>VXAA01000908.1:194807-228645 GCA_013399115.1 Anseranas semipalmata
GGCGCGCACGGCGGCGAGGGGAGGCTGCCGGCCGCGCCCGCCCCGCTCCGCTCCGCTCCTCCTCCCGCCGCTGCAGAACTTGCAAACGTGGATGCGGCGCCGTCGCCGCCGGCCCCTTTCCCCCACAATGCTCCCACCCGGGGCGGGGGAGGAGCAGCCGAGGCGCGGCCCCAGTTTGGGAACTGGGAGGGGGAGGCGGGGGGGGCGAAGCGGTGTCCCCGGTGCGACGTGGCGCTGCCCCCGGGCCGCCTTCCCCGCCGGCCTCCATTTCCCGTGGCGCCGCGGCAGGGACGGAGCCGGCCCGAGGCCGGCCGCGCTCGGAGCGGCTCCGCAGGGCCTGGGGTGCGCGGGAGGCACCCGAGGGTCCGTCGCGGAGCCGGTGCCGTCCCAGGTGCTCGCAGCACCCCGCCAGGTAAACTTGGCGGATGACACAGAGCACATGAGCTGACAGACACCGAGCGAGGTGCCGGTGTCCGGGAGCGACCAGCGTTCGAGGCTGCCAACTGTCCGTTTTTCGCATCTCCTTGATCCTGCAAGCCGTGGTAACGAGAACTTAGGTTTCTGCTCGGTTAGTCTAACTGGTTTCAGTGATGAAACGTGGAAAAGCTGAGCAGCTAGTCCTGAACAAGTTAAATAATACGATTTTTTGGAGAAAGCGTTTTGTGGCAGCGGTTCCCTGCTTAAAAGAGATGCCTCCCCCTTTTGGGGTTACTGGTTGGAAATGTGGGGAAGCCGAGGAGTACCATTTATATAGGAAACACTTCTGATAAGGTTTAGTTATTGATAAATTAGTAAGCAAGCTCCACTCACATTTGGGTGGACTGATGGGGAAAAGAAACTACTAAAATCAGGCACGCTGGTGCGGCGACAAATGCCTGAGCGCCTCAGCTGGGAGGATGAGGGTTCATGGGCCCAGCTATCGGATCGTTGTGCATCTGACACGCAGCTGTTCCACCCCAGCACCAGAAGGGATGAAGCCAAATCAAATGTTTTTAAAGTGCTTTCAAAAACTCTTGTATAATATTGAGGTATTGCTAGGAAATGGCTGCTGCTAGATGACCTAACTGGTGAAAAAAGTTAGCAACTCAAGCAGCTATTTAAAGACAACCAGATTTGTGGTTACAAATCACGTCCTCCTTCCAACAACAATCACACTGCACGTTCCAGGTCAGCCCTGCACAGTATCCTTTAAACAAGCTGTTTAAATTGTCTGGCAGTTGCCTTGATTTAAATAGCCCATTTTGATGTTGGTTTGTATAGGCAAAAATATTTTCTTAAGGAGAACTCATAGTTCACCACTGGAGCATGTTGACACAACCAACATGAAGATAAAGCTTACGTGGCATTTGGCCATTCTTTTTGCCAGCCAGTGACACATTCTGTGATTATGCCCATTGATTTAAGTTCTATGGTTTTAAAACAATTCCATGGACACAATTTATATGGAGTTTTATATACATTACTTATCATCTGTGTCAATAACAGTTCTCCACGTCTGATGCAATTACCACATCCTCAAGACTGCTGTAAGTTATACCAGTGTATATTGACCCTAAAAGAGCCACGTGTCAGTTCTGTGTTATGGAAACAGCATGCTTCGCGCCCCAGCTCCGTTCTCGCTGTAGGCAAGGCACCATATGTCGTAAGCACGTGGAGCGATCAAGATAGTTCCCAACCAGGTAGATGTGGTTGCTTTCTGTCCTCCTTGTTTTGTTCAGGTAGCGCAAAGGTAGCTGAATGCCGAAGGTGCCCAGTATTTTTCTTAGAAAAGTCATTTCTAACAATTCACTGTTTTCCAAAGCATACACACACACAAAAGGAAGTCTTGTTTTTGAACACTAATCCAGCTTCCCTTCGGGCATTCTGGGGGATGCTGATCACTATCAGATCGCCTGTCCGTCAGTCAACCCAAAACAGCCCTGACTAATGCAGGGTGAGCAGGGGGATAAGCACAGACATGCCTGCAGCTCCTGCTCTGACAGGGAGGATTATGCTTCCTAGGCTTAAAAACACAGTACAGCACAACACAAGGTCCATTCTCTCTCTGAAAACTCAGCTTTCAGGAATGTCGCAGGATAGACATGAAATGAGAATTAAGGAGCTGGGATTCATGCCTTGGCACTACAGCTCCTTTTGTAGGATGCTGTGTGCCTCCTGTAATGTTCAAGGGCTGCAGTTCTCCTAGCTTTGGGCTTTGTTATATCAAAATAAAATATAACTCAAGGATTCGATGCTGTTCCCAAGTCTTTTGAAGGGCAAGGAAGTAAAATGCCAACTCTGATTCTCTGTCTGTGTATGACAGCAGCATTACTATTTGAGCTCGTCACATGGAGGAGAAATTCAAGAGCTCAAGTAGCAAGAAAGTAGGTAAGAAAATTCCTTCACACACTACTGGTACGAATCATGTCTCAGGAGCACTAAAGGAAGCTGAGAAGCGTGCTGATAAGTCATTTCACTTAAAGAGTAATTTATGGTAACATGGGAAAAGGAAATAAAGTCTCAGCTTGAGTCTGAGGTAGGCAAGATACTGCCCGTGTGTAACTTGAGATCCTGTTCTGTCCCTTGGAATGTGCTTGAAGCCAAGTGCACAGCAGTTATGAGATGGTGGGCCTAATGTAAATTAGAATGTTTGCAATACATTCACTCACATAAATATAGGAGAGGTTGTGACTAGAGAAATAATCTGCTGCGTAGCCTTTGGATCTATCCAGTATTTAACCACTAACTGTTCTTAATTACCCAGCATAGAGCTAAGATTACAGGCCTGAAGATTCAGTCCCTGGATGCCTGAAGTATTTATTGTGTTTTGATATGGAGGTTTCTAAAAAGGTAACATACAGAGACAGAAAAATATAGAGTGGATTTACAACGTTTTCTAAATACTCGGATCAAATATAGAACAAGAAAAACAGACGTAGTCATTTTTTTCTTAGAAAGAACATGTCAGATGTTGGAGCTTGCAGATATCTTTAAATTAAGGTAGGCAAATTTAGAGAGGACTCAGATACTGGCAGTCCAGAAGTGAGAGCAATGGGAAACACAGCTTGAACTGATATCAAATCCAGTTTAAAAAATGTCTCTGCTTTCAATCAATAGGTAATATTCAAGAAGGATCACAATGTAATACTGTTTGGGGCTGTATAATCTACAGAGGGATTGCGTGAAGGGACTCTGAATTATTTTTCTTTTCTGCAGTTTTCCACAACTGTTCTTCTCAGTATGTACTCTCTTTAAAGCTCTAAAGAAGCTATTTAGAGAATAGCCTCAGGTTACAACTAATGTGAAAGAACCACAGTGCTCTCCCTGCCGAGCTGAGTTTCAAGGAAACCAAAAACCCCAATTATAACTCGGTGCTAATTTCTCTTTCCAAATATCTCTAAAGTTTGTGGAGGTTTCCAGATACTTTGAAACAACCACAGAAGCACAGTGTATTAACACTGATTTTAAATATTAAATGTGTCTAACATGTGTCTATAAAACATTCCCAATAGACACTGGTTTTAATACACAACATTTTGAGCAATTACCGCTTTATTTTATGCAGCTACATGATAAATTCACAAGACCTGGAATCAAGAATAGGTCTTTGTACACAAAATATTTTAATATAAGTTCTACCAGTTACACGTAATTTAAGAGCACTTTACTGCCAATGGTGTGACCCATAAGGGACTGACTTGACCCTGAATGCCTTTGGTGACCAAAGTGGTGCAGGCGACTTGAGCCTCTTCCGTGATGGTCCATAAGAAATGCTGTGACACGGGACTCTTTCCTTGTCAAAGAGTCATGCTGGCTTGATCGGCCACCTCCACAGGCTATTTAACACACAGATTTTCTACAGTTTTTTTCTACTGCTAAACTGGCAGCGTTTTGGCAGTAAACACAGCAGTGCTCAGAGCATGAGAGAAATGCATACGCTTTAAATTGCTGATACTGTAGGTAAATTTCACTTACTCCAATTTATCTTCAGTTTATCTGTTTACCCTCTTTAGTTTACCCTCTATAGATGTTCTAAGGAAAGTCAAACTAATAGCAGGTAATGCCACGAACCAGTATCCTCTTCCAGACCCCACAGTGCCCAAAGAAAGTCTGACTTGCCCCCAGGTACTCAGCAACTCCCCTGTTGGAGGTCATATGCATCCACAGCCCAGAGAGTTTTTCTACTGTTTCTTACAGCTATGTATTTAAATGCTATTGATTTCCATTCAGTGGTCATGCATTTATCAGGCACAGTATATATGTGTATGTGTTAAAAAAGAAAATGCCACCATCCCTGTTTCACGAAAAGGAAACGGACACAATGAAGCAGGTTTTCAAACCTAAATACATTTGAAAATAGAGACCACAGAGGTTAAAACTCACTTCTTCAGGAAAGCTGAAGTTTCAACAGAAGTACTAAAATGAGTTACCAGATACTCAGTAAAGTTCATCTGTGTAGGGGCTAAAATTTTGACAATCTGCCCATAAGTTACCTAATGTAACACAGAAAGCTGGAGACAAAATAGGAAATATGCTGGATAACAAATCATTGAAACTCATATAAACAAAAGCATGTTGTAAATACATTGCAGGTACCCACAAAGTCAGAGTATGGTTTTGAAACTATGGAGTGGTTATATTAAGCTGCAGAAAGACTTGGATATTCATAACAAAGGATGCACGTGCTTGAGCGACAGGTTTTCATCCTATGGTCTATGGATTTTTATAGGTTCCTGCACAAGCAGTAAGGAAGTCTGCTGTACGCTGGCCTAAATTCCCCAAGAGTGGGGGTTTGCATCTACAGTGGAAATGATCTAGGAGACTGCACACCAAAAAAAGCAATGAGCTAAACTTCAGCCTCATGCTATACAAAATTTGGAAAACAGTGAACTTTTCATATGCGGCATGCAAAATCTCACAACTGTTTTGCTCAAGCTGCAGAAACGAGTGGTTCCTGCAACCAAGGATCCCACTGTTTTTCTTAAATGCATTAAAGACAAATTCAGTCAAAATATAACTGGATAGTTTGCCTGTTGTTTCCAACAAATCAAAAGGGTGGGCAGAAGCATTATGCATTTATTTGA
Source organism: Anseranas semipalmata (assembly GCA_013399115.1). Lineage (NCBI taxonomy): Eukaryota > Metazoa > Chordata > Aves > Anseriformes > Anseranatidae > Anseranas > Anseranas semipalmata. The sequence goes on from VXAA01000908.1 coordinate 199,871, forward strand.
AGACTAAAAAGCTTCTCAAGAAGCACTAAGGTCTGAAAAACAATTGGTCACAATTGGGTAACTAATTTAACATTCCTAAGTTTTATCACACCCTATCTGTACTCTGTCTGCTAGAACTGTTATGCCTCTCTAATTAAAAATAGTAATGTTTTGTTCCAGCATTCTTTTAAATAAAGTTGCCTTAATAAAGTTCGTTTGTGAATTGGGTGTGGACTATGACTCCCAGCCCAAAAGACAGAACCCTTTCATGCAAGTTCCAGTCCACCGCCCGCCCCCATCCCCTGCCTGTAGCATTTTGCCTATAAAATCCCTTCTGGAAGCTGTGAGTCCTGGGAGGAGAAGTGGAAGCAGTTCCTCTGCAAACAGCTTGGCACAAAGTGAATTATGCAATCTTTCCTGAAATGTAAGGGTATCTGTTCTACCAGAGGTGAAACCAGCCTGCATTTTGAAATGAGCACACTACAAACTCATTTTGCCAGTCTTGGATGAAAGGATTATTTGCAGAGGTGATGCGAAAGAGGCAAGTCAGGTCAATCACTTCTCTGCATACCAGCACTGCGGCTGCAAGTGGCCTCTGCCTAAGCAAACTGGAAACAAGACACCTTGTTATTTTTCCCCTCCTACATTAATATTCATTCGTGACTCCCCTGGGAGCTGCCTGTAGTGCATAGGTGTTACAGAATAGTGCTCACTGGTTCTTACTAGTGTATGTAAGCCTAAAAACAGGTGCTTATCAGAATTCCAGTGCAAGGTCACTGCACCTCCACTAGTTAGTAACCATTTCTTGACTCTTGCATGATTTTTTATTTACTTTTTGCATCTTAAGAGAGAAAGGTCATGTATTTAGACATCAACTCAACACTTCTACTAAATATTTCAATATCATTTTGGAAATAGATTCACAAAGATTCATAGGATATTAACTGCATTTCTGAACTAGTCTTTGACAGAAAAGAGTCCATCCCTCAAACAACTGTAGGGTGATATTATAATAACCTCTTTCAGGCATCTCATCTGTGTACTAAAAGATAGTTTTAAGCCCAGACTTATAAAATCAGGTGCTTTCAGCTCACAACCAAATTTCGGTGTTTGCGTACAGCTGGTAAGATCATATTGAGTGCTGAGTGCCCGCTGATCCCATTCGTGTTCTGTTGGGCTGTTGCATCACAAGTCACAGTCTTTGTTGCCTGCATTCTCCACCAATTGTTGCAGCTAAGTTTTATTGGCCTGTCTTTAAGGGTAGGGCCCATAAAGAAGACAAACCTTCCATGTCATTTATGTGGGCTAAAGAAACATTTCATAAAAATAAAACCAAGAATTAGAAGTATTAGCAAATGAAAGTGTTATTATTAATTGAGTTACAATCAAAGAATCACAGAATGGTTTGGGTTGGAAGGGACCTTAAAGATCACCTTGTTCCAACCCCTGTGCCACGGGCAGGGACACCTCCCACTAGACCAGATTGCTCAAAGCCCCATCCAACCTGGCATTGAACACCTCCAGGGATGGGGCATCCACAACTTCTCTGGGCAACCTGTTCCAGCACCTCACCATACTATGAGGCTAAGACTTTTAGTCCAAATGAGCCAATTATTGCAGCTCATTCAATAACGATGTAATTACTGTACACAAACTTCCCACTATCTATGCCTTTCCCTGGTATCATGCTCATCACTCCACTGTCCCTGTGGGTTCAAAAGCCAATAACACCAGTCTTCTTTAAAAAAAGCAAAGGTTAGTTACAGTTAGTTGTCAGCATCTGAAGTTCATTGCCATGATTACAGTGTTAGTATTTATGATTTCTTCCTCTTTGCCAGGAGGGGCATGTTGATGTTTTGCATTTCCTCCTCCTCGCTTTCGGTCTGCTGGGGCTCATTTTTATGTTTGCTAATACATTACATTAGTCTACTCCTTCTTTGTTGGTTCACAATTCCATGTTATATCTCAGCTTAGTACATGCTAGATGTTCCACCTATGTTGCAGACATGTTATTTGCTCTCTTTGCTACCCCTCAGAATGTATTTACTCAGCTTCCAAGGCTTCATTCCTTTAGTGACCTGTAGTTGACAGTTTGTGTCTGTAATCCCAAGGCCTCCATTATTGTCCTGTGCTTGAATTTTCCGAGGCCTCCACTGTTATCTTGTACTTGTGTTTTGGGAGGCCCAAAATGCACTGTTTTTTTCCCCACAGCTTTCAAACTGTTGTTTCCGAATAACTTGATTAATGTTTTATTAACACAGACAACCACCTGTAGCCAACATCTACTTGTTTTGGCAATATTACTGGTACATCATGAAAATTACTTCGTAAATGGGCAGAACACCTTTCATTTCTTAGTTTATTCAAGCATGATCAAAAAGCACCTCGCAAGGCTGACAGGAGAAAGCCCCATTACAGGATGCTAAATTGAATTTTTTACACACTACATGAGTGACATACAGGAGCATAAGACAGGTGCAAATCTGCCTAGATGCAGCCTGGACTAGAAAAGAATGTCTATAATGATGTATCTACCCTTTCATTTCTCTATCTATATACTTAGAGACGACAGTAACCTTCAAGCAGAAGCAGCTGAGGGAGTGTTTCTGGATGGCATTCATTGCAAAACTAGCATGCCATTGAAAAGTATTATTTTTGTGTGTTTGGCATGAATTTCAACAGTATCAGAATTCCTTTCTCACTCCCCTTCTCATCAGAGGCAGTCCTGGGTCAATGAGACACTTGCTTCATTACTGTACCACTGCTACTCTAGGCTTTCTGTATTACCTTCTTGACAGGGCAGGGAAAGAAGAAGGTCCAGAACTGTGAGTTTCCATTTATTTCTTTTCAATTACCTAGAAAGAAGCTGTTGGTAACTTGACATGTGGCAAGTATGTTAAGCTTAAAGAGCTGCGAATTTTGGATAGTTTTGGAAAAAAAAAAAACAACAACAACTAGGGTTTAAATGAGTACAGCTGTTGTGCATGGAACTAACTGATCAGCAATTTTAGGAAGAGAAAGTCATCTTCCTGCTTTAAAGAGGTGGCAAGCTGAACCAAGAATCTTTGTCTTAAACTTTTTAGATTACATTTTTAATCACTTTATTTCTGTAGTTTCTGTGACCCATTCAAAACCACTGGAGCCTTTTCAGGCAACTCAACCAATGTTCCACTGGAAAGTTGGCAGCTCAGAGGGGACATACCAAGAGCAGATGCTGGCACTGAAGCTGAACTTGCCTATTTTACTTGATGCGCTGGGCATCATAAACACAGGAACTGTTTTATCAGTCAGCATATTATAGAATTTCAGGAAGCAAAATTCAGGAAAGGAATCTGCTTTGGCAAGGGAAAAGTTCTTACAAATCGATCACGGATTTAAGAATATCGCCAAAGCTCAGCAGGAGGAATTTCCTGCAACTATGAAAAAAAAAAAAAAAAGGCTACCAGGCAAAGAATCTAGCCTCAATCCCTCCTAATGTAAGTAGCAAAACTCGTGCTAACTTTGATGACGGTAAGGCTATACCCACTAGGGGTTAAGCAGCAGTATATATAGATTTAATACATGAGGAACATCCAATCTGGAATAAGTATCATCCCTCTAATAATGGGTTCAAATTGCAGCAATCCTGACTTAACCTTTCATCTGTCAGAAACAGATAAATAAAGAATTATCATCTGGCTGTTTCTTACAAAACCAAAGTCCTACCCACTCAGCTTGGGCACAAGCGATCCCACAAATGATGGTGCATTTTGTAAGAATGTGGGAAGCTGTCCAAGGGTTGTCAGCCAAAATTTCCTTTCCCCACTACTGTTATATAATGTGCCATTAGCATTTGAGCGTTCCTACTACACACACCATTTCCAAACGTGCTTAGTCGTTACTGAGGCAAACTCCATTGAAGACTAAATGAAACCCTGTATGAGTAATGACATCTTTGGGGCTTCCCATCAGCATATAACTGGAGATACAATGTTGTATCAACAGTATACTGCACAAATATACGCCCATCAAATAAAGCCTCATTCTTGGAAAAAATGTCAATGGTACTTAACAGAAAATAGCTTGGAATATATAATATATTTATTTGTAAAGAGCAGAAAGCAAGGGGCATAAACTCATGAAAAAAAAAAAAGAAAGAAAAAAAGTAAGTTACCCAGTGATTTCATGTCTCCAAAGTTTTAAGTGAGGTAAAATAATGAAGAAAGAGTCCATCCATACAGTCAGATACCAGAGGCTTGGAGGACAGAATTTACAAAAAGGAAGATGATCATTCCTCTTTGAAGTATCAGCTTACCTGTCTTTGGAAAAGATCCAATAAAAAAAAAACTTCAGTGCTTAAAATGGGATGTAGTCTTACAAAGGGACTGCAATCTAAAACTGCAGTTGAAAAAAAAGCTCAGCTGCTGTCCAACCCTAACTTCCAAAGACCCTTCCTTGCTTAGCTATAAAGCTTTCCTGTAGGTGCCCTTTTTTGAATACCCCTAGCAACCTGGTCTTTCCAGAAACAAACAACTTGGTGCCTAATTCATACCTGTGTTTGGTTGGGATCCAAAACTTTCATGTTTTTCTGCCCAATTTTCCTAAAAGGCTTGCACCTATAGATATTTACAGAGTCCTGAACACTTACAGGATCAGACCTGTACAAAATGCAGCTGTGGCCATCAAGTTCTTTCAGACATTTGCTCCCTCACTCCCTTTATGTGCTGACATATGGCAGGAAAACACCACAGTAAAGGTTCAGCTGTGTAGGAACACTTCACTGCTGAAGTGAGAACATGATATTGTCAACTAGTGTAATGGTGCTACCCCTAGTGTAATGGTGCTAATCGAGGGGGAACTGGGCTCTGGCCCCTGCTCATAGCATTGATTTTGTATTTTACAGTATGAAGTACAGTTTTGAGTATTGGGATGGGCACCCCTCCTAGTGTACTCAGAGCCAAGTTCAGACATGCTTGTCTTTCTGACCCCGTGAATCTCAAATGCTTTTCTGTAGAGAAGAATACAAATGGAGTGTGGCACCACCAGAGTAGCCACTGGTTAAAGTACTTTTTCCGGGTGAGACAGGAGCCACCATCCCCTAGACTGAGGAAGGAACTACATCGGAGTCTCTCACTTTCTAGTTGTTAAGCTAGTACACAAAAGAAATTGGCAGTTCTAACACTTAAAACATAACCCTCTTTTTTCACTTCTCTGTAAGAAAGGATGTCAGCACCTCTCTACACAGCTGAAGTTCCCAAGTGGATAGAAGAGTCACTGCTGCTCTAAGGGAGATTTCCCTGAGGTCAGAACCAGTTGAGATAGTAGGGTCACTCTATTCTGAATGTTTCCTATCGGCTAGATTTAGGCAGCTGCAGGCCAGCCGCACTGGATTTAGACTGTGTTCTGCTCAGGCTGCTGCGTGTTCTGGATCCCATTATGAGGTGCTTAACTTCCCATGGAGTCTAACACGGGTTCTGGATTCCTCTCCTGTGCGTAATATCTGACACATAATCAGAAACAGATCCTGGCCCAAACCTCTACCCAGCCAAAAATGGAGAAAAACAGATTGGCTGACATTCCACCAGAGTTACACTCTCATAGGCACACTGATGCCTATGGGATGAGATAGATACAAATTAATTTGGCCCCTGTATTATCGTTTGTACTTGAAACATTCAGTTGTTTATAACAAAGTTGTGGTGGACATTATGAAACATACAGGCCTTTCAGATACTTCAAATTGCAATAGCAATTGCAATGTTTCTGCTTAGATGTTTTGGTGAGGCTGGAATTAGAGTACTATGACAGTCAGTTGTTATGGTAAGACATTTCCCCCCAGATTAATTTCTTGAAATGTCTGAAGCTCTATAGTCAAATAAAGAAAAAAAAAATACCATCTTCAAATAGACATCCTGCTAAGTACATGGAACCAGATCCTCAGCTAATATAAATCCTTTAAATAAAGCAGATTTAAGCAATTTACAGATATTGAGGATCTTTGCTCCAGAATAAACAGAACTGAAAATAACCATTACATTTGTTCTACTCCCTCCTTCACCATTCATTATGTCTTGATCTTCTCTAAGGACTGATACTAAAGCAATTAGCTCCTTGGTTAAGTCTGCAACAGTCACAGGAATCCAGGGCTTTTCTCAGCAAAGGAGGAACAAGAAACTTTGGAGTTATCTACAAGTGAGGGGTTAAATTATCATTAAATTATATGGTGGAAAAAATAGTCTGACCTCGCAGCTAGGTACTTTTGAGCTTGCTTGTGATAAAATTCATTTCTAAGACAGATGAGGAAATCAACTCAAAAATTATTTGTATCAAAACAAAAAAAAAGAATGAGTTTAAATCACCGTGGCTGAGAAGATTTAGGTGCCTATCTAATTTTACCTTCTGTGTGCCTCACTAAGTTACTGTGGTACAGAGTATTACAGAAGTGCCCTGATCTGCTCAGAAATTAGAGCCTGGGCATACAAGCCACCAGGATGCAAAGAATGCAGCCTAGCTCTCACTAACTTAACAGTAGGAAGAGGACGATATACTGTAGTCTGTCCTTTTGCCTCCACTTGCAACCACACACTGCTGTTGAGACTGCCAAGCGCTGCCTTTAGTCACTGAATTTGTGTCAACTTCTGTATCAAGGGTGAAGTCATTGAAACTGTGACAAGTTACCATGGTCATCTACACCAGTCCCCTACCTGCTCCAAATTGGCAGAGCTCTGTTTACTTCAGCCAAGCTAGGTCAGTCAAGGATATATGAAAGTAAGACTGTCACATTTTCCTGAGACCTCCTGTCTCTTTTGCTGTTGTACACATCCCTCCCACAGAATACCATTCATAAACTGGAAACACTCCATCGTAGAATTAATTAGCTTTTCTGTCACTGTCCTAAAGCACTGGAAAGCTGCTCCAGAGTTTGACTATGCTCTTGGTTAGAGAATATGAAGTAAAAGGCACTTGAAACTAGCAAAACAACTTTGGAATGAAAGGGGGCCCACACATGTCTATTGTATTGCTTGAGTTTGCTGCCAAAATAAAGTCTCTATTTAGTAGGCCTCAGCCCAGATGGTACGTAATTTTAAGTAACTATTGCCACTTCTCTAAATAGAGTGAAAAATTGATACTGTCTCATCTAAGTTCTTTCAGACATTTTAAATGTAATTGTGGTGCCAGGAAATATTTCTCCTGCTTCACTTATTGCTTGAAGATGCATGACCATGTAAGGGACTGATTGCAATTTGAAATGTTACCACATACTAGCAATGTCGTGGTAGCAAATAGCCTCCAGCAAACATCAAGTCATCCGCTTTACCTGCTCCACGGTGGATTGCCTTAAACCCTACTGCCTTGCATTTACCTCACACTAAGCATAGACACACAGATATTTAACTCTGAATAGCAAACTGATTCTGTCTCTGAGCCTTTAGACAAGTGGACTTCAGTGAGTTTTGCACCCCAGGTCAACTGCTCTGATCTGCCATTTCAAGAGATGACAACAATTCAGTCCTTTCTTCTCTGATTAGGCCCAAAGAAATTTACTAGTAAAACTCAAGAAAGGTCCATAACTAAGCAAAACACACAGGCAAACATGGGATGAATGAAAAAAGGTTTTCTCACAACCTACATGCCATCTCATGACATCTCAGCCAAATGGACAAGTTGGAAGTTGTTTATGTCGCTTTGTTGCTGAGTGTCACTCTTGGTAGAATGGTCACTGCATTCTTTCCATTGCCAGTAAACCTGAAAAAAATGGTGCATGAAATAAAAATCTTCATAAATATTATGTATTAGTGGCATGAAAGGCAAAACCTAGAATATTTTATTTAAACCTTAAAATAAGCACTTAAGCAAAATACTGTGACAGAATTAATCAAAAACCTGGGGACAGATGCAGCTCTCCAGTGGTGCTCACACATGGAAGAGAAGGGACTTGCCCTTTGCTTGTCAGGCGGCTCAGGCTGCAGAAACATGGCAGCAGCTTTGTAACAGGGTGAGCACTCCATAGCAGTGCCCACCACGAGCAGGCCTCACTGGGCCCCTGGCCTGCCCCATAACCAACATGTACCTCCCTTGGCACCAACCCACCCTCGAAAAACAAAAGGAAAAATAACAACTTGTATTCTGGATGCCGCAAGACTAGCAGAGATGGCCCTGACCTCCCTGCACATTATTCAGGCCTCCACCACGATGGGCACGCAGGGCCTCATGCAATGCAGGCTCTCCTTGTAGGCCCAGCCACTCACCACCCGCTGCCCGACACCCTGCATCCCCATCGCTGCCCTCGTCCACCCTCAAGACCCCAGTGCAGTGTGGGGAAGGTGGCCCCTTGCTGCCAGGCCTGGCCTGAGCTCAGCAGGGCCGTCCCCACCGAGCCCCTTGGCTAGGTTGGCACCATCTTCCCCTGGGCGCCATCTTCCCCTGGGCGCCACCTTGCCCTGGGCGCCATCTTCCCCTGGGTGCCACCTTGCGCTTGGCACCATCTTCCCCTGGGCCCCTCAACACCCCCTCTCAGCACGTGTGTGAGGATGGCACTGTTGTTTTTTAACCTTCTAATGGTGCTTTGAGGGCGCAATGACCCACACGTTGTGTTTAAATCCCTAAAACGGGTGCGTGTAGGGACGGTGAGCGGCAGGCAACGACCGTGCCGCCCCACTTCAGCGAGGTCGCCGAGCGGGGCCGCACCTCCCGCGCACCGTGGCCCGGGCAGGGGGGACAAGCGGAGGCCGTGGCGGCGGGGGCGCTGCCCGGGCCGTCCTCGCCGCCGCCGCCGGAGGAAGTCGGCGCTTGGCCGGGAGCGCCCCGCCCGGCAGGGGAAGTGAAACCGAAATGCGCAGCGTGGAGGGCGGGGAGGGAAGGAGGGAGGCGGTGTCGCCGCCGCGGCCTCGCAGCTCGCTGCCGCCCTGCCCGCCGCGCCGATGTCCCACAGGGCGACAAGGGGACGGGAGGAGGGGGAGGAGGAAGAGGAGGGAGCGCCGAGGGGCAGCCAGGCGCGGCACAAGAGCCTTCACGAGCCCGCGGCGAGCGGCGGCAGGACCCAGGGCCGGCATGAGAGGAAAAGGAAGAAGCAGGAGGCGCAGCAGCTCCAGAAGCTCCAGCACCTGGAGTCCTTGTAAGGAGCGGAGAAGGGGAGGTCGCCCGCGGGCTCCCTCCCCTGCCCGGGCTGCCGGCCTGGCCCCGCCGCCGGGGTTGGGGAGCCTCTGGTGTGAGCCGGCCTGGCGGGGCTTTGGGGTTCGTTTTTCAGTGCAGGGAGGGTGCTGTGCTTTGTTTCTTTTTAAAAATATCTGTAAATATGCCTGGCCCCGCGGGAGGCAGGGAGACCCCGGCCCCCGCGCTGCTCCGCGGCCGCCCCGCCGGAGCCGGCCCTGCGCTGAGGCTTGGGGCTTGCGCGGTAGGCGGGGGCCTCGTCCCTGGACGCGCAGCTCTGGCACCCCCTCCTTCAGGTTTGGTCAGTTACAAAAAAAATACCAGGGTTGTTTACCCCTGCCCCCCCGCCAGCCCAGCGTTTCCTTGATTTCATCCCCAAAACTGCTTGCTTCAGAAGTGTCAAGTGGTGAAATGAAGTCATTAAAAGAGTTACCTTTTTCAGCAGTAATATCCACGGTGCTTTAACTTCCCTAGTTGGGTAACACATAGGGCCTTTGTTCCTACCAGGTGTTAGTGTCTGGGATGTCGTGTACCCCTCTGGAGGACTTGATTGCCACCAACAATGGATCCAGTCGGGTCATGGGGGCTCAAAATGGTGCAGAAATGTCCAGCCTGGCTGTAGATCTAGTAGGGATATTTGTAACATATTTCCAAATGTTGCCCATTTTTGTGCAGAAGTAGGTCTGTGTTTCATTTGTTTACCTGCTATACCTTGCCTATCAGTTTAGCTTAGGCAGGGTAGCCAGTGTCTCCATTGTCTCTGTGCCTGTCGACATGAAAGCCATGAATGTGTTACAGTATTACGGTACCGCTTGCATTACAGTGACATTTGCAAAACTTCTTGTGACTTTATACTGGTTTGTTGGGAAAACTGGGTCTCTTCTTAGAAGTGATTCCTAGAAGTCTGGGAGTTGCAGCATAGAAGCAGAAGTTGTTCAGCTGGTTTCCACTAGAGTGGATTAAAAAAAAAAAAAACTGGTTTGAGAGATGCCTAATGACTCCATCAGTAGTCCACAGTGCCATGAAGCGCTTATGCTATTTTATTGAAAAGGGTTTAATGGAATAGAAAGATCAAAAGGTTCACTGGAATGTAATTTTTTCTCTTCCAAGTGAAAGTCAACATTTGTTTGTTATGACAGCTGAAACTAAACAGCACTCAAAAAGTTGTTGTTAAAAAAGATTGTCCCGTGTTGTTTTGGCATTTAACTCCTAAGTACATGCACTTCCTCTGTTACTGTGTTCTACAGAGCACCTGCTTGCTATTTGGATTTTAGAGAATTTTGTCTCCTGCAGAAATACTGCAGGAAATACTGCAGGTGGTACTTCTGAAAGTAAGATTACATCCTTACATTTAATATACAGAGAGAAGATGACAAAGTTGTTATTTTACATTATATATGGGTGGCAAAGCTAGAAGTGAGGAACAGTCTGACTTGACATTTTCAGCTGGGTATGTCTATGATTCAGCAGTGATGGAGTAAAGAAATTTGGATCAGTGAGATCTTGGAGCAGGGTGCTACAGAGAAAGGTGAGAGAATTGTGTGTTTATGGTAGCTCAAGCTGAACTGGATGTACCGCACCTCCTTGTAAAGCAGTGTGATGAAAATAGTTGTTCTCCTACAAAAATATGAATCTGAAGAATGTTTACAAGAGGTGCATATCATAATAGGCAAACACATGAGTTTGGAGACGCTGTGTGTCAGCCTGCTTGCATCCAGGTATCCATGTTCTGCTATGATTGATGATTATTGATTAAGTAAAATTTAAGAGAAAATGTGAGGTGAAAGTTTTAACTCTATACCATTGAAATGCTGTGTTTTGTCAATTTATTTGTTTGTGCTAAGCTACAGAGTAACAATATTTCTATTGCTTTTCAGCTATGAGAAACCTCCCCCAGGACTAATTAAGGTTGGTAAATATACCGTAGTACATTTTTAGCATTACAAGGGATTTTCAGAGAGTGTCTTTTAGCCGTTTATCTTAAGTGTCTAGGTTACCTCTATAAATTACAGAGAGAAGTAAGTGCTTCCAGGGGACAATTTAGAGCTCCTAAGTTACAAGCCAACCTCTTTGACTTACTAAGTCCAGCATGAAATGCCCAGAATCAGGTATGATGATACCAGTTCCTTCACGACCTCTTAGCACACAAAGTTAACGTAGTATTTAACAGTGTGGACACAGGGAAATCATTTATGGTGAAGCAGATTTTCAGTTTGCATGACATCTTTTCAGGATTCTTCTCCGTTGCTTATGCTCAAAATACTTGTGTAAAAATACTTTCATAATGATCATTGCTGTTGCCAAATTAGTATAACTAAGCCATAATCTAGTGCTTTTAACCTAAAAATTACTGCTTTGTTTTGTAAAGGCTGTTGCTATTTATTATGTTTTGTTACAACAGAGAGGAAAAAGAAGTCTCAGCTTGTCAGTTAATTTTTCATTTCCGTTCTTTATTTAAATAAATTACTAGAATACATTGAAAGCAATGGAAGTAATATGTCAAGAAGGTGTCTGAACTAGAAAAGTCAAGGGCAGGGGAGAAAGAAAATGACTTAAGGGTCAGGTATTTTGGATCCTTTTTGTGTTACAGAGAAAATAGGTCCTCTATTAAATGAAGGCCTGTACAGTTGGAGTATTGATTCTTACAAAGTTTTTAAAAAAAGATTTTAGTGTCTTTATCTTTTTTCCGCAGGAAAATGAAACAAAACCAGAAGACTGCATACCTGATGTACCAGGCAATGAAAGTGCACGAGAATTCCTGGCACATGCCCCAACAAAAGGGCTTTGGATGCCTTTGGGAAAAGAAGTCAAAGTTATGCAGTGTAAGACTGAAAATGTTCCAGATGTCATTGGACCTTCATATAACCATCTTTTTACTCTGGGGGAGGGCAGGATGTCTGGTGGACAGATGACAAGATCCAGGTAGATTGGCATCATATTGATATGAAAACAACCAATATCTTGAAGGCTGTAATAGCATTGTATTTTATGGAAGTTACATTTATCAACATAACACTTTTGTTTCTCTTTATCGTTTCAAAAAATTGAAAATACTTTCCATAAATATGCTTTTTTTTTTTTTTTTTCTTACTCTGATCTGGCTCAAATGCAATTCACTGCTGCTTCTTTTTTTAAAGGTTGGAGGTGTAAACGTTATGGACACAGAACAGGAGATAAAGAATGCCCATTCTTTATTAAAGGCAATCAGAAATTGGAACAATTTAGAGTAGTGAGTACAAATGCTGTAGTATTATTGCTTGTATTTTTTTATGTTGATGATGGATAATATTGCAAGTGAAGAGAAGCCTGTTAGATGATGCTCTATTAAGTACTTTTCCTCTGTCTCTAGTATAATATAGATGCCGAAAATCTCCTAATAAAGAAAAAGCTACAGATGTGGTTGGATGTTTGGCTACTTTGCAGAAAATCTACTCTTCAAGAGGAAATTAACTAATATTTACATTTAAATTGGAAATCTTCAAGAACCTCTTTCAACCATTATATTCAGTCACCTTTACAGCATAAGTTTTTGTGATAAAATATCAACGTAACAAAAAATGTTTAGCCAAGCTTGAGCTGCCCACATTACAGCTGCTTCAAGCCTTCTGCTCTCATTGTGAACAACCACATCATGAAGCCTGTTGTCTAGGTCTGTAATCCAGTCATTGTCTACAATTCTGATCTCTTGCTACACGAAGCTACATCTCAGTTTTGCAAATTCTTTATGCGTGACCTCTTTAATGTTTTCTGTTGTGCTGCACTGTTAAACTATATTTCAAGCTCTCATCACTTTGTGTCTTAGATTCTTCTCTCTATCCTTGCAAAATGCAATCTGCACTCATTCTGTCCAACAAGAATGCTACTGCAAAGAGTACTTCTAGCCTGTACCCATGACCAGATTGTCTCTATTCTTCATTTTTCCTCAGGCTTCTCTGTTGCATCAAACTCTTGCTTTATGTCCAGGCCCTTCGTGGTGCATTCCCAATGTCTTTCATTTGCTACTGAAATTTTAATTCCCACCTTGGTCAGCATCTGATATCATTTCTCTGTCGATGTATTTGCTGAATCTTCCAATAGAAACGATCAGCTTGTTCTTTTTGCTGCATTCTTGCTTGGTATGAACCGGCCTTAAATATCTGCAAAGTTTATTTGCTGTCTTCGTTCACAACTATCTTTTGCTGTAATGCCTATTCAATTTAAAAATAACCAATTTAAGAAGCAATAATAGTAGCACATAGCATGCAAGGACAGCTCCAACTTCACTATCTATTTGTCTTATAATCCTTGCTCCTGTATTCCTGTGTGGTTGTATCCAGGTTTTTAAAATGTGCTAAAAGGGCACAGCTCTTACTATTTTGAACTTCAATATTCCTTCTATTTCTAGCTATTCCTATAGTATATGTGTGCAGAACTCTTAGTTAACTGTGACTGGAAGGGGACAGAGTCCCCTAAGGAGAGCCCCCTTCATCAATAATGTAACTAGATAAAGTAAAAAATCAGTCCATGTGAATGATGTTCACCAAAGTCTGATAGTATAGTTGTGAATTAAGAGCTTGTTAAGTATATTTAATCTTTTGATAAAAGCCATTGTTAGGTTCCTTTAAAAAAAAAAAAAAAGAAAAGAAAAAAGAAATACAAGTCAGTGATAGATCATTTTCTTTACCCACACTGAGTTTTCTGTTTTCCATTTTAAAGGCACATGAAGATCCCATGTATGATATAATAAGGGAAACTAAACGTCATGAAAAAGAAATGAGGTAAGTGTCTGTAGTAAAATGCATTTTCAGTTTGTTTTTAATTTTGATAAAGATACTAATTTAGTTTGTAGTTGACATTTTAATATGTTACTCTCACCAACTTGAACATTTTTAATGGCAATTTCTTTCTGTTAACAGAGATTAATGCATTTCTACTTTCTCAATAATCACTCGGTATACTCCTTACCTCTTTAATTTTATTAGCTTCTACGTTTGTTCCCAAAAGAAAAGTTTAAAGAGAAGTCATTCATTTATGCCATAATATTTAGGTACTTGGGTCTTGTTCTGTTTTAGGCCTAATAAAAACAATTTTTTTTTTCAGTGGCTTTACTGAGATGTTTTTGCATCAAAGTGCTTTCAGTAGACACGAAGGGATGGATTTAGAAAGCTAGTTCTAGGCACCTCATACTGTTCCTTATGTGAGGTTATTATTCAGTATATAAAGCAGGAAAGTTCTTTAATGCTATGATAATGATATGCTAATGATAATTTGAACTGCATCAATGAGATTTCTGAACAAAGTATAGGTAGTGAGTAGATCAGTACTGCTGATGCAGGTACATTGCATGCTTTGTTTAAAAAAAGGCAAATTCTTGCCGAGGATATTGAAAACATTAAAATAAGTGAGTAGTCTCTTCCCATTTGCCAGGAATCCATGAAAGCTCAAAGGAATAGTTCTGTCAAAGATACCTCTACATCTGAAGTAAAATCCACTCAGTCAGCTTCTAACAGTACATCATCTCTGTATTGGCAGGACAATTAATTTCATAATATTATAATCCCAATATGCACCTGTGTATGCATAAGGATAGAATTTCTTACAGTGGCCTGTCAATTGCTTTTGCATCTATTTTGCATACGTAAATTAAATTACATATTGGCCAATATGCTTGTCTGTGATACCCCATGGGATGGAAAGTTCTTGAGAACAGAACATATGCTTGTCTCAAAAGGGGTTGTTGTCAGTCTGTAAATTGTAATGGCAGTTGTAATTCAGCAAAAGAGGAAGTGTTCCCCTGCCCTTTGCATGCAGCTTCCATTTCTCAAGCTAGGAAGGAAACAGATGTAAGCTAGAATAAATTATTACTAGGAGAGCTAGAAAGTATTCTCATTCACATTTTTTAAACTCAGGATACAGCAACTGAAGCAGCTTCTGGAAGACTCCACCTCAGATGATAATGATAGCAGTGATGACAGTGACGAGGATGATGATGAAGATAGCAGCAGCTCCACTTCCTCAGAATGTAGAGATAAACACAAGAAAAAAAAGAGAAAGAAGGAAAAGAAAAAAAAAGAAAAGAAGAAGAAAAAAAAGAGAAAGCGTAAATCATCTAAATCTAATGAGAAGTTAGAATCTGACTGACAGCAGTCACCTGCTGCATGCTCATTGACCCTTACTTGTGAACTGCAAGGAACGATCCAAAGAATGAGGAAGAAACCACCAGAAAGGGTTTTATTAAACTGAAATCATACAGATGGATACATATAGCACCCTACACTGGCTCTCCTTTTCTACCCCTCTGCAGTGCTGCAGCCAGGAAAGAGAGAGCTGCATTAAACAATACTCAATCATCCCTTTGTCTATACCATAAAACCTGTGCTAAGGGTCATCCAACTTGGTCAAATTGGGCCTCTGCATTGCTGTGTGACTACCAGCAGAAAGCTATAACTACCAAGGTAGAATTCAGCAGACTGCCTATTGAAGTATGTTTTCAGCACCGTCGTTTAATTATATACAAAGCTTCATTGCAAGGGGACTGCAGTTTGCACGATGCACAGCACTGACAGTTCAGTTACAGTGCTTATAATGTTATACTATATTTTTTGTGCATACTGCCTGTGTGCTGAAGTTCATTTTACCTACCCTAGCCCTGGCAGCTAGGGGAATAAAGAGCACTGCTGAAGGGGGAAAAAATGTTAATCAAAGGAATTCAAGACAAAAACACAGTGAGCAGACTTTTTTTTTTTTTGGTAGCAAAATCTCATTGTGATCACCAGTAATAGGCATAGTTCTGTAATACCTAAAGCATTCCCCAAACCATAGGAGTAGGAGCCAAGTGTAATGATGTTAGGTGTTCAATTTTACTATAAAGAGCTGATTTTAGTTATTTAAAAAGGGAGAGGTGGTTCGTGTTGGAAATGAAAAAGATGTATTTCTACATACACTTCAGTATCAGTTGTTTTGATACATTTGATTTTTTTTTTCCTTTTAAAAAGGCTTGGGGAAGTAAATTCCAATTTAGTATATTTACTAGAATTATTTCATGTAGTAAAATTTTATGAATCGTTCCAGAAGAATATAAATATCTAAGGCAAATACATGCTTTTCAAATATATGCTTGTAAGTTGCAGAACAGTAACAAAGAACATGTAAGCAGAAAGAAGGGAAAGATATGTACTCTATTTAAAAGAAAAAACTTGGTCAGTCTCCAAGATCATTAGTGTTCCAAGGCGAACACTAAAGATGGAGATTGTGATTAAACTGTACTAGAGTAAGTATCTTTTTGAAAGATCAACAGATGAAGGTACAGCAGTACAAAGCTGTGACTTGAGGACCTAGATGTTTATTGGTACTCTGCAAAAGGAAAAAGAAAAACAGATTTGCTTTGAAAGGACTAGATCATATTTGATCTCATTCAGAACTTAGTCTCTGTGCTTATATTAAGCAAAGCATGATAAAGCTCTAACATCAGTAGCCATTGACAGTGAAATGAAGGAACCAGAGACTCAAATGCATTTTAAGTGTTTTTTTTTTTCCACCTCCATGTGAACGCTTTGGAAGACAGGGAAAGTATACACTAAAACATGTGTTTTTTTCCCCTTCTACATGTCCAAATCATTTAGAGGAAAAAAAAAAAAAAAAAACACCACACCATTCCTGGTCACTCATTCACAATAATCTCTGGGTTAAAACAAAGTAGACAATGCCCATTTAGAAAAAAGATTCTTTCCCTCAGTCACATTTGAGACTTTACATCTTCAATAAGCGAAGTTGACAAAAGGGCAAAAACCTGTTGAGTGATAAAGCAGTTGAATGGTGTGCAACTTAAATATCACTATATCCTAGCAACCTTATAAAGAGTGTATTAACCAGAGCAGTAGCTTTGGGTGAAACTACTTAATAGTTTATCTTATTCCCAGATCTCAAATGTTCTGGAGTTGTTTTATCCTCCAGTATTATTTACCACATGTCTGTGATGGGATTTACTGGTGACTCCTGATAGTTCTTTGTATTGGCATCATCAGTAACTAATGCAAAGCTCTTGGTTCTTTAACCAGAAAGAAGACTGAAGAGCTGAAATAGCATGCAGAGATTTATAATGGCCTAGTTCTCTGTACTACTGCATTTGATGCTAAGAATATCCATGCATTTATAGTGCTAGTGATTGCTGGACAGATGCTGGAAGCCACAGCTACTACAGTGTTAACCTGATGCATTCCAAGAGTTCTGACACAAGTTTGAGTACAGCAGAGGTAACCTAAAGATCTCTTCAGTTACTTTAGTTTTTGGTATTTAAGATTCTTCTGGAGCTTAGTTTAATTAAAACAAATTCAGCTTTCCCTTAGTCTGTCATCCCATTGCTTGGGAATGGGTCCCTCACCTTGGTCTGTTCAATGGAATTTTACCTACAAGAGCTTACTATTTGAACAACCAAGAAGGAAATTACAAGAAGTAATCCTAGAAAGCAAGATAGAAAGCTATATTTCTGAAAGACTGATTAGCCTTATCTTTTTAAACCTTAACCATTGGACTATTTGTTCTGTTCAAAGAACAAAAAAATTACCTAGTGATTGCCTTCTTTGTAGAAATGCACTTCTATTTGGAAGTTATATTGAAATCTGAGTGGTAACAGTAGCATAACTCTGTAGTCCCATGAGTCTAAACAAATGTGAAATACAGCTACAACTAATGATTTTCAATGTCTAGGTCTCATTATCTTAATACTCCCACTTCTTTTCAGAAAGAACACTTCAGCAATACAGACATATCTTATTTTTTTGGCCATGAAATGACTTGGGTTTTATAGTCTTGTTGACTGAGATGGCCAATGGCAGTGAATCAGTCAGGGAAGCTGAGGACTTTTTTTTTTTATAAACAGTAATTTGCTTTTACTTGGTATGCCTACAGTTAGCATGGAATGACTATTTTTGCCATTGGCCCCTGCCCATCTTCCATTGTCTTATTTTAATAGAAAGACCTGTAATTAATCTTTTCAAACATAAGGCAGAAAATGGGACACTAAGAGGGAAAGCTTTATGCCACACAGATGCTACCAAATCTAAAATTAAAGTACAGAATTAAAATCTGACAAGCCAGCATAACCACTGGCTCTACTTTAGCGGTTACACTCCACCCACTTTGCAACAGAAGTTTTAGTTAGCTACAAATAATGATTTAGAAATTGTGAGTCACAGACAGTAAGTCTGTCCAGCAAAACACCCAGTATGGCAGTTCCAGAGGCCCCTACTGTTTGTTACTGCTTTGCCAAGAAGCAAATAGATTCTTCAGCTGTCTGTCAGTAGATGTTGTAGAAGTCATGTGAATACTTCAAAGGCAATACAATACTGCTACAGCTATAAGCTTATAATACTGCCAGCACTGCAGTTACTCATCACTGGGCAATCTGCTTCATAGGAAACGAGAATTGACACGTATGTGCATCTGTAACCAGAAGTTAAATCTCAGATATCCCAGGCTAGTTACTTGGCTGAACTAAAAGAGCCTGGACTTTAACTGACAGCCTTTTAAAGTACAATTCATAGTTTACAATCTTTCTGAACCATGGCCATCTTACCCACTGGAACATTAAATACAGTCATAAGCCAGTTGACTTAAGATGTAGTCCATAAATCTATGCTGCTGAGTGAAGAAAAAGCCAAATAGAAGATACAGTTTTAAGGCCACAGTACTAGTACCATCAGAATAGAGTACACCAAATGTAAGAAAAACTAATAGCATCAGTTTTTCAGACAAAGCTGTCTAAATGCTCTCTACTGCTACTCCCTCACATCTTTCTGGGAGCATCACCCAGGTCTAAACTGCTTCTTACACCTGGGTAGAAAGCACGCAGACTGGTGCAAGACCTGTGAATGGATGGCCTAGCATGATTTTGGGAGTACCTCTGGAATATTAGCCACTCTCAAAAAACAAGAGTGGCTTCTACCTGTCAGGTCACAAATATTCCACTGTCAGACAAAAAGACAAACAGTCAAGTCTGTCAGCAGAAGTGGCTTAGTATTAAATCCCAAAGCTGCACTCAAGTTCAGGGAAGAAGTCAGCCCTTACATGAGAGATCTTAGCTACAGCTGAGGATTACTCCTAGGTTGCCACTTAATCTTCAGCTTGAAGAGATTCTACTACTCAATCTTCCCATCAGAATAAAGTCTATTCCCCTCCAAGAGCAGTGGATTCCTATATGACATATCTAAAAGCAGAAGTCCTATATTTTTCAGAGCAGGGTAGTATTAAAAAGCTCCTTGCGTGAAGGAATTCTCTCTCCCCATTTACTCTTTGAGGTTCTGATACAAACTGAGGTTTTATGCAGCGTAATAATCAAATAAGAATTAGTATTCCATGTTTTCTTGTGCTACCACAAAGCTTAACAGGCCAGCAGTAACTGACATGCTATAATAGTATTGATGCATATATATCCTTATCATAAAGTTTTGTTTCAATGTATAGATTGAATACAAGCCTCAAAGTGCACTTCTATTAAATTTATTATTTAAATAGTGGACATATTAGTTACAAAAGGTGACAGTTTAGTGTTAAATACTTAATTCCATTTTAATAGCAGCACTATAAGATGGAGGGCACTTCTTACCCTTCAAGAGTGCACAGCAACTTACAAAATATACAAGAATAACAACTGAATTTTGGATTTATGCAAGCCTCCAATACATTTGTTTCTCCTCCTGCCCCAATATTTGGGGTTATCTTCTCTTATAGAGGGATCTTCTTGTTCCACGCCCTAAAGAAAGGAAAAAAAGGGTTAAGGGACACATACGCTATCCAAGTAACAGAGGTCAATTTGTTTCAAAAGGAAGGCTAGACATCAATGTCTGCCTTTTCTTATTGCAGGAAAAGATACTGCTTATTAAGATTAGATCTATGTACTCAAATTCCCAGAAGGGTATATTCTGCAGGCATGATGCTGGACTGCAAAATATCCCAGTATAACAGATAGGTAAGAGTTTCATATCAAACTTACAGCATATTTTGAGTGTGCTCTTCTAAGTACATTGTTGAAGGCATCCAAGAATCAACAACTATTTCTGGGACAAATATAGGAGCTAATTTGGGACTATGTAAGTTTCCTAAATGCTCTTTCCAAAAAGTTTCAGCAACTAAAGGTTAAAACATTGATGTTTAAATAATCAGACTTCAGGACTGACACCAATTTTGAGTAATAGGACACTTCAATAAAATTTATTGTTTCAGACACTGCAAATACAAGGAATTGTAATCCTGTTTAATATTGTGTTTACTTAGTGAAAAGAGGGTCTTTAACTCATGTATTTCCTGACTGAATATTCAAGGTAGCTTTACTACGTCAGATTGTTCTTTCCCAGAAGGAACTCTGATCTTTTAGGTAGCTTCTTCTATGTACTGATCCATTTCAATTTATAACCTCTCTGGACTCCCCCATAAATGCACAAAAGCATATTTGTTATTGAATCTACTTAATGTGATTTGCCCCTCCGTTATTCTTCCATCTTCCTCCAAAGTAGCAACAAGTTCCTACTTAAAGTTTAAGTTCCTAAGAATTATCTATATGCATTTGTGTTGCATCTAGTTGCATGTTTTGGCTGAGACAGGCCTGTAGCTTAAGAAAAGGATATACTGCACAAAGTGACACAGGACCCAACAGTTAAGAATAGTGAAACACTTTGGGGGAAAAAAAGCAACTAGACCAAAATAGCATTTTTCTTTTTTTTCTTAGAGTTAAGGAACCTAGCCTGGTTAGTGTCACAACAGTATTCATAGCTAAGTGAGTTGATGTTCAAAGTTTAATTTTTTTTTTTTTTTTTTTTAGTTGCATACATGGCATTGCTATTATTTCACAAATAACCCAATATCCTCCCAGTTCACAAACCAGGACATTACCTCAAGACAGTAATGACCAAATATTTGTAAGAGTCGTTTTTGGAGCTTGTAGCTATATACCAACCTTTGCGTACACTACTTTTAGGCATCTCCCATGCTTCTACTTCTTCCACATCACATCTTGTGTCTCTGCGTTTTAATGGGGGCTTGCCTATTCTTTTCTTCTTGGTTTTAACCAG
Source organism: Anseranas semipalmata (assembly GCA_013399115.1). Taxonomy (NCBI): domain Eukaryota; kingdom Metazoa; phylum Chordata; class Aves; order Anseriformes; family Anseranatidae; genus Anseranas; species Anseranas semipalmata. The sequence goes on from VXAA01000908.1 coordinate 221,023, forward strand.
AGGCAGGCACCCTAGATAACAAGACACAATTGGTGTTGTTTCACTAAGTCATATTAAAGCAAATTTAAACTCGACTTTCCCCCCACTGGTCTCTAGGGCTCCTCTTTCTCCCTTCCCTGTATACACTAGTCTGTGCCCATTTCAGTGGCAGATAAAAATGACACATCTGTCAAGCAACAATCTCATATGTCTGCAATATTTAATCACTAACCATAATTCTGGGCGGCATTACATTTTGGGTCATAATTTGGATAGATATTAATGTGCCAAAAAAGAGCCCAGTGAGAGACTGCTAATTCTGCTCTAGTTCACTTGTCAAGCATTCACAACAAATGGATAGCTGTCCAAGTGACCCAACCCACCTATTGTCTTAAATAAATATAATAAACCACTCAACGCTTAAGATCTATTAAGTCATGCACCACAGGTACATAGTTCAAAAAAAATTAAATTTAGCATGTGATATTATCACTAAAAAGTAACATATCTTGTTTAGCCAGACCCCTTTACTTGCAGGGCGCTTTGAGGTAAGCTTGAAGAAACCAGTCCTAAAACAAGCCACATTTTAAAAAGGATATAATTTTACTAGCACTTGAGGCATCCTATGAATTGTTGTAAGAAGCTAACAAAGGTGCTGTTAAAGAGTTTCCAGCTTTTAAAGAGCAGTCTAGTTAAAGGTTTTTGATGAATTACATAGATAAAAGGATAGAAACCCTCCAATGCAGGCAACAAGCCCCAAAATGCTCAAACACGAAAGCAATGCAGAGAGAATGCCAAGAAATACACTCCAAGGAATAGTCTACCAGACTGTTGAAGCTGGAAGCCTGATGTATACTATCACTGAACTGAAGGGAAGAGAAGCAAGTCATCAGCCTGTTCTGAAGATAACTTCATATTCCATTACTTGATAGACTGATCATGTGATACTGAAAGCACGTGTAGTAATACTCCAAATAATTTCTAGAGTCATTCCAACAGCACTTACACTAGGAAATGCCCTTAAAGAGCATCTAGAAACTCAACTAAACTCTATGTAGACCTTAATTACAAAGGAAAACATTCAACTGGACGGGAGGAGTGTCAGAACTACAACTTTTTCTTCATTAGAGCAACATTGACCTGTTCATCTTTTCCTGAACTACAGCAAGATAATTTGCACTTACACTTCCTTTAGCAGCAGCAGGGCAACTGTTGCTCCATGCTACTTTCTTTGAACATTAGCCTGCATAGCTATCACATATTACTTCCTGTATGTTCTACTCAACAAGATTAGGAACTACCACTGTGCATGCACTTGAGGGAAGTATTATCTGGGTGAAGACTTAATACTATGGTTTATGGCAGTAGAAGCTTTGCACAAATAAGGGCTTTGCTTGGCCACATCATAACACTTAACGATAACCCACAGTGCCTTTAAAAAAGTTGCTATAATGCACCGTTATTCATGTACAAGTTTGAGAAGGATATGAAACCCTGAGATGTACCGATTGACACGCTATTTCATCAGTATCAGAAAAATGAAAATCAGTTTTATTATCTTCAAATCTTACCAGAACAGCAAGTTTAGTGTTTTGTATTACATCCTTTTGATTATTCCTTAAAACAAACACATTCAGAAAATAAGGTGTACCTTGTTCTTTATTCTTGGCTTGGGGTGAAAGACTACCATGTATTCGGCCAATAACTTTGGGTTTAGCACCACTTCTAATCCAGTACTCTTCAGGTGGTATCCCCATGCTTTCCCTCAACAGTCTTCCTAATAAAAAAGTTGATTTAAGGTCAGTATTTAGTTTTGTTAATGTTAATCTACTGTTTGATCCACAAGGCAAAGGATTTACTAGAAAGCAAAGCTAGCCACTGAATCTAATGTTAAGAGCCCGTGAGAAATAAAAACAAAACTTTACGGAGACCACATAAAAATTACAGGCTGCTTTAACTAAGTCTGTAGATTCTATAAAAAGAAAATAAAAGAACACCACCCATCTTACTAGGAGTAGATCATCCTGTTTTAGATGGCTTTCACAATTTAAGGCTACACTAAACGGCAACTTCTTAGTGAAGTACCTAAATACCAGTTATGAACCATAACAATTCTGCTTATTCTCACTTCAGATGAACCCAATTTCTACTAATACCCACCTTTGAGTAAAGGAAATACTCTTTTCCAGACCAAATTTAATAGTTTCACACTGATTTTATGAAAATGTAGCAACACTGTTTGCTAACTGCAAGAGCAGCAGCCATGATAAAAAAATTCATCATTTGACACTCCTTTTACAGAAAAGGAAAGTTACACAATGTACGGTCATCAGGTTACAAGGAACTTAGCCCTGTTTAATCCACCTAACATGGGTCTGGGAAGGAAGAGTCACTGTCTATATAAACTTAAATGCCAAGTTTCAAAGATACCATTAAACAACAGTAAACAAGTGTTGTTACAATGACCTTAAGCTTTCCATGTCAGTAAGTTACCTGTAAAGTCAGAAAGTTAAATGTATTAGTCTAACCTCTATTCAGAGGTTACTGCTGAATTCTTTACTGATTGCATTATGATTTTGTATCTTCAAACAGCAGAGAACTGCAGCAACCCATCCCTCCCCCTTAAAAATAATTCTGAATTACTTCTGGCAAAGCCAAACCTGAAGCTACAACATTCTCCAGTTTTCTTACTGATTCAAGATAATTTGCAGTCACAATTACATGTCCTTTACATTTTCTATTTACAAGCACCTTTTCCTCAGCAATCACCTTACCTCCCAAGACTTTCTGTAGTGTTCTCTTGTGTTCAAATCCTTCTCTTCTTGCCATTGGCCTCTTTCTTCCATAATGCCCATAGTCGCTATATACAACTTCATCTTGTTCCTTCTCCTTTGGCTTGTAAACTACACCAATGTTTTCGCCAAGCCCACTCCTAGTTTTTATCTTCTCTTGAACAGGCCAGCTAATTAAGTGAGCTGGAATAGCATTTTTAGGTGGTTTCCAAAGCACCCTCTGGCCAACTTGTTGGTAGAAGTTTCCTCTACTTGGTGTCAAGATTCCATATGGAGTGGCTTCTTGAAAGAAATATTCTATTTCATCCACGTCATCGTCATCATCCTCATCTTCCTCATCCTCTCCATCTTCATCCTCCTCTTCTACCTGCACAGAGTATTCTTCCGAGTCCTCAACTTCTGACAAACTCTTAGCAGCTTTTTTCTTGAGAGAATAGATTTTTTTCCAACTAGAAGATCTAGGAAGGGCTCCCAGCCTTTTACCTTTACTAGAAGTCTTTTTAATCTTCATGGTTGAAGAGTTTTTGACATCTTGGCCATCCAAACTGTTCATCTGCTCCCTTCCTACCACTTCATCTTCATTGAGGGACCCACCACTTTTAATTTTCTCTTTCTCCAAGCCCTCTGTACTTTTCTGGAAAGTATACGTGCTTTTCTGAAGCACATAGTCAGGTACAAAATAAGACACTGGGGCATTATCAGTGGATGAGCCATCCTCTCTAGAGGACATGTCATCAGAAGAAAGACTGAGTACACTTTGACGTTTCCTTTGTGGCAAACACGCGTCATAGTTGTAGTTTGTGTCTATATTGTCCAAACAAGCCAGCCAACTGTTAGAGGGAACATACTTCTCAACTGATTCTTCACACCAAATACTTCTATCAGTTTGACTTTCATTGGTTGCACTGTGGCTTAGATTCAGCTTTTTCTGCTGAAAACTCAAGTCACTCATTACCTCCATACTAGATGGAAGTAGTCCTGCTTGTTGAATAAGGCTGGACTCTTCTTGAGAGGTTTTTGAGCCTGTGGACCTTTTAGAGCTAGATTTCTTAGCTACTAACATGTCCTGTCTTACCACTGGTTGATCTATGCTAACAGATCTTGCCAGTTCTGCTATTTGCACTGCCATGGCTTCACCTGGAGGGGATTTTGCCCGTTGACTCGTAGGCAGCTGCTTTTCCACATCCAGCTTCACTTCGTTATTTTGGACCTCTTTTTCTTGCATAGTTTCAACACCCTGTTTTGAGGAGAGAACAGCTTTTCTCTCATCTAGATAAGTTCCTGGCACCAATTTCTCCCCTTCATGAGGGCCATATATCATTCCTTCACATGAGCTAACAGAAAATAAATCACGCTGCACTATGTTCTCTGGGACTGGTTTACCACTTGACACATCATACAAAGGAATAGTTTCTTTAAAGGACTTCCACAGTTGAATAGCTGGAGAGCCATTTCCATATTCTATTCTCACCTCTTCCTTCTCAAAGGCATAGCTTCCAGTAGGAAGATTTCTATATTGTGTAGAGCTGGAAGGACTATTATGAAACTCTCTGTCTACCACAATGGAAGATCCAGGTGAATCTTGTTTCTCTGAAGTACTTTCAGTCTCTGTACCTATACCAGAAGAAACACAGGCCATATTTCCTGCATCACAACCTTTCGTTTCTGTACGGGTATCTTGATGCTTTTTTTGCTTGTTTTCAGGCTGTCTAGGATCAGTCTGTGTTTCTTTTGTCTCCGTTTTTTTCCCAGGGGTACTATAGTGTCTAAATCGTGTTGCATGATAAAACATAGGAGAGGGTGGGGGAGCATTAAAATAAGGCCTTCTGTTGATTCTTGCATGCATTGGATGCTGTGGAACAAAGAATCCAGGGTACTCATGGAGTGCAACAGAATAAAATGGAAAATATGGATGTCCACTTCGGAAGCCTAGGAATTCAGAATGAAAAAAGAATAGAGAAATATCTTCTTTCTGAAAGAAGTCATTCTGATTAATATTTGCTCACATACACAGAGACTACTACAAGATCAGACACATAGGCAAGTAAAACTAACTATCAACACTTGGAAGCAAATCTTGTACAGAAACCCAGAGAGTTCTGTGTTATGGAACAGCTTATCTGGACAGCTACACTTTAATCAGAGCTTGATTTTATTCCCTAGAGCATGCACCACTTAGCTTTCTGTATTTTTCCTTCTTCTTTCATCCACTGTGCTACAGCATCAGTTTTGATAACACAGCTCCAGATGGAAATTAACCTAGGCATACCATTTACAGGATGTATTCAACAATATCATTTTTTTTAAGCTTTATACATACCTATAGCATATATGTATGGAGCTCATACGAACACATTCATTCTTAGGCATATTCTAGAGCTCTGTATCGGTAGGATAACAGACCTTCTTGCATATCTTGCATAGCTTCCATTCTCCAGAAACAGATGCTTTTCAGGACGCATAAGCCACAATTAGCTAATACTTCATAAATCAAATCTTTGACAACTAAAACATTACCTTAATTACACTTAAACTCCAAAACAGCTTGCTAACACACACATTCTTTTCCTCTACTCTAGGAGTGATTTATTAAGCTAAACTATGTCAGATAGCTCTCATATGCCTTACCTGGCGCAGGTACGCAGTATGGATTATATGTATGGCTGAGGTACCATGGATTTGGAAAAGGCTGTTGTGCTGTTGGCTGTGCATAAAAAAATGGTCTGGAGTGATTTGTGGAATATGATCCACTCTCTGAAGCAGAAGCAGTATTCATTTTTTTATTTTTAAATGCTGAAAAAAGATAAAGTGATCAGGATTAACTACTTTAAAGCATGTGTGACTGATGATTTTATGCTGTCAGAATTCAGTAGACATTTCTTTTCATATCCTTACTTCTAACCCAGTGAAACCAGATCTTTCTCTGAAGAAAATTATCTTCCAAATAAAAATTAGAAAACTATCACTATTAAAGTCATTACTGTCAAAGATTTTAGTTGTCTTTTGCTAAGTAAGCTCTTATATGCAAATTTGTGATATTAGTACTTCAAGCCAACCTTATATCAAATTTTAAAGCCACAGGAGCAGTAACTTTGATGTTATCTTACACACATCCATATAAGTAGTATTCTAGCCAGTTAAAAAAAAACAACTAGCTTTAGTTAATTGGTCTTGAGTAAGAAGCCTCAAGAAGACAAAAAAAAAAACAACAGAGCGATAGAAGGCTTCACACAGTCAGGTTTGGTGCTTCATGAAGAAAGCACTTTTAGATACTACCATGTAGGCTGTATTTGAGATCACAGTAAAGACTCTTGATTCAGGATTTCTACATTAAAACATACTTAACAGTAGTAGCTAACATATTTCAGTGACACCATGCTACCTGTACATGAATTAAACAGCAGGCAACAACTCCTTATGCATAAATTCACATTCAGAGCCATACAAGATTGACAAGACAGAACCCCCACAGTTAAGTATTTCCTCAGTTAATTAATACACTGTTTCACCCATGCCAGCCCATGCAAGTAGTATAACACTATCATACACAACTTATAAGCAAGAATATAAGAAAACAGTGAGCACAGAAGACATAGCAACTACACAGAAAGAAACAGCTACTCTGTTTACAGAACTTAGATGCCTGAAGGTACAGAGAAAAGTAAAAAAAAAATCTGACCTGCGACAAGCTAGCATGCAGCTCAGGCCTAAAGGAGTTTCAGAAAGCTTTCAGGAACACTGGAGCCCTCTCCAGTTTCCATGTAGAACTGCCTGCCCAGCTCTTGCAAGCACCAAAAAATCCACAGCCTCCCCTCGCTCAAGTTAGGCCAAAGCTCCCAAAATGATTTTGACCTTTGAGGAAGAAAGATATAAGAAAAAAAAAAGAAAAAGGAAAAAAATCCTACAAAAAGCCAAGCTATCCCTTCCCCATTAAAGCCCCTCAAAAACTAAGGTCCATGCTGCTGCTGCTTACAGCCCAGCAAGAAACTAACTGCCCCCTCAGCTCACCATCTTTATGGGAAGCAGCTGCCGCTGGTCCACTCCCTCTTCCACCTGCAGCTCATTTAACAGTGATGTGAGGGCCCTTTTCCGTCAATACGTGGGAGGGAGAATCAAAGCACGAGGATAGGAATAGCAGTAAGAGCCTTTATCTTGTGTGAAGAAAGCTAGCAGTCTCGTCTTACAGGCAATTAAACTACGTCCTGAAGTCACTCCAATATATCCCATTTATAATGTTAGAAGTTGAGAAAAATACAGGTGCTAAAAGGAAGTATTACTAATTTTCCATTTAAAAACTACCATTAAAGACAGCTTTTCTGGGAAAAAAAAAGTCGGAAAACACAAGGTAAAGTTTACATTCATTTTCAAAGTTTATCAGCTGCTTGGAGCTGACTAAAGGGAGCGATGGTCTTCCCTCCTAACACAGCTAAGCGGACCGACAACCGTAACGTTCTTTCTGTGCCAGCAAGGGAAGCGTTTATTCCCCTATAGCGTACTCCACCGTGTATAATGGAAACTTATTAAATGTATGCCCCGTCCTGGTCTTACAGGAGGTGGGAGCCAGCGTGGCAGCCTCGCACGTTCCCATCTCTGCACGACAGAGCGCTGCAGCTGCCAGCGCTGCAGGGAGAGATGGTGGCACAGGGAACGCGCCGGGAGCAAAACAGAGGTGCGGACGCTTGGAGATGATTTGTGTTTCTAGGCTGGGAGCTCTCCTGTCCTTTGTTTTTTCTTTCTGTAGCACTCAGGTTAGCTCGTCCTTTGCCCTAAGACGCGGATTCGAAGCCCGCGGGGCAGGCGAGAGGGGCGAGGCCGCGCGGCTCCCCGCTTCCCGCCGCCGGCCGTTAACCCC
>VXAA01000908.1:229504-254622 GCA_013399115.1 Anseranas semipalmata
GGTGCCCCCTCCGCAGGGCTGGCGGGGAGCATCTCGAGGAAGCGGGGAAGGAATTAACCGCAGGGACGGGACGGGACGGCGCGCCTGGGTGTCAGGAAGCGGGAAAAAAAAAAAAACCACTTGTTCCTTTTTTAGCACCGCGTGGCTGGATCCCGCAAGCTGTAAACTCCGTCCTGCAGTGGGGTGGGAAGCCGTGGGGCTTGCAGTGCTCCTCTTCATCTGAGCAGGTAGGGGTGTTTGCACCTTCGCTGCTTTTAGAGATGCTTGGAAGGGCGGGCACGGTGAAGCCTAGGAGGACAGCACTGCAAGTGGCATTGCCGTCTCTTGTAATCGGCCACCTTTGCTTGCTGATCTCTCTAGAAGTATGCTTAGATATGATGTTAATACCTACAGTGACCATGGGTGGGATTCAGTGTTTATATGTGGATTTGAAGAGTCGAATAGTTCTTGGTGAACTTCTATAGACTAAATACTAGAGATCGTAAAATAGCTTTGAAATTAGCCATCTGCATGCCTAAGATTTTCCAGTGTTTATTATTTCTGTTACGAATGGGGTAGATATCTGCTGCTTTTGAAATAACTTTAACAATTGTTTAGAAATGGATTGTTGTTGTATTTAGCATCAGCATTTTTAGAGATTTCCCTGCAAAGCTGAAGCTCAGCTTTCTACCTCACCTTGTGATCGCAGGGGACCTCAAAGGTCATGTTCTGTTGTGAGCTTATCTCTGGCTATGTCTGCATGAGTTTTGTTAAGATGATGTATTTTAGAAATCCTTGAGCGGGGGGGGTTGGACTAGATGATCTCTTCCAACCTCAACCATTCTGCTAAATTCTGTTAGATCAGCTTAGAACATTTCTGAGAAACTGAACTAGGGGGAATAGGCAATTTTTAATGTTCAATATTTTGATATACTCAGATAGGTAAATCATGTAGTCTCACGATCTGGGTATAGGTGTCACACCTCTTTTCAAATTATTTTTGTGTGTGCAGTAAAAGGGTCCGGTTATGCTTGGTGGTGTGTCCCTAGCATCTTTAGAAAGACTAAAGCTGAGAAAAGGATGTTGCAGCTCAGTATTTTTGATTATTTTTTTTTAGGCAGATGTTTTGATTTTGGTCATGTGATTATGAAACAGACCATAATTGGTGCAAATCCAAAAATGTCTTTTCCTTAATTTAGTAGCTGTTGCATTAGGAGAATAAACTTTACATGGATAAACAAAGTATCCATTTTAAGTCTCTAACCTTTCAGGAAGTAATTTATGGGTAGTTAAACTGCATTAGTTATTAGTCTAATTTCTTAATGTAGAAGTGCTTGAGTTTATAGTTAAATAATCACTGAGATACAGTGATATTCGTGGGAATGATATATACGTGTAATGTGGAGTTCAAGTTCTTAAAGAAAACTGTCTACCTTCATTAACATACTAGAGTTCAGAGAAAAAAAACTTTTCTGTACATACATACGTGGCTGGATCTTGCTAGAGACATCCATGGCCCACTTATTTTCAAAGGTTAATTTTCCAAGACAGGTCAGGTCTTTCTACAAAACAGAAACACCCTTGGGGATGGAAACTACCTATGCTCAACACAGAAGGCCAGTTGCCAAGTTAAGTTGCTGGTTTATCTTGTGCTAATTTTATTTCTGAGCAGGTATTTCCTTTAGTGTATAACTTCCTTTAGGAGCAGAAAAACAGGAAAGAAACTGGTACTGAGGAGTGCATTGTGACCAAACGTGTTGTTAGCATGGAGTCTGGCACTTAGTCTGTAGCTTCTGTCCAGTTCCAGAAAGCTTACCTACCTCGAAGTTGTAACTTGCTTCCCAGTCATAATATGTATGGAAAATAGTACTAGTTTCCAAGTGAATAGTAGTTTTCAAGACAAAAACATTGTAGGAATAAATCAGTCCTTAGTTTTCGTGAGATTTCATGTTCTTGCCTCATTAGTATCTCCTTGATGTCCTCAGGTTTCTGGACTACAGTGCTATCAAAGATACCTTTGATGGCTTTGCAAGAGAGGAAAACTTGGAACTGCTTCATCAATTACCTATTTCATTTTTGCTGCCAAGGATGCAAACTTGATACATTACTCAGGAATCCATAGCTTCCAACTCCTTTTTCTTCTTTCTTTCCTATCTTTGAGATGAGTTGGCTAGGTGTATTGATTTAAATAATTGATTTAATCATTTTTAGTACTTGTGTTCCCCCTTGCCATTAGTTGGTATAATCACTTTGAAAACACATTGATGTGCAACTCAGCATGTTGTTAACACTAGATACGTATCAAAGTACCTAAACTTGGTACTTTCATTGCTCTCTACACATTTGAACACTTGTATAGTTTGGCTTAGGGTTTTTCAGTTCTTAATTCTGACATTTCATTATGTTAAAAATAGTGAATGACTCACTTCTTTAGACATGTTTTTACTTGTGATTTGTATGAAGCTGCACTTGGATGGGAGTTGCAATTTGATTAAAAGTGCACAAAAGTAGTATTTAAAGCTTCTTATTAGTTAAAACTGCATTAAAAAGGTTGAATGTCCAGGGAAGTAAGCTGTTTTTTTCCCCAAACATACAGGTTTATTGAAGTGTTGGTTGTAGTTGGTGAAGTTAGTTCGAGAGGTATTTAGATGGTTGAAGATGCGGATAGGAACCTGTAAGGCTTTCATAGGTCTTTATGTATTTCTGTGAATTTTATTGGAAGTTAGGCATGTAATCTGGCAGACTTCTTAATTGGATTTTCAGAAGAATGTATTTCTTTTCCTAGTATCAAAATATTGAAGTTAAAAACGACTGCAAAACATGTTCGTGTATCTGCTTTGCGCTTCTTACAGTTTGGAAAAAAATTAAGCAATTTCTTTTCTTTTTTAAAAAAAAAAGACAAATTAGTTCAGTTGAAGAGTGCTATATCTATATATCTCATTCCTTTCCCTAGTAATTAAGTTGGAAATAATAGATATATTCTTTCTACAATATAAGTTGAACTATAGAACAACATTTCTACGTATGTAATACAGGATGCATCTCTGTGCATTAATCTTTCTCTGACCTCAGAAGATAAACAGATTCAAGGAAAGCAATTAATAGCTTTCCCATAACTCATTAGCATTTGATGACTAACTTTTGGAATGGTCTAATTCAGCTTTGAAGTACATGAACAAGTGTTAAAGCCACCCCATTAGAATTACTTCAGCTAAAAAGTATAATTAAAAACAAATCCTCTTATCCACCTGTTACTTAATGTCGCTCTTCAGCTTGATACAGAGTTAGTTTGGCTCACCAGGTAACATTTTGGTTTAGTTTGCAGTCTGGTACCATTGTGGCCTTCCAGCAGCTATCTACCCTCCTTTTTTAGACGGCCGACTTCCACGAAGTTACCCAGAACAAAACGGTCATTCCAGTGACATATCTGAAGCGAGAGGAAAGTCTTATTCACAGAACTTTTATTCAGGGATTATTTTTATTCTATCGGTTTCAGTTCAGTATATTACGCCAACTTCAACCGTAAATCTTTTCGTCTGTAAATCAGAAATGTTTACCTCTGTGTAGCTGTTAGAACTACAGGAGACTGTGGTTTATCTGTAGACATCTTGTCAAGCTGATAGCATCAGTGCCACAGTTCTTCAGTTAGTTGAGATTCAAGAGCTGTGTGCCAACCAAGCATAGTGCAGTGATAGAGACATTAGGCTGGGACTTGGAGAACTGAGCCTCTTAAAGTTTTCTTTTGGATGTGCTGATTCTTATTTCAGTGTCTCAGTTTCTCATCTTCTAAAGTGAGAAGAATTAATCTTTAAACACCTGTCTTGAACTCTTCAGGGAGAGGCATGAGAGAGCTAGGTAGTCTTGGATGACTTTGCAGGCACAAAATGATGTTCCTACACCACTGACCCTTGTGTTTTGAACAAATTCACTTCTCTTGGGCAAATTACTATTGAAATAGTGGTGATTTTGGAACAGAAATTTAGAGATCCTTGATGAATTGTTCTCCTAAGAATTTAGTATGGTTCCACTAGAAGGGAGTGGAATGCAACTCCTGACTTTGTGACAAATACGAAATTTTGTTCCTTAGTAAATAGTTATCATTGGCAGCAAAACTCAGTACGGATGTGGAAAACGGGAGTTAAGTACATAGCATATGGCTACCAACAGGAGAACCTCTGGTGCACATCGTGGAAGAGATTGTGTCAGATCAGCTATAAACCAAAGAGTCCAGCTTTGTGAATTTACAGTTTAAAGGTGATTCACATCACATAAATGTTCTGCAACAAGACTCCTGTCATCTCCTCAATCTTTTCTGCCACCAAGGGTCATACTCAAATGTTCTGGCTATTTATAGTAATTAATTTCACAGTTTCAACTTGTCTTCTGTTGAACAGGTCTGCTTTCTCAGTCGACTGTCAGCCACATTGCCAAAATTGTATTTAATCTTACTAGCCGGTGTACATCAACTTCTCTATGGGACGCCTTGGATTGGTTCTGTTACATGATGACTAAAACAGTGTATATTGACGCTTTGCTTTTTTTCCTGTTCCTGAAGATTTATAGTCTTTAAAATTACATCGGGATAGGAAGTTATGGTAACAACGACTTCTTTTACTAAAGCTTAGTAATACTGATGTTCTGCCTGAACGAAGCGTAATGTGCCAGCTTGTATTGTTGAAACATTACTCCTAAGCCAGGAAAAACAATGCTGTAGAGAGACCCTGGATACCAGTAGAGCCACGAGCTATTTATTTCTGTGGGTCTAACGCACTTAGGAAGTCTGCATGTCTCTGTAGCCATATAAAGTTCAGTGCAAAATCTGTCAATGGATTAGGTTGCACGTTAAGCTATTATCAGATAACCAGGATAGTGGTCACTTACGTACAGATAGGGTGCATACTAATTTGGTGAAAAGAAGCCGTGACTTGAGGCAAAAAGTCATTGCTTTAGATAAGCAAATTTCTTGATATACATCTGGTTTAGTGACTTCAGCATTTAACTGTACCTGAAACTTGAAGGTTTGAAGTCAAGAATTCATGATATTATCTGTTCTTACAGCAGACAGTGGTCTCTCCTTTGTCCTCCTCCAAATATTTGAACACCTTTTCTACTTAACTAACTGGCTTCTCCTGAACAAAGAGTGAACATTGGCTTTGATTATTTTGACTTTTCCAGTTAAATAACCAGTTAATAAGATTTGAGATTATTATTTGTGTATATTCACCGAAAAAGAAATAGATTAGTGACGTTAAATTAGTAGTAATTAAAGTGGCATTAGTTAACCATACGTGCTTGAGTGAATGTTAAGACAGCTGTCTTTGAATTGTGTCATAGGCGGGGCTCTGCTGCAGTAGATCTTTGATGTGGCTGGCAGGTATTTCTGCAGCCTTCATCTTGCACTAAATCTTGTAATTTTGTATGGAATTTAAAGTATGTCATTTCAAGTAAAGTATATTGCATTCACCATTCTTCATGAACTATAATGATAGTGATGTCATAAACATTAGACAAGTATGTTACTGGCTATTCCTCCTTTTTGGAATGTAAAGGAACAGTGCAATATTAAATAAATGTGGAAGTATTTGATGGATATGGTACTCTGCGCTTTATGATGATGATTTTACTGTCACAACTCTCCCATTCTTAATTATGGACATGGGAGTATGGTGAACCTGACCCCTTTTTTAAGAGAAATAGAAATGTTCAAACAAGAAAACAGACTTTGGTAACCTGTGGTCATTGCTTTTATAATGACTCCAAGCTTTTTGACCTCTGCTATTCCAGCATCCCTTTGCTCTTGTTACCTTATTTTTCTTTTCTCCTGTCAGCAGTGGTCATGCTTACCTGGCTGTATGGAAATGACTTAGAAGGGGGAAAAAAATGGAATGGGGAATGTCAATACATGAAGCCCTTCTGCACAGAGAAGATGATTCGAATAAGCACTGGGAACATAGGTTGTTAGGTTTTCAAATCCTCAGCTCTGTTTTTGCTTGTTGTGTAGTAGAATGTCAAAGGTAATAGGTGAAAAAAGTGGTTTGATTATGATGCTGAGAGTCTAGTTGGAAAATGAACGCTGAAGAAACAACATTTATATTCTTTGTAACCCTAGTGTTGATAAGCTTTCAGTAGACAGAAACATACCGACAGGAAAAAATAGTCACTTTTTTTTCATTTTTCTATTAAACAGCTCTTTTCAATGGTTGAAGGAAGTATGCAGGTGAACTCAGTGGGAAAAATTGGGTAATTCTTGGAAGAGGATTAGTCTTCCTGAACCTTGTTTTAGCTTTCCAGCCTTAGAAACTGCATTGACAAATTATCTTAATTTATGGGTCTAGATCTTGATGAGAGTTCATATACAAACTCTTCTGCTTTTTTTGTTTAAATGTTCTTTCTACAAGAATATTTGTGCGAGTAATATGTACTTATTTAGAAATAAGGTTGTTAGACAACTACTTTTAAGGGGTAGCTATGAGAGGAAAAATTGTATCTTGGAAAAGTGCTAATGTGTAAATCAATTTTATTTTCTTGCTTTCAGTCACTCAAGTGCAGCCGCTGATCACGAGATGCTACCACGGAATCTACCTCAGAATTCACTTTCGGTCGTTCGTCTGCTGCGTCACTATATATCTCAACAGGAGCTCTGCAGACACTCTTGAAAGTCTCTGAACAGATTGGGACGTCAAATCAAAGAATGATGACCTAATGTAGGTCAAAGTCTGAAACATTGATTCAGCAGTTCAAGATAACACTGCCTTTTTTATCAGTATCACTTCTGAAGGCTACAGATCTCCTGCAGTTTCTTCCCTGATTACTTCAGAAATATTCAGCTGACCTTTCTCTGGCAAAAAGATCTTGACTTTTCACTCTGGTCCTGGAAATATTAATGGAATACAGTCATGTCTACCCAGGACGAGAGGCAGATAAATAGCGAATATGCTGTATCCTTGCTGGAGCAGTTAAAATTCTTTTATGAACAGCAGTTGCTAACTGACATAGTATTGATTGTTGAGGGTACTGAATTTCCCTGCCATAAGATGGTTCTTGCCACATGCAGTTCATATTTCAGGTAAGTATTCAAAGCAAGATCTCTTAATTTAAGAAAATCTATGGTATCTGTTTTTTGAGTGTAGTATTACTTAATTGATTAACAAATAACGTGTTGCAGAGCATTTTAGAGGCCAGTGGAGTGAGCAAGTCAAAAACTAAGTATCATTACTTGCCAACATCAAAAGAGTAAACTACATTTTCTAGTGACTTACTCTGGATAGGTACTGTAGCTTTCTACAATAAGTGCAAAAGGAGAATCACACTTGTGATGGTTAGTGTTCTTTAGGGAGTTAAGTAAATTTCTTATTCTTCATACTTAAAAAAGATTTAAAAATTAACTATTTTTTTTCCAAGGTAGGGTAACTAGAGATTATTGAGACTTGCCTATGGGAGTTCCATTGTCACGTTTGTTATCTGTGCTTTCTTAGCAGAAGCCTCTGCTGAAGGTAGGGAGTACCGTGCAAGCTTGTGGCTTCCTTTTCTGAATCACCTGTTTTTTCTCTGCTCAGCAGAGAAGCCAGAAATTCTTCTCTTTCCTGAGTCTTGCTGTGATGCAACACGTTTATTTATTTATTTCCCCACTGAGATGCTGTTGCAGTTTTTAATCCAGTAGCTCCTGCTCCCTGGGTGTCCTGCTCTTTGTCTTTTCGAAACTTTTTACTAATAAGATCTGTGAAGTGCTACTGCTTTTTGCAGATACCTTCATAGTAAGTCCTAGAAGATGAGGCACCGTGAATTTTCTGTAGTGATTAATCATTCTTTGTTAGTAACACAGTACAATTAATCTGCTTATCTGGAAGGAATTTTGAAGCTTGAGACTAGTCAAGCCATCCATGCATATTCTATCTTCCTGATGCATTGTGGAGGGATTCTAACTTTTCTTTCCCATTTCATCAAGAGGTTTGCAAATTCTGTTTTCCTATTGAGATGGTCTCCCTATACAGAACACTTTTTAAAAATGTTTCCTGTATTCTGCCTTCTTGTATCAGAATGTAACTGAATGTGAGAAACTCTTCCTCACTGCTATTGTTTGCGTTCATTTTTTCATCTCAGATGAATCTGGTGCAATTTTTAGCAACAAGTATTGTGTGATCACTAGATAATGATTATTGCTGTTGGCCTTCTGCAGATGACACAGTTCCAACAGTCTATAAAATAACAGCCACTGGAAACGTGGCCAGATTTAGTGTGGGTGGCTAATCATAAGGTTGGAAAGCTGTCATGAGTCCATGCAGTGTGAAGCATCAGAATATGCAGTCAAATCTCTTATTCATATGTGTTTATTATTTATGGAATGAGGTTTTGGCACTGGTTAAAAGTAGTGTCAAGCTTGTGGTTTTGTCATGTTCTGTTTTTTCTTCTCTACTTTGGTTTACAAAAAAGATGCTCAGTTTCCTAAATTTAGCCTTATTATGAAAAATTGATAGCCCTGAAGGCGGCTGTGGTGAGAAGGGGAAGAACAGAAAAGCATCTCTCAGTGATCCAGCCGTTGGGTACGAGTGCAGCCAGCTTACCTTCCGTCTTTGTGCTTAAACACTCTGCTAGCAACAGCCCAGCTTTGGCACGTGCTGCTCAGCTGTGTGTAGGCGTGTGCCAAAGCCAGATTCTGTAACAGCTCCCCCTTAAGTTTTATGAAGAGGAGCCTCTTCCAGTACTCTTAGTGTCTTGCTTACCTTTAAAAAGCTGCCTGGCAAGTTGAGATACTCGCTTGGCCAGTGATTCCCCCTAAAATGCAAGTTGCCTTGAGTTAAGGAGCTTACAAGAAGACAGAGAGATGGAGTGGGGACTGGAGGAATAGTGGTGGGGCACTGTTTGTATCAGATGTTTTGTGGCAGGGCTTTGTCAGGGAGTGTAACCATGTTGCCTTCACCTCTGCAGCTACAGGCAGAGCTACAGGGTGCACTCACTGTCCCTTCAAATTTCTCTCAGGTCTGGTTTCCTAAAAAGCTCCAAATACAAAGAAACTTAAGCTGAATTTTCCATATCACCATTACTACCAAACCTGAATTAATATAAAGCTCTTAAAATGGATTTCACCTATTTTAAGAAAATGAGCATGTACCTGGTTTGTTGTACCAGAGTCCAATTACCTCTTAACTGTGTTACAATTAAAAAACAAACACACCCAAGCATAATGGCCAATAAGTATATAAAGCATTAGGGAAGTAATAACCTTTTCTTTAAATAGCCTTTCTATTTTTCAGGAGGGTATAATAGAGATACTCAAGGGATTATTTTTTTTCAGACCAGATCTGATAGTTTTTTCTGCCATTGATTTTTGTCTACAAACTTGAAGTTTACTGCATACTGTGAATGGTATATAAGAAATACTTCATGGAGTGTTAGTGCTTGCTCCTTTTTCTGAGCTTTCTCTTCCTCCCAGAGAAGCGTGCTTTTTGATATTAGTTAGCTCAGTCCATTGCATAAGTCATTGTTTTCATTTTAGAATCTAAAACGTATCTCTATATGTTTAAATGCTGTTTTCTGGAGGATGTTTCTTCCCTCTTATCGCCTAACAGAAAAAAGTTTAAAATTTCAATAATTAGTTCTCTGCTGATTAACACAAAATAGTTTGCATATATATGAAATACTTCTATAGAAGTCACTGATGTTACTTTTTTTAATGTGCAGTACAAGTGCTTTATCTTCAATACCAGATGGTAGCCTAAGGAAAATACTAAATACCTGTACATAGAAAACCAAAAAGATTGTTTACCTTTTGGAGTGTAATCACTGTAGACTTAAAAGTGATAAAGTGACTATTTAAGATAACAGTACTTACTGTTAGTTCTTGTCTTAATATGTATATTTTTCTTCAGAGCCATGTTCATGAGCGGGCTAAGTGAAAGTAAACAAACACACGTACACCTGAGGAATGTGGATGCAGCCACTTTACAAATTATCATAACTTACGCATACACGGGTAACTTGGCAATAAGTGACAGCACGGTAGAACAGCTTTACGAAACTGCCTGCTTCTTACAGGTAGGAATGTTTTACTTTGAGTATGAAATAAGTGCTTCTAATATCTGAACCATTTTTTTTCTTGTTGGAGAGTCCTTTCTGTTTGTTCACTTCAAAATACCCCTGTTCAATTTCCTTAGCACAGACAGCAGTTGCCTGTGAGACACCTTTCATGTACACATCCCTCTTTTCCTTTGGGGAGGGTGGAAGTAAAACAGCACACTTACAATGTTTAGGTAATTAGTTTCTCAAGCAGCCATCATAATGTAATGTACTAAATCTGCATGAATCTCTTGAGTAAGTCACTGCTGTATTTTTGTGTGTATATGTATGTATCTGTATATATATAGTATTCCAGGCCTAAACTGTTGTTTAACACTAAATGCAAGTACTTTTACCTGCTGCTGGTAAGAGAAGGAATAGATTGTATGTGGCATACTCAATGTCTTTTCTCTTTACATTACAGGTAGATGATGTGTTACAGCGGTGTAGAGAATACTTAATCAAAAAAATTAATGCAGAAAATTGTGTGCGTCTGTTAAGTTTTGCTGATCTCTTCAGCTGTGAGGAGTTGAAACAGAGTGCTAAAAGAATGGTGGAGCACAAGTTCACAGCTGTGTACCACCAGGAGGCTTTCATGCAACTGTCACATGATCTACTGATAGATATTTTAAGCAGTGACAATTTAAACGTGGAAAAGGAGGAGACAGTTCGTGAAGCTGCTATGTTATGGCTGGAGTACAACACGGAGTCACGATCGCAGTATTTGTCCTCTGTTCTTAGCCAAATCCGAATCGATGCACTTTCAGAAGTAACACAGAGAGCCTGGTTTCAAGGCTTACCACCCAATGATAAATCAGTGGTGGTGCAAGGACTGTACAAATCTATGCCCAAGTTTTTCAAGCCCAGACTTGGTATGACAAAAGAGGAGATGATGATATTCATTGAAGCTGCTGCTGAAAACCCTGGTAGTCTTTATTCTTCTGTCTGTTACAGCCCACAGGCAGAAAAAGTTTACAAACTCTGCAACCCTCCTGCTGACTTGCATAAGGTTGGAACGCTTGTAACTCCTGATAATGATATCTATATAGCAGGGGGGCAAGTTCCTCTGAAAAACACAAAAACCAATCACAGTAAAAGCAGCAAACTCCAGGCTGCCTTCAGAACTGTGAATTGCTTTTACTGGTTTGATGCACAGCAAAACACTTGGTTTCCAAAGACACCGATGCTTTTTGTTCGTATAAAGCCATCCCTGGTCTGCTGTGAAGGATACATCTATGCAATTGGAGGTGACAGCGTCGGTGGAGAACTCAACAGGAGAACTGTGGAAAGATACGATACTGAAAAAGATGAATGGACCATGGTAAGCCCGTTGCCTTGCGCGTGGCAGTGGAGCACAGCAGTAGCAGTTCACAACTGCATTTATGTAATGGCACACAACTTGATGTACTGTTATTTTCCCAGGTCAGATGCTTGGGTAGAAATGGCTATGCGACAAACAAGTAGATGTTTCGCTTCAGCTGCTGCTTTTGGTGATAAAATATTCTATATTGGAGGACTGCATATCGCCAGCAATTCTGGTATAAGGCTCCCAAGTAGTACTGTAGATGGGTCTTCCGTAACCGTGGAAATCTACGATGTGAATAAAAACGAATGGAGAATGGCAGCTAATATCCCTGCCAAGCGCTATTCTGACCCATGCGTTAGAGCTGTTGTCATCTCTAATTCTTTATGTGTCTTCATACGAGAAACCCACATGAACGAGAGAGCGAAGTATGCCACTTATCAATATGACCTGGAACTTGACCGCTGGTTTCTAAGACAGCATATATCGGAACGTGTGCTGTGGGACCTGGGGAAAGACTTCCGGTGCACTGTAGGAAAGCTGTATCCATCCTGCCTTGAAGAGTCCCCATGGAAACCTCCAACGTATCTCTTTTCACCCGATGGAGCGGATGAATTTGAGCTAGACGGGGAGATGGTTACTTTACCACCTGTATAGCTCCCAAATTAGACTGCACAACTGATTCCGTGCAGTTGTCTTGAAATAAATGGTTGTGAAAGAACAGGTCTGGAAAAAGAAATGTCAAACCTGTCCTTCATGAGTTGTATTTTTATGCCCTACCTAACACTTGCAGCAATTCAGTATGAATCAGTGAAATGAGCAGATATGCTTCCATAATCTGAAATACTATTATCTGATAATTGAGAAACATATATGTATATCATGAGCTTAAGCATCTGACTTGTTTAAAGAATTAATTTCTAGTTCTATAAAGTCTTGGTTCAGGAAAATTAGCTTCAGAAAAAAAGTAGTTACTGTTTCTAGGATGATGTCACAACTTTTTGAAAGTATCTTCCAGTTATATTTGAACTACTTCTGGATATTCTACTTAAGTGCTAGTTATATAATTGTCAGTGTGGCCTAATTAAATGACTGTGCTGCACTTAATACTAATATCCATGTTGGTATAGTAATGCCATTAAAGAGAAAAAAAAAAAAGAAACAAATCCCATGGATCTACCTGTGGTAGGAAGGGTAGATCTTCCATTGTATGGTAACATGCAGGGCAAAATGACTGCAGGTTCAGTCAAGCTGTACTATTAGGTGCATGTACTCTATTTTCACTAACTTATACCTGTCTATTTAGAATACAGGTCTTCCAAGCAGCTGGTAGTTTACCAGGTGTGGACTTAAGTTGCTGGGCTTGCAATAGGAATTGTCAGCCCTCATAGTGCGGGTCTATGTGGAGCTTTAATCAGTAAATGTCTCCACATTCTGTATTACAGTAACATTGGCTCATGTATATTACTTCCTGCTGCTGATGTATTTTTCCATTGTAAAACAAAGTTTTAGTGTGGATTAACCAGGTCTTTATTTTCTGTTAATTTAATAACAAGCATTACTGTAGTGTGATTGTGTATAGATATCCCTTAGCTATCAGGTTTTTTACTTTGCGGGGAGGGGGGGAAGCAAACAGTTCAGGAATATCCTGTGCTCTGTGTGCAGGAGAGCAGATGACTAGTGCTGCTCTGGCATTAATCCCAGGAACCACTAGCAGTAGCGGGGCACCGCCAACCTAACATGAACACAGGTGCTTCATGACAAACCTTACTAGCATGTTCAGCTGCATCATGTTCTGGCACTGTATTTTGAATGACATTAATTTATTAAAAAAGACTGAATCCAACTGCGTTTGGGTGTGCTTTGTGCTTGAAGTTCATACAGTTATGCCCCCTACCCCCAGAGAGTAGCACATAATTTATTGAAGGCAATTTCAGATAGTTAAGCTGTGGAAAACTTGGAGACTTTTATGTTAAGTGACTGTGCTGGAAATTAGGTATGCAAGTCAACCTGAGCGTTACATAGAACTTGAAGCCCCCAACAAGATTTTTGTAAATCAACACTTCTCCAATCAGGGGGTAAACTCAGCTCTACTAGAAGTGAACAAAGGGCATTATAGGACATAATGACACAAAAGAATGTAGACAATTCTCAGTCTTCAATAGCAATTTTCTTAATTTCATGTTTCAGAATGTCACCAATTTTTCTTAATTCTGTTTTTTTTTCCAGTAAGCAAAGTTACAGCTTTCAACATGGAAGACAGTTGTGGTTAGGGCTCAACCATATTTGTGAGGTTTTGTCTTATGTATAATAATTATTAAGAGTTTTGACTGGGAAGGGAGCCTTGGATAAGAAAACTGCCTTAAACAAAACTCTTCTTAATGCTTCAGCATTTTGTGCAATGTAAGGATTTGTGACCTTGAATAATAATGGCTCCAACAGAAAGAAATAAGTATTAATTTTCATGAAGGTGACAACATGTTTGCATTTACATCAACTTTTCAGATTCCTGAATTGCTCAGATCAGAGGGGAGAAGTGACTTGGGGGTTCCTGCTGCCATCGCTTTCCTATAACCTGGGACATCCAGTTGCTAGCCTGTTCAAGGGAGCATAAATTAGAACAGTGGTAGTCCTTTCTAATGCATGTTGGAGAATCACACACCTGAGGCAAAAATACTGGTGGCATCTTGGTAACTCCAGCCTGACTGGACTGCTTAATTCTGTAGCTCATGCTCGCAGTAGCCTACTTTATCAAGCTGCACCACAACACCATGAGGCTTTAGGACACACCTAAATTCAAGTGCAGATGATCTATAGCTAGTAAAGGAACACAGTGGGTATGTTCTGTTATTGAGAACTTTCAACTTGAGTTTAAAATCTCACGCATGGTTTCTTACAAAAAGAGTGAGGTAAAATCAAACGGGAAGTAGGTGACTGAAGTACACTAAGTCACAGTTGCGTCATAAGAACCTGGAAGAACTATCCTTTATTTTATACATCTGAAAGTGTATTATAAAATACAGAAGGTCTACATGACCTCCTGTTAGTCTTCATTTTATAC
This sequence comes from Anseranas semipalmata, assembly GCA_013399115.1. Classification (NCBI taxonomy): domain Eukaryota; kingdom Metazoa; phylum Chordata; class Aves; order Anseriformes; family Anseranatidae; genus Anseranas; species Anseranas semipalmata. The sequence continues at coordinate 243,901 of VXAA01000908.1, forward strand.
CATTCAGACCAGTTTGCTTGTATAAGTCTATGTAGTACCTTATTTAAAATTAATTTTAATAATACGGTACTTAAGGACAAGACTAGTCAAGTGAACTAGTTGCTGCAGTCAGTATTTGACCCCAAAGGAAAACAGCTGGCAAAGGGTAGTCTCAAGTCTGAATTCTTTCCTTTCATCATTTGAGAAGGAAACTGCAGGCAAAGCATTGTCATGTGCCTGGAAATGGTCACTAGTGGTAAATTAGAGAAAAACTTCTGTGGGAACAAAGACAACAGCTGAAAAAATGCAGTTCGCATTTTATAAATAGAGCAAAGATGATTAAAGCCTTCAAAGACTTCTAAAATAGTATCTCACTACAAAGCTTCCGCCTAATACCAGCCTATCCAACCTGTACTTGACTTTGAAGTTCATTTACATGCAAGTTTTAGTGACTCAACTTCGTATGTCCTCAAGCTTTGCTATGTTTGTTTGCAAAAAGTTTGCTTTTCTGATAGAAATACTTTTAAGTCCTATCTAATTTCATTTCCCCCTACCTGATAAAAAGAGGATCTGGCCTCTACTAATATTTTTAGTGCACCCACTCATTTTTACAGTTTAACTACATACCTAATTGCAAGTTTAATTTTTGTTCTAAGGGGAATAAAAATTAGGGCACTCAATTGTGTCAAGTTTATAGAGAACAGAAGATGGGTAAGTTAACTTTTGGGAACAATGATTTGATAAAATTTTAAAGGTAATTTTTTAAAAAAGAAGAAACTTTTAAAGCACTACCTGGTACTTCGTATCATTTCTCCTTTCACTTCTCAATAATGCTGAGAAGATGCACTAGCTCCTGTCACATTGCAGTAGTGCTGAGGAACACCTGCGGACACAATGTATTAGCAGCAGGGTAGTGTTGTTCCTGCTCCGCATCCCATGTACAGCTACCTTCAAGGATTGTTTTCTCTTTTTGGATCTGGATTCCTACACGAAAGGAGCTTTAGCTTGGGCAGGCTCTGGAGTAGACTTGCCCTTAAAAGCAGTTTCTTTCCACCTCATGCTCAACAGCCAGCCAAAGTTCTGTTTAGCTGCACTCCAGAATTTAAAACATCTCCCTCCTACAGCATTGACCACAAGGACCATTTAGCAAGGCAAGGTTCCTACCCATAGAGCTTGCAATGTGGAGGATGAATACTAGCAGACAATAAAATCCAGGGATCCCTTGGGATGCAGGGAGTCAGTTTACACACACCTCCCAATCTCAGGTATGGAAGAGGGTGGTAAACAGCCTGACGCAGGAGGTGAGGGGAAGATTTGGGTCAGTACCGAGCTACAGAAACTTTGATGTGGAGGAAAGGACTAGTACAGAAGATGTGACAGGCACAAGGTGGGAGTAATAAAACCCAGCTGTGTGTGCTTTTCTCCCCTCCTGCTCCATGTTAACACAGGAGAGTCAGCTCTTGGGGTTTGGTTAGAGTTGTGAAACTGTTTTCTTTGCTGAAGCAAAGGTGTCTAAGCATTGTAGATACACCATTAGTGAAGTGCTGAAGTATGACTGTTCACCTGAAGTGTTAGGTGACTTCATTCCCTAAACTGGTAAACATTGTACTGAATACATATATGCATTCCTAGGCACCTCTACTGCATTAATATGAGCAAAGATCCAGAAAGCAGGATGAAAAAAATACTAAAAATATAGTGATGTAATGCAGATGTTAAAGTCAATTCAAAATATGTGCTAGGCATCAAGCTAAATCATCATGGTGAGATTTTATTTAGAAAGTGCAAGAGGTATTGCAAACTAATTTAATTCTCAGCACATATTATCAAAGAGGAAAAAAATAAGAAAGGCATTCCACAATTTAAGTGGACATACTTCTCAGTCAGTTCTTGGGGCACAGCATTACGCAGTTCAAAACACATACACATGCAATTTTATCAAGAGCAGCAAAGGTCTGTAACCACACTTTGTATGAGGCAACACATTAAGCTCAGCATTATTTTTTGCCACTTTCTGATATGTCTCCACTTTTCAAGTTCTCCACTGTGTGTCTGTGTGCAGTTTGTATAGTCCCTGAATTCAGAGATAAGAGAACAATTGAATTTGCTTCTTTAGTATTTTCCATCTGTTTCATGTAATATCAAGTGGGACTATTCCCCACAGGGTTCTTAAGACAAGAGAACAACTCTGCATCTGCCTTCACTTTAGATAAATGTTCTTCATTCAGTCTAAATATTCTTACTTGATTTTCCTGATGCTCACGTGGTCTAGAAACCACTCCTACTTTCTTAGCCATCTAGATTAAGACAAGAAAAGAGGATTTTGTAGGTGTTCTCTGCTACTACTGAGGCAAACAGTAATAACACTTTCATCAATATTAGTAAATTCAGGCAACAAAATAACAAAACATTTTCTATCAATTGTCTATAGTTAGGCAATTTTGAACCCATACGGAAACAAAGGACTCAACAAGATACCTTAATCTTGGCTGTGATAGAACTTTGAAGTCTACCTATCTTTGTACAGACGTCATGCACATGCATCGTGTCTGCTTACCGGGAATAAAATAATCAGAGTAAGTTCACCATTTCATTGACACTAACAGAAGTAATCGATCTCCAAATTTATTTTATATGAATCCAAATAGTATTTCTAATGTTTGATAAAGAACAGGGTCAAGAACAGAAACATCACACAACTAAAGCTCTGCGCCTACTTCTAGTCTCTCCTCTACTGTAATATTAAGGACTAAAAACACAGTGAAGGAATTCTTCATACATCTTTAATCATGTTACAATAATGTAATGTTTCCGCCTTTTATGAATACTCTTCATGCTGCCCTTTCTAATAAAAACTAAATAAAGTAAAATTGCACTGCATAAACATGATGTGAGTTTATTTTTCACTGTGTTTGAACAACTACTTGCATATGGTCAGATTTACTTTTTTTTTTTAAAACAATTTTAGAGAACTGCAACTGTTTTTCAGACATAAGCTTTGTCTAACTCACACCTAAATGTTCTTCAAGGCAGGAGTTTCTTCCTACTGGAACCAGTAATTTGCCACTGTACCTAGCTAACAATGATTTGGTAGTTACAGTAGAACTTTTAAAGCTTTAAAATGAACCTTTAATGAATACCTCACAATTGCAGAGAGATGAATGTGCAGCAATTAATTTACTCAGCATCCCAATTTGACTAGATACTGCAATCCACATGAACTATGCATTATTTTGAATGCTAAATCTAGTTCAAAATTTTACAGTCCTACCTAAAGTTCTTACTGGTGTGGGAGATGCCTGTGACCTACTGGAGACTAAACCAAATTCACAATGAGCAGTACCCAGTGAGGAATAAAATGTCACACTAGATGACACTCTTATCCAAAATCTGCAAAAACAACATCCACAATCAGTTTAAATAGATGACAAGTTTCTAAAAGACTGACAGTGTCTTACAAGCAGCTATCAATATCAAAAACACATGCCTGCAAGCGTCTTCTAGTGGGATTAACTTCTTAAAATAATACAGCTTTTTGAGCAGACAGAGCTTTAAATAGGCTGGATGTATTTATTTTCAAGCAGCACGAGAAAAATCAAATACATTGCTTGTACTTTCGATTATCAAGTAACAGTTTCTATGTTTAAAAACTGCATTCACACCTCCACTTTTACAATTAAATACTGCCACATTAGTTTCTCTGCTTAGTAATAATTTCTATGGAAGAAGTTTGTTTAGACAAAATACTAAATATAATTACAAAGGTGCTTAGAACAGATGTACAAAGTCAAACAAATGCAATGTACTAGGAGAGTGATCTAAAACAGTAATTATGTTGTTACATTTGAGGAAAATGCTGTCAGATACGCACAAGAATTAAGGTTATGACATGAAAATGATGAAAAATGCTGAACATTTTAGTCAAATGAAGTATTAGGTCAACAATACTTAATTTTGTGTTATTTTGGGGACTTGCATCTGTGTATACTCAATAGGCAGTTCCTCAAATGCTGGTACCTACAAATAGCAGAGGTTGATGCTTCGATGCCAGAAAGTTCAGAAAAGTGTTATTGTACTATCTGTAAATCAGTTCAGACTGTACATTAATGATCAGAAATACCTTTGCAACATACATTGTGACTGAGCTGTAACAACACCATCACAGTTTACTCATTAGAGGCACTATCACCAGTTCATTTAGTACTTTGTATTTCTTGCCGTGCAGAAATGGATGTCTTTGAAATGGAAGTTGACTGCTTAAATCCCTTTGAATAAGTAATAATGCTTGCACTGGAAATTTTAAAACAGGGGAAGAAAATAACTTGTATTCATACTAGGTTTATCTGAAGAGGTCACAACCATTAAATTAAGAAGAGGACTATGTGAACTCAGATGAAACTCAGTGGCTGCTATCCCTCCTATAGACCAAAAGTAAGTTTAAGCAGATGTCAAAGAGCAAGCATACACATTAATGAAGACAACTTATTATGACGATCGCTTTGTCTCTACCCACTGCATGAGTTTAAATCACAGTCCAACTTGCTAGCAGGAAGCTGATGCTTAAAGATTGAAAATGAATACAAGCTTCTTATTCCAACCTTGTGTTGAAACACAGAAGAAAGGAAAATACTCTTAATCAAGCTGTACGTTTGGCTTCACAACAGAGACAGCTATGACAGTGGGGGAAAATGTTCTGTCAGGTCTTCTTGTCCATAGGAGAAATACTGCGAAGCGTCATAACACAGGCCCTGCACCAAGCAGCCAAGCATCAGCTTTGCAATGTGGAGGGCACCTCACTCTGCCTTTCCTCAGATGGATCAAATACAAAAACAAACAAACAAACAAACAAAAACAAACAAACAAATCCTCAGCTTTCTAAAATCCCTGGGTCAGCAAGGGAGTTTGTGGGAGTGAGGGGAATGCAGAGAGTTTACAAATCAGCTATACAAATTTGGGGCAGAGGAGAATTCCACAGAATGACTAGGGTGAAGAGGTGACAGAGGCAAGGCTATTAAAAAGGACCTAGGAAGGTCCTGTTTCTACACCTTGTACATGTAAATATTAACTACTTGCCTGGCCCTACTGTGAGCTCCTAAGTTTAAATTAACATTTAGTTGCTGAAGTTAATTTTGTAGTGCTTAAATCTTTCAGACCATATTCAGTCTTCACTACAACATGAAGCCTGACCACTTGAAACCCAGAAAAGAGATAATGCTAGCCATTTGATAACAGCAAGTGATTATTTTCTTATCTGCATGCTGAATCAGAAAGCTCTAGAATCATCACGACTAATTGCATCCCTAGCCTTATTTCAGATGTCTTCCTACAAGTATTTCTTAATCTTTAGAAAGATATAAATGTCTATTACAGAGTTGTAGAATAGAACAGAAAACAGCATCAGAAATTTTAGGAGATATACATATACACGCAGAGACCAGGAGCAATAGATAAGGTTCTATAGATACATTTTACTTGTATGTCAGAAGCAGTAGATTAAGTAGAGCTTTAGGCATACTTTTTGCCCTTCTCAAATGAAGCTACTCAAACCAGCTGTATACTTTCAGGTTTTCCATGGCTGTTCTATCTAGCTTGTCCTGGAAAAAAATAATGAACACTTTAAAACAGATCTTGTGTTTTTGAATTGCTATTTGAAGCGCTAAAACTGAACTCTACATTGTTGGACAGTAACTACGTGATGCAAATGTGACTTTCTTATTAGCTTTTCAAACGCACCTGAAGAAATCAGAACTTCTTAAAACAAACTACATTAGAATCTTCTTATTCATCTCTCGTACAGCTATTTTATTTGAGGAATAGAAGAAATGACTTGAAATCTTGGCCCCGGACAAGAGCATTGCAGAACACTAACAGATACTGATAAGGGAATAAACTAAGAGCCTCCCAATATAGGAAAGTTGGAATACTTGATAATGTAATGTAGAAAATGTTAACAGCTATCATGGGGATGTTAGAAGGCATAGACACGTTCACATTGCAAGAAACGGGAAATAATCTGTGTCAGAAGCACAAAATGTAGGATGTGGAATACGTTTGCATACAGAAGACACCATGTGCACGTTCCATATGAAATACAGGATTATGCCACATCTTTTCAAATAAACTATTATATTCCTTCATGCAAGGATAAGAGCTGAGCTGTTTCAGTTGCTCACTCAATTCTGGCATTACTTTCCTTATGAAAAAAGTAGTTATCCAAATAGAACATTCCCTGAGTAGACAAAGAAAAATCTGTATAGCTGATTTTGATTTGGAAGAGTCTTCATTAACTTTACTGGCAACAAAAAATATGCAGAGTTTGCTACTGTGCTAGTTTAGGTAATTTTAATACTTTGCACTCATAAGCATGTAATTACATCAATGGTGTAATTATATCCTAATAGACAGTTTTGTGAGGTCTTGCTCTATGGTTCAATCCCAATTTTGGCGAATTGTTTTGTAATACTTTTCTTGAAGAGATCTCTCCAACTGGAATCCTGTTTATATCCCAGGGTAAAACACAGCCAAAACATATGCAAGGTTATGAAGGCCTACTGTGTAACATCAAGAAAATACTGATTTCGCAATTGTTGCACAGATTTGCAGACACAAAGAGAGCTAGAGACAGATTAATGCAAATGACTGTATATGGTTACAGATGAGAAAAGAAAAACATCCTTTAGCCAGCCACAGTCTTAACCTGCACCCTGCTGATTCTAGTTTGCAGGTGGAACCGACAAAGTGCCACCTGGCTTCGAACCCTTTAAGGGCTTCTACCCCTATACTTTTTGCAGACATGTTCTCTAATCCAACCTGAAAGATGAATCAGTAGTCATACTCTGCTTATTTATAAGAAGAATTCACAAACATTTGGCTACTTAGATTGAAAAATATAACTACTTTACATAAATATCTTCAACATCCAAGAAATTTACAAATCTAAAGTCAAACACATTTGGCTTGCAACAAGCCCCGTTTGCTAATATCTTTATAAAGGCTCAGATTTAAAGAAAAGTAGTCATTTTAAACACAACCAATATACAGCAAATGCCATCCCATCGTATGGAGACACTCACCATTCTATACTTCTAGTGAAACTGAATGATAACATTCCACATCTGCTTGCAAGCAACATACGCCTTGTTTTGGTCCTGGATAGTTAGTCTCCACTCCTATGTTCTGGAGCAGTCTTTTTACAGCTCAGAGAAACCATTGCACCCAAAATATTCAGCAGCACTGTGCAAAACCATTACTTAGTCACCGAGGCTTTGGGTTGACTGTGTAAAAGTGGAAAACCATGATGACATGGCTGATTTCGCACTTGTGAAGGCTCCTCCAACGGACTGACCTGTGTTATAAAACAAAAGGAGGGTTAATAGTGTGAGGTTATCTTTACTAAGCTCCTAAAAACAAAATAAATAAATCAAACAATCAGTTCTCTGATCTGGAATTTAAAACCCAAGCCCAAAGTATGTGTCAGAAAACATTCAAAGAACTTCAACACAGTAGCTCAGCAGAAATGGCCTACGTTGTCCTCTGCCCTGGAAGGCTTACTAGACCTACTAGCTGAAAAGCTCTCCTTGCCAGAGTACACAGCAGCAAAGAAAGTATCAATACTCCAATGGAATGAAAAAAAAAAAAACAAGGTAAACAACTTTTGGCAAAGCAACTATAGAACAACTATAGGACTCTTATCTCTCCAGCTGGTGAACTTGCAGTCTCTTGCATTGGAAGATAACAACGTGATGAAGGTGCCCCTATTTAAGTGCAACAAGTGCCTTTTCAGAAAATTACAGACTATTGCAAAACCTGCAGAAACTGACACAAGCTCTTCCTGTGAGTTCAGCCAGCTCTGGATAGTTTCAATGTGATATAAAAGTGAGAACAGCTCAATGCAGAAGTTAGTGTTGTGGTCTAACTATTTCCACGTTACACAAAAGCTTTTACCTGAACATCTCTCTTCCCACGTTCATCTCCAGCCCATGCTGGAAAAGGAATTTACACTATTTTCTTTGGCCTAGCTGCTTGTCTTTCCACTATTGTGCAATATACAGGGCCTCAGTCAGCAACTTTACGCCTCAAAACGTTGCTCTGTTTGGTATGTATGTTATAAAGTACACTTGGATTAAAATGAAATAAAACTGAGCTATAGGATGCTTCTTTAAAAAAAGGAACTAGAACCATAGAATATCCCAAATTGGAAAGAACCCACAAGGATCACCAAGTCCAGCTCCTGGCTCCACACAGGACCACCCCAAAAAAATCAAACCACATGTCTGAGAGCATTGTCCAACCACTTCTTGAACTCCAGCAGGCTCGGTGCTGTGACCACTTTCCTGGGGAGCCTGTTCAAGTGCCCAAGCACCCTCTCAGAGAAGAACCTTTTCTTAACATCCAGCCTGAGCCTCCCCTGTCGCAGTTTCATGCCGTTAGATCCAAGCTGGTTTAAAATCAGTTTCTTACCTACAGCTTTTCCTGTTTGCACAACATTTCGGCTAGTAGAAACCATCACATTTCCAATCTTCTTTCCACGTTCACTGTTTTGCACAGAGCTAAACAAAAGAGATACTGAAGACTTAGTCAACTGACATTAATTCCAGGTGTAAATAAAGTATATAGTTAAAATATCTATCTTTACACACACAGATCTATATAGCATTATATATGTGAGATCAAACCCATAATTCCTGTATAGGTTGTATATATCTTATCCACTAAAATCAGCTAGGCAAGCTTCTCTGAGGAAGAAGAAATACTGCCAGTAGGACAGGAATCAAAATACCCAACAGTTTATTTTTACAGAATATGCTAATATCTTTCCTAAATGTTTACCAAAATACATTTTTGTTCTACCTTACAAAGGCAGATTTGCAGTAGTTTTGGAAAGTTTTAGCCCTATCTATAAGCTTTAAACAAAACAGTGTTACTGAACAGACAATATTCTTTTTTCCATATAGAGTTTACTTTCTATCTTGCCCTAACACAATATTTTTGATGACATATAGTTCACTCTCATACTTTTGTTAAAAAAAATGTGAAAGCAATGAAGATACTACCATCACTTGGAAAGGAGAGCACAAAAGCAATCAGTTCCACTGCACAAGTGTGATCACTTGAAAATAAAATTTACTTAGTTTTAAACTGTAACATTCAAGCCCACATTTCAGACTTTGCAGACCCATTTATGTAAAGCTTAGTAACACAGCACATCACATTCTTGTCCCAATTCACAACTTTATTAACTTGAATGCTTTCAAAATCTTCAGTGTAGATGCAAAAAAAACCAAACCAAAACAAAAAACGGAACAGAGTACATCAAGAACAAGTTTAGGCTTAATTTGCAAAAGCAAGCGATTTTGATGTGTATCTGATAGCAAAGTCAAATCTGGAGAATAAAAGTATTGTTGTGAAAATAATTATACGTAGAGACATTAATAACTACAGGTCCTTTTATACTCATTTGAGACTACTCAGAAGAGTAGCAGAGTCTTCCCTTTCAAAAACAAAATAAGGGCAAGTCAAAGATTATAGATGCCTCTACACCTTTCAGATCTTTCAGGTCTTTCTACAAGGACCAAGCATTAATAGTAAGAGCTGCTATCAGCATGCAACTTATTGAAGGCAATTATCTTGTTATAAATCTTGATTCATTTGCAATTCTCGATTGCCATCACAGAAATTTCATCTGTCATTGGTCAGCAAAAGCAACAAAAAGATTCGGTGGGCTCAAGTCTGAACCTTTTTATTCCTCATGTGTTCTATGTTAGCATGTATTTTAGGTCTCCTCACAGTGTACTGAAAGTCATGGTCTACAGTCAAGACAGGTCTAGAATTAGCAGCATGTGTACATTGCTGATTTACAGTTGTCTGACAGAACCAGTCTGATGTTTTGTGGTCAACACAGTTAAGTGATAAAACAATCTATCTTGCTTGGTGCATAAATAAGAGATAGTTAACTGCAACTTCAAGTTCTGGCTTTAGTTGGAGCCGAACAGCTATGGAAATAAAAAAACTCTACTGAATTTTAGACTTGAATACTACACAGCAAGAGCTAACACCACCCTAAAGTTCAGTTGAGTTTGGTGCAATAAGAGGATATGTAAAACTCATTTTAAACTTATAACTTGAAGAAACTGAATCGAGTCTGAACAGTCTCACATATGATGAACTTCTAGAGTGTTTGAGAAGAATGCTGTATTGAAAACACAGCTAATTTAAAAAAATAGTCAATTTCTCCAAATAACTGGACCTAAAGACAACATATATAAAAAAAAAACACTGATGAAGGTTTTAACAGCTTTAGTTTACAATTTAAAAATAAAAATACAAAAGCCTTATAATTGCAATGCAAAATTCAGGCCTCTATTATGTAAAGTCCAACACAAAATAGTGTATTAGCACTGTTTTTCCCCATTTCAGATAAACCGTCCATCTTTAGATGTGATGATTCTTTGCAGGTGAACCTTGAATATAGTTTCATGCACATGGCTGATTTAAACCATTATTTTGTTTAGTTCATCATAGCAACAGTTGTACAGTTATTAATACTTGACTCTACTTTTTTTTTTTTTAAATTCGTATCAAGCTACTACATACTTACTGTGACAATCTTAACTTAACATCTGATACGGAGTATTGTCCTTGGAATGGGTGGCTAGAAGAAGAGGAAAAACCCGAGAAAAGCATTAAGTATCTTCTCATGATTAACCCACATCACAACAACTTCAATTCCTAGTTATATTCCTC
>VXAA01000908.1:254676-292706 GCA_013399115.1 Anseranas semipalmata
TTGTAGACACAGAACTATATCACTTTATAGAAAGCTAGGTCATACTGACTATTTGGTCTCATGTTTCTTATGAACTATGTGTAAGGTGCCTTCTATTTACACATCAGATATTAACAACTTTCTTTTCACACTAAGGCAGAGACACCTCCTCGTAGCAAGACAAAGCATAAAAAAAAAAATCCCTTAACTAGACCAAAAGAGCTTTGCAGGTCTGAAGAAAAGCAACCTTCTTCAGACTACAGCAGCTGCCAAAGCAAGAATGAAAGCTAACAGAACTCCCTGTAGTACACTATAAACGCATGCTAAACAAAACATATGCATAGCCTACAGTATTATCAAGCCTGGCATCATCTAATCTTGGAGTGGAAATACATATAAGACAATCCAAATTACAGAAGATGCAACATAACTCAGTCAGCTCCCCTCCATCCCTATCAATGTCAAGCCTGGACACTGAATCATAGAATCAGAATGGTTTGGGTTGGAAGGGACCTTAAAGATCATCCAGTTCCACCCCCCTGCCATGGGCAGGGACATCTTCCACTAGACCAGGTTGCTCATGACTACTCCTTGTACACCTGGAAGCAACCAATGAAAAGGAGAACCATCTGAGGGCAACTGTGAGGAATGACAGACTCTCTATAGCTCAGGACAGCCAACAATTGACCAGAACAAGTTTCAGTTCTCCTGACTCTGGATATAGTTTTATGAAAAAAACTATATCCCCGAATTAAAGTACTGAAGAATAAAAATATTCAGTTTCCGTGCTCACAGAATCTTTACCACACAGGATCCTAAAGTTTCACCCTCAGGGCTTTATAACAGGAGCAAGGAGGACACTAATTCTACAGAATGGTGTGTGCCTAACTACTCGTAATAGGAGCATTCCATGTTAAATGCTAAAAATCAGTTCCTTACCTAGAATTTACTTCTGCAAGAGCTGGATGCTTATTGCTATTCCATACTCTGTAGTTGTGAGTATTTTTCCAGGCTGCTACAAACGCCGTTCCAAAATCTGACAAAGTCTTTTCATTGTCTGAGAAATTAAAATAAAGATGTGAACTTGCAGCAATTCATTTCAGATATAATACAAGAAAAATGACTGCATTTTAAAGAAAAACTAAAATTTACCAGACTCTCATCAAATCAAAGATAAGTCAAATGCTAGTACTAAGAACCTGGCACTTCAAAAGTGTTTTTATTATTTTAAAATGTCCCAAATATAAAATGTTAAGACAAAACAAACACTTAAAAATAAGAAAAGCTCTTTTTTTTTTTTTTGAGGGGGGGGAGGAGAAGGGGTGTTATTTGTTTGTTTGTTTGTTTGAATTTGTAAAATTCTAAGTGAAGAGATCAACTGAAAAAAAAAAAAAGTCACACAAACCAAGACCTCTTGACTTGTTCTCTGGGCAAATACAGGAAAGGGGAGAGAAAGGCCACATAGTAGCCGAGAACAAAAACATCATTTATGTTGATTTTGGTTAGATACACTAGGATTTGCCATACCATGTTAATACTCATTCAAATTTAGTAAATTTCAAATCCACGCCAAAACCACAGTATGAGCTACTGTGGAATAAACTTATCATAACATACTCTTTAAAATACAGAAGATTATGGGAAATCATTTTAGAGCCAGACAGTGAAACGGTATGAATTTCATGAAAAAACTGACATTTCATTATCAAACTAGTAATCATCTTAAAATATTAATGTCAGACAAAGAACTTAGCAAGTTCAAGACTTTAAAATCAAGTTCTCGATCCCATTGCTTCTCAGAAATACCACAGAACAGGATCTCAGTTACTTCATCGGTGTGAAGGGAGAATAATCATGAAGATGATGAAGTTAACAGGGTTAGTGCTTGGCAAACTCCCACAAATAAGCCACTGATTCTTTTAGTTACATTCATGCATGAAGGGCTGGAACATAGAGAATTCTCTCCAAGTTAAGACAAAAAATGTTGAACTCCAGAAAACACAAGCTGATAAAACCTCTGGCTGACACTTAAGTGAATCCCTACTTAAGATCATGGCAGGAATGGAAAAGAGCTGGGACACACTAGTAAAACCTCCTGAAGACAGCCACTTAACTTCATGCCTCCTTGAATCCAATTAGTTCCCCAAACTGAACTTCAGGTCCCAACAAATTCTGTAGGACACCCAAGTTTGTAAAAGTCTCATATATGGGGTTTCAGGTACTTCTACTTATAATGAAAATGTAATTAAATCAAGGAGAAAGACAGTTGGAGAAGAAACAGGTCTGTAAGGCTGTGAAGAATGAGTAATAAGCTTGTCAAGGAATAACAAAGATAGACAAGAACAACCAAAAAAGTAGCCTGAAATGAAACTTTAGGCAGAGGGAGATCCAATGACAGGCCACACAGGTAATGAAACAGAGCAAATACTTTTTACACCCACCCTCCTCTCAGTCCCTAGACAAGGTCTTGTCTAAGGTATCTGTTCTACCTGGTTGCAGCACAGCAGCAAGCAGCGCGTGAAGATAAGCACTGAACTGAGCCCTGATCCACTCATCTCCTCCTTCCCATCCAGTGCCATCAAGGAAAACATCATCTCTGTTCTCAGTTACATGCTTCACCAAGTAATCTGCAAATCTTAGGTCAGCAGTTGTAGGATTCAGGACCTTACGGAGTTCTGGATCATGGATTTGTACGTGAGCATCTTCTATCTGTTTGAAATAATTCCAAGGGTAAAAATTTATCTAAATAAAACTGCTTACACATACTACTACATACTGCTACTGCCAAGCAGCTACCTAAATCTGAACCCAACAGTCTCAACAAATATCAAAAAGAAACAAATGACCAAACAAATCCTGAATGAGTATTTCTCAGTGTCAGATACTGCTCTGATGCAACCAGAATCTGATCATCAACCCAGCACAGAGTAAAAGCTGCTCATTTGACAGGATTTGGCAGGAGAAGTTTGGTGTTCACAAGCGTTTTCTCAGAGGCTCTTTGATTTTCACTTCAACTTATTAAGTTCATTACCAATATGTAGCTATCTTATGCTGATTATATAGTTGTATATGCTTGCTAGAACAGACACAGTGCTTTCTTTGATACTGTTTTTTAACCTGTCAGTTAAATCAAGAGGAAGTCAACATTAATATGCTTTGTTCTCCAACTGTATGTTTCTCAGCTGCAAACACTCATTTTTGAAGACCTTAATACAAAGCCATGAAAAAGATGAAAAAACCTGTGACATGAGAAGTAAAATTACACCTTAATTACAGCTTAAAGTTGTGTCCTACCCTAAAAGCCGATACAAATTGAATAAGCTTCTGCATTTAAGAATTTATTTCATAGAGAAGTAATTCAAAATTTGGGCATGAACCCCAAACTATACATTCAAAATTCAACCCCCCCCTTCCCCCAGTTCAAGAAGTTCAAATGCAAAGATCCATACTTCCACAATTGCATCGCTCAGATGTTTTTGCTGACGGAACAGGATATTGGTGGCTCCCGCAACAAAGCCGCGGACTGTTACATCTGACAGGAGATGATGCTGCTGCAGTGCCATGTATGGCAAACAAAGGTATCCCTAAAGCAACAGAGATAGTTAGAGATTAACATAAGCCTCCCTCCCCCCAAAAAACTGTTTACATTCAGAGATTTCCCTAATAAAAGTCAGCACCTTCCACCCAGAACAAACAACTCTGGTTAGGACAATTTCAGTCACAGTTATCTGTTGTTTTGCTACATTATATCTGCAAAGCAAAGGAACCAGATTCCACATAAACTGAATTTTCCATGAGGCTGTGTTGCCTTCAAGTCTCAGGACTGAAACTGAAATACAATGTGAACTGATAGGAATCAAGTGTTTATAAGGCAACAGAATAAGCAATACAAGTCAATAATGAGGTCTCAGGTCAGTTCAGAGACAGGAAGTCAGCAGAGATGAAGATTCATCTCTTCATTTACACACCATGTTGTCTTCTGATGTGCCTCAAGTCTACAATGCAGGAGAGCTAGAAAAATACAGGACTGCTATCCACATTTGGTAGATGGAGATTTGCAAGTTCCAGAGACAGCAATCAATAATTTTTGATGAGCATGTGCATGCCTGCTTTAAAGGAGAGTAGGATAGAAAGCAATGCACTGTGCTCTTCAACCACTCCATGCTTTATTAATCTAGCATCCCACATTCCAATTAGAGAAAAAAAAACAACACCACATTTTGAATGAAGAGTCATAAGGCTTTGAGGTAAGTTATGCAAAGATTACCGAGAAGCAGCTGTAGTTATTGTAATTTGCCTTTTAAATATAGGAGCAGCATAACCCTGAAGTCTAATACTCAAGTCTAATTCCAGCTGTTCAATTGCAAAAAGCACAAAGCAGTTTATTCACTAGCAGAAGGCCAGAAGAGCTAACGGCATACTGGACAGAAACAAAGAGCACATGTACTTTATCACACAGTGCATGGTAATTGGAAACATATGGAAGAAAGGAGCACTATTCCCTTTTGTCATATTGAACACAGGGATGGCTTTCCAGATGACAAGCACTTATCAGTTGAAAGCAAAACAGCCTGTGTCAAAGGAACAACAGTGCTTTGAGACGGAATCGCCAACCTAAAATGGAAAGATTTTCAGAAAAATACAGCTTTAGCTGGCAAAGGAAGGTCTAATTGCTGTATACTAAAGCAGCACGGTGTTGGAAATCTTTCACTATTTTAAAGATCAAGTGTCAGTTCCCAAATTCACATTTCTCTGTAAATATAACTATGTTTATTTCTGTGAACTTGTTCAATTCTTAAAAAAAAAAAAAAAAGCGCAAGTAAAATGAGTTTTATATCTTACAGAACTGCAACTAAAGAAACAAAGTATCACAACCTATTTTTCCCCAGGTGCTGGTGCACTTGCATATGTTATTGCACCATCTGGCAAAGTTTCCTCCTATTCAAATTTGTTGGTCTTTCCATGGCATGGCATAAAACAACCCAGAGATGAGAGCTCCAAAACAGATTCAAACTTTCCAACAAGTGGTTAAACTATAACTTATAATCATATTTTTCCAGTAATTTTGAGATGTAGAGGCCGTTTCTGTTGTAATTACATTGAATGAACTCAGACGAAAAGTGCCCTTGTGAAATAGAAGGTAAACAAGTAGAAACTGCCAGCTTCCTTAAAATCATTTACTTTTCCATTTTACAAGCTTAGTAGCAAACTAAGTTTGCACTCTTAGTCCTCCTTATCAATTATTTGCTTCTTGCTTTCAGTCTAGTTTTTCAATAGAACTAAACTAAATACAAATTACAGGCTATTCTTTTGATTACACAGACCATAAAGACAAACACCAGGCTGCAGATCTGTGCTGAAAAACTATTTCTAACAGTGACTTGAGGCAATACAGGGAAGATGACATTTGAACTGCTCACTTGGGCCCACTTAGTGTACTGTTTCTAATGAAAGGTGTTCCAAGAAGCTCAAATATCATTGTCAAACACAACATTCTGCAAGAAAACGCACATAAGGGTCTCCAAAGGAAGAAACACCACTTTGAACCTCATCAGCTTGAGGATATAGATCTGAATTTTCTGCTTTATGGACAAATGCTTATCTAAAGGGTTATCACATTAAAAACAAAACAAGAAAAATTATCAAATCACTTCTTTTACTGACAAAGCTATCTTTAAAAGAGAGGCATTTTCTCCATTTTATACAGGGAACTAGCTCTAGTAGATGTATTGCTTGTTATCTGACAATGCCCAAAGCCTGTAGAGAAACTGGAATACCTGGAGTTCAGTTAGGCATTTTTTAGTGAAAGCTTGAAGCTCGGCAGGTCAGCACTATGCATAGGGAAAGAGCCACAGACAACAAAGTAGTGTTATATAAGGAAGGGGGAAAAATATATACATAAAAAGAGGAAACAGGCTTGGGTGGCAGCTAAGATACAGTTTTTAGAAGCTTAGTTCGGATTAAGGTGTCTAAACACTTCTCAAGTACCCTGATCTTGACCCATATAGAGTAGATCAACAATTCTTCCCAGTAAAAGAAAACAGTAGTTACTGATAGATACCATTCATTAACCATACTGGGTCTAGAGGTCACCATCATGTAGAATTGCAAATCGTAGGTAAGTATATGTATGAAAGAAAAGCGAAATATACGTGTGCACACCCCTCAGTCACACAAGTGCTTTCATCTGCCTGCGAACACAGTCACTTGTCAGAGACTGTACTTACATGCTTTGTAGTACCCTACTGTCCATTTGGAGTTTGGTAACCAAAATTATTAGCCACTTCTGAAAAACAGAAGTCTTCATGAGTTACCTGGTATCATAAACAACCTGTTTACCTTTGTAAAAATAGCCAACGGCATACCATACTGGTCCTCTTCCAACCCAGATATGAGTCCTGGAACAAGCACCGCGTGTCCTGTATTTGCTTGGGGCTGCACAGTGATTGGAAGGGTTTCTGAACTCATGCATTCGCTTGGAAGATTTTCAGCCTGTTCTGATGCTGTATTTTCACATACTCCTTCTTTCAAATTAGCCTCCTCCAAAATGCTAGGATCTAAGGTCTCCCATTCACTTTCAGAGGATTCTGGAGAAGTGCGGGAAGGAACTTTCAAGTGCTGCACAGTACCATTGGAGGACTGAGCTCCATTGCAAATCTTCTCTGACTGGGAGAAAGGCACGTTTGCTTTATGACCTTCCAGTGAATGGTTTCCTGCCATCTTCCTGCCTCCCTTCCCCATTCCCAAGTTTGTATTTGAAATATCAGCAGCAGGCACAGACACAGAGTCATCTAACCGTGATGTAATTTCTTGCAAGCCGGCATCCTCCGATATGCTCTTTCTTGGTCTATACTGTGAGCAGTCAGTAAGACCATGTTCAATCATACCTGAAAAGTGACAGGACATGTAAAAATTAGCATCTCAATATAAATTTAAATGACTTCTGTTAAAGACAATGAAGAAAGTGCCCTTGTGTGCAAAGTGGAAATCACATATTTTACAAAACTACTTGGAGGAACAACAAAAAAAAAATGAACAACAACAAAAAACAAACAGCCTCCCTCTCTCTGAAAGAACCTACCCCACCTTTTGCTTTGAGAAGATTGGTTACAAGTTAAGAATTAGTAAGGTTAGGGGTTTGTCTGTTTTGTTTTCAGAAGCGCATGCAGAGGGAATTTTTGATTTTTAAGGAACTTGCAGGAATGTATGACTAATTCAGAGTTCCATTTATGTTACATACAGGCAGTACAGAAGATCCAGTGGCTCTAATTAAACACAAGAGGGAATCCATAGAGTACAAATAAAGTTAGGAAATGCGTCCACACTACATGCACATGCATACAAGTTAACTCAGTTTTCAGGCAACATATCAATATAGCTATTGTTGCATAAGTTGTATCCCCCATGAAACAGTACAGGCAACCTTTTTAATATGGTTTCTGGTGGTAACTGAGAAGTCCACACTTCTCTTCTTACCAGGAAATAGTGACAGGACAGTCATCAGAGCTCCCACCAATCTATTTACTGGAGAAATATAAAACAGCACCTGGTGGCAGGAGAGGAGGGAAGAAGGGGAGGAAAAAAAAAAAAAAAAAAAAAGGATAAGAGGGCAAGAGAAGAGAGGGGAAGTAGGGAGGAAAGAATAAAAAAAAGATCAGTTTTCACATGTTCTTTGTCATACTTGAGTGTAATTTTTGATCAAGGAATCTATCTGTTTTAAAAAGGAAGTCTGCTCACCCACAAAAGCTCTTACAACTGTTCAAATTAAATATTTAAATATGTATAATGTATATTTATATATTATAAATATTATAAAATATATTTTATATATATATGTGCCTGTGTGCATAATATAAATCATCAGTCCTTCAGTCTGATTTTTCTGACTGAATGCTTCTTCTGATCCAGCACGCCGATTGGATCAATTTTAGAACAAAATCTGACTAAACAATTGATAAAAGGTTGTTCCCAGCACTCTGCATAAGTTGTTGTGAATCCTTCTTCTAAGAAAACATATTAAAGATACACAGATAAGTGAAAAGTAGGATAAATGCAGCATGCATTTATTACAAATATCTTCCTATGATAATAAAAATGGAGTTTATGGAAACAGAAAACATGATTGATATTAACTTCAGTAAAGCACTTAAGGCATATCACGTAAAAAAATCTCCTTAATTAAGTTAGAGAGACTGAGATTAGTAAATTAGTTAGGAATTCAAGCAGGGAGGATGTCAAAGGCTAGCAATGAAAGAAGAAACACAAGGTTGACTGAATATTACTACTGAAGTTCCTCCAAAGACAGACCTTCAAGGGAAGAGGGGGAGGGAAGGAAGAAAAAAGGAAAAAAGAAACTTATCTTGTTTAACAATGACATTTTTACATCTTCAGTAAGAAAGCAGAACAATACTAGTGAAAAATATAAGCGTTACAAGGAATCAATAATGTAAAGGAATACAGAATGATCACAGACAACTTAATGACTTTGTAGGCCAGTTTTGTAGGTATATAATGAAATTAAAAGTGCAAGTTTGTGGACTTAGCATTAATAAGAGACTTCTGCTGTCAGCTCAGAAGTCACTTTAGAAGTGACCAATGAGTAACTTAAGATCCACTTGCATGTCTACAAGCTACTGATTTGATGGAATGAAGAGAAAGACCCACGAAGTCCTAAACATATATCAAATGATGTTTAATGGTACCTCAGCTGGCAATAGACTATTTGTATTACCTTGTACAACCATTCCCCTCCACCCCCCATGTTCAAGATAGGTGAACTCAAATTCCAACAACCACAGAAAAAAGGATGATGAGAAGAACAAGCAGCTCATCCGAGGAAAGAATTTCTGCTGACACCAGTAGGAATGAAGTCTAACTTCTTTTAAGATGCTGGCGAGTATGAAAAATATGGGATGTAATAGCAAGGAACTACAACAGGAACCCCACAATTCCCCTCCAGTTTTAGATTCTCACATACCATTTATTCCTAGTTATTTCTGTAGGCTTAAAAATAAGTTTTGCTAAGTCTATAAAGAAGCACTTTGTTTTCAAGAAATCTATTCAAATTTAGCTTTTAGTTTGGGTGGACTGATTACTTAAGCCGAGCACTTTCATGTATTTGTTCCACCAAGTCCCTCTGCATCTTTCCATCTGCATGGGTGCATGCTCCCTACCCCTCCTACATTAATGGCCTACAACATCTACATCAGCAAACTGTGTGGTCCTGGCAGCAGAAAAGTCAAATGATCACCATCTGGAAGTAGTCTTCCAGCCTAATAACAGCTGAGAGGTGAAAAAAAAAAAAAATTCCTTTAGTCTGTGGAAAAGCATCAACCAAATTGCTAGGGATTAAAGGAAATCAGTCTGTGGCAGTGAGGCATTTTTCAGCTCAAGAAAAATCAGCATTACTTGTGGCTTCTTGAATATTATATTTAAGGTCTTTGAACATACAGATTTCCACAGTTATTCTGGAACCTTAATGTCTGCCAGAAAACAGGCAGCACCAGGAAACCAAAACTCTTCCTTTGGAAACTGGAAGTGTTGTCTTCCTGTTGGAACTTAGGGGGGAAAGCAAAAAACACAAAAGCCTGGCAGGTTTATTCAATAAGTATCCACTTATTTAAAAAAAAAAAAAAAAAAATCATGTTTGAGTCACATGAACATGCTTGGGAAAGCCTCCCTTCTCTGCTCTTTCTGTGCATTTATGACTTGTTGCTTGAGCTTCAGAAAATAGCTTGGTAGGTCAGATTTTCAGATCAGAAAATTGTAGCTCAGTAATGTATTTTGTTTATATATGTCCAAGTTCTGAACTATCATAATGAAATGCTAACTTAAGATTTTAAACAGATCAACATAGATGCTTTGCAAAATTTTAACTGAAAAAAAAAAAAGAACAAAAACAAAAACAAAAAAAAAGAGAGATACACACACACACATTTTTACTTATGGCTCAAAAAAAGCCACACTGTAGACAAAGCGTATTAAAGTGATTTTGGGGAAAAAGCTTGTATATTGCATCTTGATTACATACATTTCTACTTGTGCACTCCCACTATGTAATAATTTTATTTCCTCAAGTACACTTTTTGTATAGCCTTGAATAATATGGTAGTCTTTAGCATACAGATCTTTAATAAAGAAACTGCATTTATTCTCATCAATAAATACTTAGAATTTGTCAAGGTATATCTAACACAGAATTAGGTGACAAGCACAAAAGCTTTGGTGAAGCTGTTTAAGTACTTCTGTTTTAACAGGCCATATTCACTGCCTCAAAGCATACCTAGGCCTTGGATATGAAGTAAAAAAAACCAGCTGTTTTGATATCTTATCGATTAGGTCCTACTAACTTTCCAGTTGCAGTTAATGGGAAATCCCCATGTTCCTTCTCACCACTCTGAAAAAGCTGGGTTTCTTCAGCATATTCATTGAAGAAAAAGTGAAATCTGGGGAACTGAAAGTAAAATTTAAAGCACAAGACAAAAAAAAAAAAAATCCCTGCATAAATGTGTCTGGAAGTTGATACATTGTTGTATCACTGAAAGTTCTTCTTCTGTTTATCTATTAATACCCTGAGACAAGAAAACTAATGTATCTACTATTTCACATCTGCTTGTACATTTTGCAGCTTCCACTTAAATTGCTAAGGTGGCACTTTTAGCCCCCCCCCAAAAACCACTGAGCATAGAATTCAACAGTTTATACAAATTTATGCTCTGACTTAACTCAGCATGACTAACAGAAATGACTCTACATTGTCTCCTCCAGTTGTCCATGCAATTCTGGTTTGAAAGATATTCCTTGCACTAGTTTCTTTTGGTATGCCTCTTTGAAGCCTGAATCAAAAATGCTACTTAGCGCAATCTGTAAAGCTGTTCGCTCCTTTTTAGGTCCTAACATTTACTATCTGTTCCTTCACACAAATACCTATTTGCACTATGTGTATCCTTCCTTATATTTTATATTATAAGTTACTCTACTCACGTTTAATCACATTTTACTTCACAGCTATTAATAGAGAATGGATATAACAGCAGTGGAGGCAAATTTATACATCAACACAGAGCAGTTACTTTGAGCATATTTTCCCAATTTACATGTATGCAAAATTGCTGATACAACTCCAGATATTTTCATTTATTTTAATTTAACTTTATTTTTCACTAGGATGTTCTACATATCTTCATATAAAAAATATTCAACAACTAAAATGATACCTTTTTCTCTAGAAGAATCAATTTAAAGAGGATCAAAACCTGAAAAACAAAGGAAAAACACAGTAAATGAAGCTGTACCATTTATCAAAATCACTGTGCAAGCTTAATCCTATTCAAAATTTCATATTATTCACTGCATAACTGTCAAACGATCAAATACATCTGACCAATGAAAACAAGTGTTCCAATACCTTTTCTCCACCTGAGCACTCTTTAAAATGGCATTTGAGATGCACAAAGGGAAAACTGCACAAACAGGAACTGTAATTTGAATCATACAAAGCTCACAAATAAGGAAGAACATATTGTACCATTCCAGAATTTTAAAAAGCAGTAGATTGCATAAACACAGAAGAGTTCCTTCACAGGATCACAGCAATTAATTGAGCCCAATACCAAGAATAGCATTCACCTTACCTAATTTTAGACATCTACAGACAAGACATCTATGCCATGACTGGCAGACATTTGAAGTGAAACAAGAGTCTACTAAGCATGTACAAATACACCACTAAACTCAGAATCTCAAGTTTATTTCCTTGATGCCTCTCAGCAAAAGATTTTAAATGTTATTTGTAACTTAGCTACAGGATACTCCATTTCAGTAGTTATTAAGAAAAAGGAGGGGAGCAATTACTCTCAGGTTGTATGGTGTCAGGAGCTGCAAAAATTACATGATATCAGAAAAAATGCTCCAAGTGTCTACAATCACTTTAGCAGTATTCTTCCACCACATTCATTTGACGAGTAGCAGGAAATAGAAACAAGACCATAACTGAGAAACCACTTGCACTTTGGGACAGGACTAAAGAAGTGTAACAGAATCCTAAAATCTCAAGGAAATCCAGAAGACAGACGAAACTTCTCAGTCTGGAACTTACTTTTACTGAAGGTCTGCAGGTGGAAGGGGAAGGAAAATCAGGAGACTATAACCGGAAATACTTAGGGAACAATCTTCTTACCTCTAGCTCAGGTATGTCTAGACATGTTTATTTTTCAGTTCCTCACAAAGCATTTTGCTCTGCAAAATTAAGTTTCATAGATCCAGCAGAGAAAGCCTACCTTGTGTCTAAAGTGAAGAACAAGATCCCGAGGAGACAGACCTAAGATACCAAAAAGACAGCAATTATTCCAGTTTAATAGCTAGTAAAGATACTAACTTTACCTTCTTGTCAGCATTCGGTGGGGGAAGGGGATACAACCATTATGCATTCTACGTGAACGTGGTTATTTCAATAGCAGAAGTCATACCACATTCTCTCTTTCATGCAGGAGCAATAGTTAAATTACAGTGGAGACAATAACAACACGAACAGTCACACTGAGTTACTGCTGTTGGCTGCAATTCAGCATTACAGAAACACTGAAGTAAATCCTACATTGTGCACTCAGAAAACACAGGTAAGAGTCACAATTAAATGGGAGATTTCCCAAGTAACATGTAGACAAAAGGTTGAGCACTTCAAAACATTATCTAAAAAATTAAGGAAGTATTGTTTCCCAAAAGCAGCTGAGCAGTCAATTGTCAGACTGGCAGGTCAAGAAGTATCACAGCTTTCAACCCACAACTAACTTCTGTTATGAAAGCAACACTACATTTATTTGGCATTTATTTAAATCCATTAATAAAGAAAAGCATAACAGAATACTGTGAAAGCACACTGACCTCTGTGCTTTATCTGTTAATGCACATAAGCAAATTAGCTCAGGAACGGAATTTGTTGATTAGTATAACATTATCTCTGCTACTTGTACAAAAAAGCCACTTACCAAGATAAACTTGTGACCCTTCTAATAAAGTCCCTCCCAAGGAACTATTCATATGATCATAAAGTTCCTAGAAAAGTTAGAACAAAAGCAAAAACAAAACAAAACAAAACAAAAAACACAACAAAAAAAAGGAAGTCATTAATGGCACATGGTTGCACAAAATCCAGAATAAATACAATATTCTTAGGATTCAAGGATTTCACTGTCTTATTCCAGAAAGAAAGTCATATATTACTAATGGAGTCAATGGAGTTGACCATCATGCTCATTCTTGTGTTTCAATACGAATCAGAAAGTTGACTGTGTCATGAGGGTCATGCAGTTCCTGTAATTTATTACAAGAGCTGAACAACCTATGAAAATGGAATATCCGAGCAAACCACTAATTAAAAACATTAAAGTCTTTAGCCATATACTGCAGGCTTTGTTCTATATTGGTATTACTTAAAAGTTACCTTTAGAATTGAAATTTGTGAGAAGTCTTTCTCTTCGAAATATGCATGTGTAATAAGCTGCAGCTTTGCCTGAAGTAACCCGTACAAAGGCTTGGAAGAAAAACACAAAAGCAAGTGAAAAAAAATGTAGTCCGCTTGTTTTGAACTTCAGTCTTCTCCCATTGTTATCTTGCAATATAGTCACATTACTACACATAGCTAACTTGCAACATCTTTCTCCTGTGCTTATTTTAAACGATTACAACTATTTTCTTTCCAATTGCACATACCATACCATCACTGAACATCTTTCTGGAAAAGTACTTTCCTGCTTTAAACACTGTTGTAATAATAGCTCTTTCTTCAGCTTTAAGCACAGGAAGAATTTCTATTCTCTGCCTTGGCAGTGGTAGCTTTTGCTAAGTAGAAGTACAAGATATACCCTCAAAACAAGCGTATATCTGTGACTACCTTAAAACCTCTTTCACAGTTGTCAGTAGCCACTCCCTCCAGTTATAATAATGATCTAACCCTGAAATCCTATATATATATGAAATGAAGAATTAGTAGCGCTTAAGAATCAGCAGAAGTGCAAACACATATCCCAGTCCCTGACAACATGCAGCCACTTTCACAATGATTCTTACAAGGAGATACTAATCCTATGCAATGATTTAAAAAATGGAGTGTTTCAAGCCAAAAGTTCCAAATTAGAACATGGAAAACAAACTATTTTAGTATGTTATTTAGAAGTGTTTTGAGAGTTAAACAAACATTCTTACCAGTTGACTGAGAACACAGACACTTTTCTGCACTGTTTCTCGGGTGATGTCTGCTTGCCGTACTTTTAATGCCTAAGAAATAGAAGTATTACAGTATTTTTACCCACACACAATTTCAGGAAGAACTCTTCCACAGGTCTAATTGCCATATCCCTCCTATTTAAACAAAATACTAAAACTGATTGCCTTCAGTGGTGGAATATCCAACCATGTAACAGTAGGTCTTTACCTAGTACAAATGGTCAAAACACTGACTTGTCAGAGTTGTGTTCTCATCCCACTGTGCACAGCATAGATCCAAACACAGCTGTGATGACAGGCAGAAGACTGTTTAAAAGACACGAGTATGAGTAAATAGCCATGGAATAGCCCAGCAATAGCCCTGGAAAAGGCAACGGCATTTTTAACTCAGGGTAACGTAACAGAAGAAAAGAAGCCACAACACACCACTTGCTCTTCTCTAACATTATTAGTGAAAATGGATTGGGCTGAAGAGTCTTCCAGTTGGGCCTGGAAATAGTTTGCTTTGTACTCAAGAATTTTCTTTGAGCTATCCATAAAACAGAAGAGGTAGAGCGAACGCCATTCTCAGCCAGATCAAATGGTCCTAGTACTCAACAGCAGAACTAGAAAGGGTGAAGGCAGAAATACAGCCAAGTGATTCACTTAATTGCACAGAACAGCAAGTGTGTGGACTGCAGCCCATGCATCAAAGAGCCAGGTGGAAAGAGTGCTGGAGTTGTTATATGAAACACACATTGTTCTATATTCTACTTGTTCCAAGGAGTTCAATTTAAAGATCTATTTATCTTAATTGGTTAGTAAACTGTATAAACTGGAATCAAGAGCACAATAAAACCAAGTTAAAATAATTGAATATTTAAATAGAACAAGACTTTAATCACAGAATACAGTGAGGACTGGCTGTAAAGATAGTGAGTGAACTAAAATCAACATGGATTAAGTTCAAAAGAAACAGAACTAAAATCTGCACACAGAAAATTTCTCCTATAGCATAAACAGAAACTTGAAATATAATCAAGGTGCACCTCAGAAAAACAGAGTACAAAATTTGTGTCTTCTGAATGCAAGACTCATTTAGAACTCAAAGCCACATGGCAATCCAGATACTTGGTATTTCACTGAAAAAGGAGTGATTTTTTTTTTTTTTTAAACAAAGAAAAAGAAATCTGCAATAACATCTCAGCTGTAATTACATAGATTATACTACTGCTGATACTTTTGAAACTCTGGGTACATTCTAGTAGATCAAATGCATCTTTCCTCAAAGTGTGATCTGATATACACTGTAGCTCTCTTACCAGTTTTTCCAGCTTTAATGCCAAAAGTTCAGTATCAGTAAGCAGCTACATAGCTGCATAAAATGAATGGAAAGATTCTGGCCCACTCTGCAAGTTGGTAAAGGAGGTAGGTGAAGAGAAACATCACTACATCAAAAACATCACTACTTTCATTTTGAAGCATCAAAACACCACTACTTGGTCGGATACCAATAAATACTCCAAAATTCTTCAGTCCCACACTGAGAAATTTAAACGGCTTCCACCCAAGAGACCTACTTCTTGGCAACCAGACTTGGCAGCCTGACAGACTGTCAGCTTCATTTTGCTACTTGGGACTGATGGATTAGCTCTCAAGAACTAAAATATATTTGTCAATTGCCTTGGACGTTTCAAAAGATCACAATATATGCCTGGCTGACATAAGGAAAAAAAATAGTTCTCAAATTCTGTGGCTACCTACTGTGTGCATTTTCATAGTTTTTAGAGTAAGCTGTCCACATAGTTTGAATCCTGGTGTTAATGCAAGCCTCTGAATTTGAGAGTCATTAGTGCATTGAGTCTATTACTTCAGTAATATTGTTCTCAACTTGGAAAGTTACCTTTGCTTCAATCTGCCTATAGCAAGAGACACCATATACTGTAGTTCGATCCCCACATCTTGGTGGTAAATGGAAAAACACGGTATCTATGAAAAAGAAAAGAATGTTTCATAAGCCACTAACAAGTGTTCATTATTTTTATTCTCAGCACTTATTTATAAAAGGATTATTGCTGAAAATACTGGCACACATTTTCCAAGATTTGGAAAAAAGAAAAAAATCATCTATAAAGTTATGCCTGCACCTAAACTAGAGCTTCCAAATTGCACAATATTTTGTGTAAGAAGCTCCAGCTGTGCTAATATGGATATTCTGACGACAGCCTCACATTTAACCTGACCAAGCTCCTTTATAAGCCTACCGACAGAAGCAGCTATTGACAGCACAGAAGTACCATTGAAACGAACAGGTATGCTGCTTTTCCAATTCAGTATGGAAGAGCAAAGAAAAGGCATTGTAAGCCAAGGCCCACAGAACTGGCGGGACTGGGTGTACAGCAGGAGTGCGATGCCATTAGGAAGTTGATTTTTTTTTTTTCCTACCTTCATTGCAATTAAGGAGGACATATACAGTTGAAAGGTTAGAGTTGCTGACACCCCTGCCAAGATAGATATTCATGTACAGCACCACTATGCTAGCAAAAATGATTTGTAAATTCTAGCTTCACAAAAAATTGTTTCCTCTGTGCAAGTGTGACATGAAAGAAAAAAAACCCAATAACATATGGCAAAGAGTAAGGCTTAGGGCCTGACATATATACACACATACATATACACACGCACTTGCTACTACTACCAAAAATGTTGCTAAGTCATAAGTAAAGGAGAGCAAAAATGCATGTTGTGATTGTTTGACTTTCAAAACGTAGAATGAAATTTTTGAAAGAAAATAAAAACATTTTACTCAGTTTGTAGTAAATGCAGAATACATGATCATGCATGCATTAAGCCCAATGAAAACAGGGATTATATACAAAAAAATTATTCCCTTGAGTAAGTATAACTCCATTATGGTTTTCACGTGGGGTTTTAGTAAGCCTTTAATAGTATTTCTTGTACCACGGCATGCTCTTTGCAAAAATATAACTGTCAGTGGGAGTTAGCTGAAAATTCAGAAGGAAAGAGACAGTTATTAACAGTTATGTTTACTGGAACTTTATCTGAAACAGTTTTGCCAATTTCAGGTTCATGTGTATTCTTGCCTACAAAACACAAGGCTTTACATTCATTTTGTTGCCATGTTTTTTGTTTTTGTTTTTCTTAACAAAACCCACACATCAATAATCTTTTAGTGCAGCAATGAAACTGCCCAAAGTTGAGCATTAACCGGGATGGTGCTGAGCCAAGAGGGAACAGGTAAGCGAGGCTACATATAATTTTCCTAGCTTTGAATGAAGCCTACTGCTCATTACATATTTAGCAACGCAGAAATAGAACAAAAATCATGACCCAGAGCCAAGTCAGAGATACTCTTATTTGCTGCTAGGTGATTATTTTGATACAACTTCCTGCGCTTCCAAAGAAGACCTCTAGAAGCTGTAGAAATTAGCTAAGCACACCAAGTTTAAAACAAAAAAAATCTTGTTAAAAGTAGCAGTAAAGGGTTTGTTATTCTGCTGTTCTAAGTGACTTCCATGTTCACTGCTGTGCAGAAAAAAAAAAGAAACAACTCAACATGCAAATAAGTGCCAAAGTGACGAACTGAACTGCTGTCAAATAAACAAATAAATGCAATAATAAACAAAAATAAATGCAATAATAAACAAATAATGCAATAAAACAAACGAACAACAACCACCAAAAAACCCACAACTGCAATGACCTTGCTGGTAACTACATGGTGAAAGAAGCATTCTATCTTTCCGTTCTGCTGACAAATACACTGAGGGTCCTGCCTTTTATATTTGCTGGTTTTCAAATTATGTTATTCTACAGACACTGAATGGCTTATAGGTCCTTCTAAGAATCACTAAATGTTAGCAGAAGGAAAAAAAAAATCATGAGTACATACATTACAAAGCTAAATTTTAGAATTTCATTCTTCCCTTACCTCAAAACTGGATTAGATTTTACTCAAGAATTAATTCGTGCCTTAGATAACTTCTTGAAAGAAATCTGGTAGCCCTGTTTTGTGTTAGGACTACACACAACTGATATGTAATCTTTAAGCTGAATTTTTGACATCTAATTTCTTGATGTAGGAGATAAAACTTTATGATAGATTTTCACTTCAAACTCTGAAGAAACTTATTATTATCAATTATTTTGCAGCTTAAACAAGAAGTACAAGAAATCTGATAGCAAAAGGAATAGTTAATCAACTGTTAGGCTATTAGGATTTTTCTTTGGGTTGTAGTAGAAGCATGTAGGAGGCCTCATCACATGCAACTTCCTCTCAGGTTTCTTACCTTCCTGGTAGTTGTGAGCGCCATCTGGTAAGGCAAGAAATGGCAAGTATTTCCATTCCTCTGGTAAACTGTGGCTGTCATGTCCTTCTCCAGGCATTAGAGGAGGGTAGGAGAATTCAACCTAAACAAACAAACCAACCAACCAAAAGAGGAAACAAAGAGAGAATAGATAGCTGTTATCAAACAAGCAAGCCTCTGTAATTCAGCCTGGCTTTTTTTTCCTCTTTTTTTCCTTCTTCTTTAGCAATGCCATGAAACATTTTTTCTTCCTACTAGCATTCCTCCTCTCTTCCTTCAAAGCACCCATGGACTGACTCATGTGCAGCCTACCTGGCAGGCCTGGGGCAGACTTGGCTTCTACAGTGCTCCATCAGGTGCCTTTTCCTCGTGCGAAATACAAAACAGACGTTCAAGTAGAACATGTCACCCTAGCAGCTGCGTGCCTTCTCCCCTCTACGCACACAGCCAGCAGTGCACTGCTGCACCCGCAGTATCAGCAGAGGTCATTGCTGGGGCACGCACAGCCTGAAATCAGATTTGGCTTCTCGCCGCCTCAAGTGCTCATGACTAGGTAATGCTGTAAACACAAGCAAGCCTCTATTTTACTCTAGCGGATATTGAATAATCTCAGAAACCATACCGACAGCAAAATACTGTTTTTAAATATTTTTATGCCCTTGACTGCAATGATGCAGCAAGTTCTACACAATTACTAAAAGTGTCTCCTTTTTCTTTCCAAGAAATCCTGCCTTTCAATTTCACCTTTCATTTATTTGCCTTTTACCTCTTTCTTCGTAATACGGGCAATATCTCTATTCCTTGCACTATAATATTTGTCTGCCATAGATCCTCAAAATCAGCATCTTCACAGTACCATCCTTTCATTTTCTTTTCCTATGGATACCCGTCTGAGTTTACAGCCACTTTCAACAAGTCTTTTTTCCAGACATACATTTCTTAAATTATTCGACACAAATTTGGGCACAAATTTATCAGTAGAATAAACTGTTGCAGGATACTGCAACTCCTCTTGGAAGACATCTGGCTAAAAGCTAGTCAGATCTAGAATGCATAAATGGAAATTTGTAACTTATAGAAAACAAAAAAGCATGACAAGACAACACAGACAAAATCTTAACATTAGATGGATGATAAGAATATTGCATAGATGAAAGTACTGAAGAAATGAGAAATAAGAAAAGTGAAATTCTTCACCTTAACACATGGTGTCGCTCTTTCTACAGTTGTTGCCAACTGGCTCCTGACAACATGAAATTAACTGAAAAACTACTTACTGCCCTTTGTTCCAGCTCACAATATGCTGTCAACACCTCTGCTGCTATCAGGTACTGCCAGCAACAGGGATTTCTGCAGGCTCTGACAGTTCCAAATCAAACAAACTGAACAGGCATTAATGACACCAATGATAACCTTGTTTAACATCAGTCTGCTTCTTTCAAAGATAAGTATTTTAATATAGTGATTTATACACTAACGTGTGTGTAGGTGAGAAAAGATCACAAGACTCGGACAAAACATAATTAGGATTGCTACAGTGCCCTTAAATCGTCTATTTTACATATAGATGTAATGCTGGATGTGATTTACAGGATGTATTACTCCTCCCCCTCCCCAGAAGGATCCATGTAGGGAGTACCCTCGTTTCTAAGGAGGGATCACATTTGCATAATTTAATAGACTGCTGCTTGGGGAAGCACTGCCTCCTACTGCCCAGGCTGAGAGGGTGCAAGTAGCATAGAGGCAGGCAGCTGTAAGAAGAAAAAGGACAACCCAACAGCAAAGACAGCATCCAAAGCCCTGGAGAACTTCCTTCAGCCCCTGCCTCCAACTTCAGTGTTCCCAGTGATTTCATTTCAAAGCAGTTAAGTCAAACTTTTCCACAAGTAGTAACTGCAGGTGGGATTCATGTCATCTGACTACATACCAAAAAGCGGGAACTCTGAGCCAGTTTTCCTAAGCATTCTACATAGAGAAAACAGACACCTGCAGAGGATGATTCATCTGATCTGTTTCTTTCCCTCATCTCCAAAGAGAGCAAGCTCACTTAGAAGTCTAACTTGCAGATGACTCAATTAACGCAGATGAAAATCACCCTAACTGTTCCTTATCATCTAGACATCCTGCTTGACTTCTACAGCTCAATCTGCAGAATGGCATCAAGTGCAGTTCAGAATTTTTTGCATATAAAAACATGATTTCAAAACCAAAAGTATTATATAATATTGAGTAGTCTTAAAAAAATAAAAACAAAAAAACAAAAAAAAAACACCCACACAAAACAAACCACAGCTCTTGAAAACCTTGGAAGTGAGAAGTGCACATATACAAAAGTGATGCTAATGGGGTAGAGAGAATCTCAGCTCTATCACTTCTAATTTTTTAAACAGCTGAAGCCTCACTAAAATCCTCTTCTCAGCCTGTGCATGCAAACTGCTCAATACAGCGTTTCTAGTTAAGGTGACTACACAACAACCAGAACAGTTATTTTTCCCCCCATGTCTTCCACTTTAACCCAAGAACAAACATGGTGGTGTGAGATAGAACCACAGAAGGGACCTCTCTCACTATTCTGTGAAGAAGAGGAAAGAACTAAGACAGATGGGTTCATTTTTCAGTTAATTAAAACAACAGACTTCTATGTAAATCTATCTACATGTGTATGCATGTGTACGCATAAACATGCGCTTCGATTTCCCTGTTTGGCATTACTACATAGATGCATTACAAGAGTTGCCTGCAAATAAGAGAAGTCTTTGTAATAAAGCTTGGTGTTCTATAGGAACAAATACATTCAAGTTTTCTGAGTTGATTGCCTGAGAAAATTTTACAGTTTTTATCCCTTGAAGTGAATTAAAAAAAAAAAAAGTCTCCTCAAAGTGAAATTTGTATTCAAAGTAGAACTACTCAGAGACTTCAGAAGAAGCTATATAAAACATGAACCTGAATCTCCACTCCTTTCTTACTCTTCCAAGTGTCACGGATCTTCATTACGGCTGGAAATATTGATTATGCCTGTCAAGAGGTTTTGACGGCATTGTTCTGCCTGTTCCGATTGTCGTCTTCTGTATGCAGACTGTCGATGATGGATTTCGGAACTAAAAATCAGTACAGAATACTGTGTCGTGATTGACTGGAGAAATAAATAACTGCTCTTCACCACACAAAGTATTTCAACTCCTGTGGATTACCAAGCAAAAATAAAACACAAAAAAATTAAACTGAAGTACAACCAAATTTCTGGAACTGACATTTGTATCCTTCTGTAATTCTGCCACCTTAACTAACCTTTTGTATGCAGTTTGCATTGTATCTGACAGTTTGGATGCAAACCACCTCCAATAGACAGTCTTTTCTTGTTTGGGGAATAAGAGGAAAAAAAAAAGTCCAAGCAATCCGTTTTGGTTCCTCCTCTTTAAAGGGATTTCCTAGCCAGAATAAATTCACTAGACATCCACTAACTTACAGTAATAAAAGATGAGCGCAGGCAAAGAAAAATGTATTCTTGTTCTTGTGCTTAGAAACTAAGATGATAGTTTGTCTTTGAACAAATGCATTGAAATTGTCTTCTACTAGATTACGAGTACACAGTCAGTAGAGAGGTTAAAAAAGGACTTTGATAAAAGAGAAATTTCCAAAATATAAGTGCATGTCCATCTATTACACCCAAACATTAGACAGGTAGCCTCCACTGATTTCCAGTGAACTTTATATTCAAGTCAGGTTGTTTTCCCTCCCTGCAAGAAGTGCTGTTAAGT
Organism: Anseranas semipalmata; assembly: GCA_013399115.1. Classification (NCBI taxonomy): domain Eukaryota; kingdom Metazoa; phylum Chordata; class Aves; order Anseriformes; family Anseranatidae; genus Anseranas; species Anseranas semipalmata. Next base: position 276,944 of record VXAA01000908.1, read on the forward strand.
GTCAGCAGTCACAGCATAAGCAAGATCCCCAGTGAACATTAACCAGTGATAACTCGAAATGCTGGTAAGTCATATAAACTGCAGACTTCCCACACTCCCCACTCTGACACCTGCTGTCACCTGTTTGAGCTACTCCATTTACAAGTTAACCCTTCCTGCTCAATGCAGTCACAATAGACATTCTCCTCTTCAAAACAGGTATTTTGAAAGATCTTTTCAGGCTACAAAAACGAAAATCCTGGTCCCTAGTAAGTTTCTCCATTAGTTCAACAGGGAGAGAATTTAAGGTCAGATCTCTTCGAAAATCTGGAATATTTAAAATAGCAGTATTATGTTAAACACAAGAATACTTTTAGTGAGTTGAAGAACTTACTTTACAGAGAGTGAACTCACTCCATTCTAGGAAAAAAAATTGCTTTGATGATCTCTCCATCGCTTGTACTGCAACAGGTAGAACAATTGCTTCATATGAAGAGAAGGAAACTGGCAAAAACACTAATTACAGTCCTATTTAGAAATTTTCCCTTCATAAATAATTTCAATTCACGTCTAGGATACCAGCTCTTCAGATCTCACTTAAGCAGGAAAAGAGGAACAAGAAAAGCAGAAGGATGTTGACTATTGAGGATACTGCTAACCAGGAGTGACAAAAAAAATAAAAAAATAAAAAAGGCACATGAAAATTGATCCCTGTTTTCAAATAAGCCAGTATTTGTTCTTCACTCAAAGCTGGGATTTTGGAAGGAAGTTTTCTTGATATATTAGTCCTAGCACAGACAGATCCAGAGAAAATCAATACACCAATGATTTTATCTGAATCACCATAACAACTGCAGCATACAGCCAGATGAAACTCTAAGCACATTGTTTGCCTTTCAGCATTTGGAACAACTTAAATCACAATTTAGTCAGACTTAACTGACAAACTTTTCCCATATGTATGACAGAACCAACAGATCAGGATCTACGGGTCAAGGAGTCCATCTGTAAAACAATAACACCTACACTGTAATATTAATATATATACATATATATATAGATATATATATATCTGTTGTTAGAGGTCATATCTATTTTCATATATTTATGTATACACATATAAATATATATAAAAAAAATCTGTTACAAACACACATGGAAATGGTGAAGGGAAATCAATGTATTAGAAAGAGGTAGGGCATGGTGTTTTCTATCCCTCCAGTTCCTGAAACTTTCCCACCTTCCCCCATCACTAAAGCTATAGTGAAATACAAGTTCTACGTGCTACACGTGCACAACAAAACCATCCAAGTTTGCTTCAAAAACTGACTAGGTTAGTAGATTTTTTACTATTATGCCCTTGAAACACAAAATAACCTGAAAAAAAAATGAAACCTTAGTACTTGCAGTCATCCCAAAAGAGGAGCATAATATTACTGCAGCCATTCCAGACCGGGGGACTTACTAGAGAACTCTGTGCCCTCAAGAAAAGTCTTTGTGGTCTTACAGAAAATAAATTAGAATTCAAACAGGATGACCTTTTAAGAAGATCACAGAATCTCCTGAGTTAGAAGGGACCCACAAGGATCATTGAGTCCAACTCCTGGCTCCACACAGGACCCCCCCAAAAATCAAACCACATGTCTGAGAGCATTGTCCAAACACTTCTTGAACTCCGACAGGCTCGGTGCCGTGACCACTTCCCTGGGGAGCCTGTCCCAGTGCCCAAGCACCCTCTCAGAGAAGAACCTTTTCTGAACACCCAGCCTGAACCTTCCCTGCCACAGCCTGATGCCGTTCCCTCGGGTCCTATCACTGTCACCAGAGAGAAGAGACCAGCGCCTGCCCCTCCGCTCCCCTCGTGAGGCAGCTGTAGGCTGCCATGAGGCCTCCCCTCAGTCTCCTCTTCTCCAGGCTGAACAAACCAAGTGACTTTAGCCACTCCTCATACATCTTGCCCTCTAGAGCCTTCACCATCTTCATAGCCCTCCTTTGGACACTCTCTGATAGTTTTATGTCTTTCTTACATGGTGGCACCCAAAACCACACACAGTACTCGAGGTGAGGCCGCACCAGCACAGAGTAGGGTGGGACAATCACTTCCCTGGACTGGTAGCAATGGTGTGCTTAATGCACCCCAGGACACAGTTGGCCCTTTTGGCTGCCGGGGCACACTGCTGACTCTCATTCAACTTGCCATTGACCAAAACCCCCAGATCCCTTTCCATGGGGCTGCTTTCCAGCCTCTTGCCCCCCAGTGTTTATGTATAGCCAGGGTTGCCCCATCCCAGGTGCAGAATCCTGGGATTGCTCTTGTTAAATTTCATATTGTTGGTGCTTGATACAAGGTACCAGAGAAGGCAGCTCCCTTACTGAAACAAGAGGATAACACACAGCTGTATTCCTAAGCTACCTCTGCCCAACACACCAGCTGGTATACAGCAGGGTCAGCAGTAGCTAATCTTCCACCCACACAACCTGCTGCACCCATCAACTCTGGAAGGATCCACCCAGCTACACAGACTGGTGGTGGCACTTCCTCTCTCCCAGCCCACACCTGGACCTCATCACACACGAAACTCAGATACACATCGTTTCCCCAGCTTTGCCGCATGCCCTGGCTCCCAGCAGGATGGAGCCCATGCAGGCCGGTAAGGAGTTGTCAGATGTCAAGGCGGATCCTCATTTCTAGGAAAATGGGGGACCAGTACTGTGGGCATGCTTTAATGTACACTCACTCTTCAGTTTAGAAGCAGCCATTGTGTCTAATTTGTATGGCACACGTGGGTGAACTCGTGCGTTCCAAGCGAGCGATCACCTTGTCCTACGAGCCAACAAGCATTCAGGTTCTTTACCACAGGACGTCTGATGGTCGCAGAACAGCTCTTAGTTAACATACTCCTTCCTTGCAAGTTTCAGCATTCGGTTTAAACCTGAGCATGGACAAATTCAACTCACTACCGAGCGCAAGGCTGAGAAGCTACACAAACACAGTAACATCACGAACCACAGAACATGCTCTGCTCTAGGGAATCCTAATGAACCAGGAAGCCCCATACCCTACTCTCCAGCATGTTATAGCAGGCAAGGAACTTGCTTTCAATTTTTGTATACACAACTTTGAGAGAACTTTTAGAAGCAACATGCCTGCCTACGTGCAATACTTTGGCACCACACACACACTATGGGATGGATTACCAAAATTAGACACAAACCATGAAATAAGGCACTATTAGGACAGGGAACTATTATATCTGTATGTAAATTACATTATCAACCTTGTAAAAGTGCTGAGTTACTATTATTTGAAAGCATTCTTAAACAGGCAGATAAAAGGTGCCACAGAGGTACAGAAACACACTTTTTACTAGTTTAGCATTCATTCATTTATTGCAGACAGAAGTCAAGATTCCTGGTACAGAGCACCATTTACATAACTACTAGGATATCGAAAGCTAATGACGACGACAATGGAAGGTGTTATGTAACTGCCAAGAGGTATTCAGGAATCTTCTCAACTCACTTCAGGGCAACTATGGAGAAAATATCCAGTATAGAGCTCTTCGAAGAAATGCTTTATTCCTATACGGGACTTCAAAGAAACACTTACAAGAATATCAAAGCACAGCTCTCTCTTTAAAGCTTGAAAAACTAAGCAAAGAAACAAAACAAAAAATCCACCACACCTGGGAAATCTTCTTGAACACCACAAAATACTAAATAAACGGATTACACAGACATGCAAAGAGGGGAACCTACCATCAATTCTACATAAGAGATTAGAATTTGTGGTATTGTTTACAGAAGTAAAGTGTCAGATACCAATTACATTGTGTACTTTGCAATGCACTGTGTATTTAAAGTGATTAGCATCCCATGCTAATTTGAGTAGCCTTTCTAATAAAAGCTAAAAGCTTCTGTTAGAATTTCTACCTGCTGAACATAAGCTAAGCTATATATTTCCATTTAGTGCTCAAAAGGTTATAGGCTAGTCTTTAACACTTGATGTCTGTTACTATTTACATCATTAAGAGATTGCATGCTCGTAACACTCCCTTAAAGTATTTAAATACTACTATGACAAGCAGGGAGCAGAAACAAAGGAGTTGTATTCACATTTACAGGTTATCATCAACAGAGCCGGGAACAAAATCCTTTGATTAGATTCCACTCTAGATCCTTTTCAAGGTATTTTTCTGTTGTTCCTTTAAAAGGCTCTTCTTTAATCACTAGAGAAGATTACCTATTGCAAAATACCTGCCTACTGCACTCCCCCCTAAACCAAAGGCACGAGGACTTTAAAGACAAGGCATACGCTGCACTTGCACTGTTAAGACAGCATCGAGCAAATTTAACAGGCACAGCACAGCACCTGCTGGGTTGGAAGAGATCAAAAAGAGAAAAAAGAAACAATTCTCCAATAAGGCAGAGTTTTAGAAGAAAGGCAGCAGACAAACCGAGACAGGCTAGAAGTGCTCCCTTCACAAATGAGAAGAAAGATGCCTCCAGAAATGCTGTCTGTGGAACCTATTTAAAAGACTGACTTCAGTATTTCTCTCTTGGAAACAAGTGCTACAACAGAGCATGCAAAGACCTGAAAACACAGGCAATGCTCCAAACAGTTTATAGAAACAGTAGGCTTAACTTTCTCATTCCTTAGACAACTCCTAATTCTGCAAACAAATTCAAAGTACATTCTTCCTCTAAAGTATCAAAACACAAATCAGACCCTTTTGTAAAAATTACATATCAATTGTTTCATTCCTGATCTTAAGATTTGTATGCTAGGAATAGAACATACAGTCAGCCAAGACAGGAGGATTGATCTTCACAGTCCACACAAAAACATACTCACACAGACATGCAAGTCACACAATACTTAGGAGAAGTAAACATCATGTTTACATGAAAAAGTTAAAATACTTGAAAATATTTTGAAGGTCCTTCAGACAAACTTTGGGATTCCAAGAGAATACGCATTTCTGTATTTACAGTAGTCCACTACTAAGTCTGTGACGCTAATTTTGAAATGCCTTTCTCCACTGCTGTATAGAAAATAGCAGCTAATATTGACCTACTTATTCTACAGGACAAGGATCCCAAGCAAACAAAAGTGACTGGTAACTCGCTCAGTCCAAGGCACACACGGTACTTTCCCTGCAACCTGCACTGCCTGCCCCCCCTGCCCCCAACAGTTAAAAATTTCTCTGTTTAAATAAGTAAAGAACAATCTGGAATATATTCAAGCACTTCAGAATATACTCCAGGCAATGTTCACTCACTGTACAAGGACAGAGCTGACCAGCAGAACTGCTCAGGACACTGAGAGCAGAAAAGCTTGGCTTTGACCCACTGCTTCATAAACAAGTGAAGTGAGATATAGGCCTGACTGGTGACACAGTCAGAGCCTGAGTTTACACAGATATAATAGCCTCAAAGTCTTGTAGCATAAACAGAAGATCAGGATTCTTATGCTAGATCAGGTAGTACAACAGTAAAGGGACCATGTATTTCCTCAAAAACAAGTCAGTGGGCTAAAAGTGACTTCTGTGTAACTTTCCTGCAAATTTTTCCAGCTTTGCTGAAATCATTTTTTCCTTCCTCTCCTTTTAAAGAGAATGTTCTCACTTTAACTCTACCTTCAAAATTAATTTATTTTTTTTTTAAAGAGTACTCAGGATATTTTAAGATTTCCTATATCGTCAGTCTTATCTCTCTGCCTTGCCTGATGTAAATAAAACTTAAGATACAGAGAGCTAAAATTGCCTGAGGATGCTAGCACACATGAACTCTAGTAGGGAATTATACTTCATGATTCAGTTTTACACCTTAAGCAAAGTGATTATTTATCTCTACATGTATTTCTCAACACAACATGCATCTACTAGTCAATCTCTGTTCAGATTAGATTTTTGCAAAAGACCTCTATCATATGATAAGTAAGAATTTCACACTACTCATTGCTTTCAAAAATGAAAAGTGTGCACAGGCAAATCAAGTTCTTTATCTTTCATCTATAATGAGAGGAAGTATTACATGATTCTGAAAAGAAGACCCTTTCCCTTTATTGTTATGAAATCAGTAGCCACTTACCATTTCAGCTCCTGAAAACTACCATGGAATTCAGTACCAGGTGCTCCAGAAAAACAGCATGAACAGCCCTGAAATCCAAATCTTACAGTCCTGCACTGAAATAGGACATCAACACAACAAAGAGCCAGTGATCTGGACCAGTAACCTCCTGCAGTAACTAATGAACCAACCAGCTACAGATAAACCAAAACAGATTACACTGTTTCTGTAGCCGGCTCTTCTATAATCAGTTCTTCTGATAATCATATAATAACTTCTATAATCATGCCCAAATGACCAATTTTAGGACCAATTTTAAGCACTTCTCTCACACTCAACTTGTTCCCCTACATTTACCTCTGTTTACATGCAAATTTCATAGGCCATTTAAAGCAATTTTTTTCATCAGAGAACTATGCAGAGCATTCTCAATTAAGTAAGGAATGTAATATCTTGAAAGTACTTCTCCCAGGTTTACATTAGCAGCAAACCCTCTATTGGAAGGTCTAAAAAGTATTACTTTATTGTGGGCTAGAGCTATTACAGCTGAGACAGCATGAAGCCAACAACAAAATATTGTGAAACCACTTTTGTCTGTACGTCTTTTTCCGGAAGTCATCTTGAGACATTCCAGCTCGCTATGGCATAGAAAAACTATTTGGACAAGCAAACTTGCCTTTTTCTTTAACCTGAACTCTATTCTCATAACTAGAAAAGTGAAGAAGATGAACTGAGCAGACAAATGAGGAATTTAATCTAAAAATCAGACATCTTATGCATGTAAGCTTTTTTTTCTTTTCTTAGTTGCTACTAATTTCACAATTTCTGGCTCTGGATTTAATTATTTTCTTGCATAACTGTTTTTAGCATTCCATTTCTTTTTACTGGATCTTTAAATAATTTCTTCATTTTTTCCCCTATGATTTTTTTTTTTTAAGATAAAACAGTAGACAAACTAAACAAACTGATCTAATCAAGAACTAACTGTTATTCAGTTAGAGCTTTGTAAGTCATAAAAGGCTAAGAAATAATTATGGTTAGCACTTTTTTGTGGGATCACAATGAATCGATGTCCAGAGTTTGTTTCAAGCAAGCAAAGTCTTCCTCCACAGCGCTCAATTTACTTGTATCCTGTACAAGAGAACCTTATAGACACTGCTGTCAAATTAAGATAGTATGTTTTCCACTAATGGGCACGGTGAGCAACTACATATGATGAAGGGCTACGTTTGCTATTCATTTCTACTTAGGCCACTCCTCATACCACTACCAAACAGGTATCAAAAAAGCAACATTTTTGACTACCTGTTAAATGTTTTAGTCATTTTGTTTCAGATGAATGAAAATCATCATTGAATGAATACTACCGAAGATCTCACCATATTTCAAGATTTTTGCTACTTTATTTAATTAAGCACTGACAAGGGTTCCTGTAATAAGTCGGCCTGTATGTACAAAGGAAAGAAACTCAACACTGTGCATGCTTCAAGCAAATTATCATTCCCTTCCTTAATGGGCTGATTGAGAGCATGTCAAATACTAGATGGATCTACTTTCCAGCCAAGCTTCTCCTCCCATTCTATGAGCACACTGCCATAACTCCATCTTCTCTCCGACAGAGATAGCTCAAACAGCATTTTTTGAATATTTCATTGGTATCACAACATAATTCAACAGCTAGTAGGACCAAATAAGCAGGTTAGAGTCCTGCTAGCATAAATGAACAAAAGCATACAACTTATCTGAAAGCTTACTCAATAGTTTGCTAGAGAAAACTCCTTAAAACTGACTTTTTACTCTGAAAAAGCAGCACGTTACTTTCACACAGCATAAAGCCATCTTCACGGTGAGCAGCAACTGTAAGTTTTTAACAATTACACAGGAAACTAAGTCCTCAGACTAAACAACATATGCACAGTAAATCTTAACTTTTTCTTCCATAATGCTACTTCACATGGAATAAAGACCCACGGCATAACAGAAAAGAGCACGTAGAACAACAACCATCACGCTCATGCTATGAATCAAAAGGCACACAGAAATTGACCGATTCCTTGAATTTTGCTTTTTTTTGTTTTTAAACAAATCTGTATAGTTTTTTTTTTTCCCCAAGTCTATGCAAGAAAAAGGATGTCCCTATACATTTCCAAAGTGCACATAAAATGATTTGCTGTACAGGTCAAACTTTTCTTATACTTAGCTTTAAGTTGAACAACAGGAACAGCTGTATACTTCAGACAATCAAAATCTAACCAGAACACTTGTCTAAGAATGCAAAAGAATCTAATTACTTTTATTATCAACAGCAATCGTTTGCAGAGAATCTAGTGTCAGAGCTCATTTTCAAGCTACACACCTATATACACCCCAGCTTTACACCACATTTATATTTCTATTCCCCTCATTCCGAAAAGATATTTTCAGAGGGAGTCAGCCGATGAAAACATCTATGATAAAGAAACCTGTCAAAACACCTAACTCTATATGCATTTCTTGGTAAGGCCATTGAGAGAAAACAGATGGAAACACAAAACTGAAAGCAGCCTTCTCAGAAAAAAACAAGTTGAGTTGCTGTTATTACAGGCAGGATAGCTATATGATCTCTCAGTTTTAAACCCACCAAGTATAGTCTGAATTACTCTCATTTGAAAGCTGCTTTATAACTTTGCTTCTTGCCATTAGTAGTTTCTCATATCCAATCTATAATGCGTCCACAGACAGCTCACATCCATTTGTTCTTGTGCCAACACTGTCTTTTAGATTAAGCAGTTATATTTTCCTCCTTATTTTTCCACTTTCTGACATTCTCTTGGAATATGACAGCGTGTAACTCAGTGGTTCAATGAATACTTCAAACACAATTAGCAAATATGACAACCAAAACCAGAAGTCCCAGACCGCCACTTCCAAGAGACGCTGTTTTCCACCTCTGCATTAGTCTTCTCCAGTGCCAGCGTAGCTGTCTTCTGCAGATATAAAACTCTAAACAGAATCAGTGAATCAACCAGCACAAAACCAACCTACCAAAACAAAGCTTACTTTTTTGTCACCTCGGTTCCCCATTTCAGCTCACCACAGAACTACTTCTCCTTTGCAGGAGTGGTGAGATGGAAAGGGGGGAACACTCCCAGAGCTGCAGGAGTGGCTGATACCATCCATCTGCCTACAGCCTTGAAACTCATTTCATTAGCCTACCCAGCCAGGCTCTTCTAAGTCATCCTCCTGCTCTAAAACAGACTGCCCAAGGACTATCGCATCCTTTCCTGGAAGTGACAGAGAGAATCTGAATTCATTTTTCTGAAAGATGGATCAGAATATGTTTACTGATATATAAAAATTAATACATTATAGATGTTGTTCCCTTTGCTCCAAATCATCCTTGACCATATGCAGTTTTCTCTTGTCTTCTGGAGATCTCCTAATGTTAACTCCCAAGCATACATCATTATTATTCATTCCTACTGCATGCTTTCGTATCATCCCATTTCTATCATTCCAGCATTCATTATCATCCAGTTCTTGCATGACATACCAATCTTCTTTCATAAGAATGATTCCTCAAGTTTGGTCGTCGCTGTTAGATTTTACTGTGTACGTGCTGCCACAGCCACTCATGATGACCCAAAGTCGGCCTTGGGAAACACCACTTGCAAGCACCTTTCAAATCAGCAGTTCCTCTTCTGACACAAATCTGTTGCTGCTTCCTCTTCTTCATACTGATCCTTACTCAAGTTCTAGCTCTTGTACTAATTCTCGAGCATCTCCACCTTAAAAAAAGTTATTTATTTTGTGGTACTGTGAGATACATTATCAAATTCCAGGCAGATTAGACCTACTATATTTCTTTTACAGAGAAAAGTAAATCAATCATTAATTCTTATAAAAGATGCGGGTCAGTCAGGCATGATCTATCTTTAGTGAATCCACACAGGACTCATTCTACTTATTTTCATATTGTTAATTAAATTCTTTCCTTCACAAATTCTCTAGAGCCTTGCACACTACTGATGAAGCTCATTAGGCTATAGCTGTGCAGCTCCCTGCCTCCAGTTCTTTCAGGATACATTTCCTATATTTCAGTAACAAATCTGCTAAGTCAGAGGTAGAATACATTTAAAAGTCTTGCTCTTAGGGCTCCAGTTTTATGGATTAGTTCTCCCTTAATTCTGAAACAAATGATCTGACTCCTTCAATCAAGCCAGTGGAACTTAGTCTTTGCTTCCTCATCCCATCTTTACTTTCATGCTCGAAATCGTTACTATTACTGAAAAAGAAGACAAAAGATTTGTTTGAAGATAATCTGCAAATGATTCAAAAAAATAAATCTTCCTTTCTGCCTACTGACCTCCCTCATCCAGTTCTTTTTATGTTTATGTGGCTGAAGACCGCTGTAGTTGGATTTCCTATACAAAGTTTGGCTCACTGTGGTTCCAACAATTTTCTTTATATTCCTGCAGCTCTTACCCCTGTGACACAGTTACCCCTTCCCCCTCCCCAGCTATCTTCCTTTGCAAATTCTCCAATTAATTTCTTGAGATAGTTTAAAAAAAGAGTTTGGTTCAAAGGTCTTCCCGTCCAATTTTTGACAACACCTGAAAACTTACTTCTAAAAGCTTTTTATTGGCATTGAGGTAAAATTCAGTGTTACTAATTTATAGTTTTTGTTTTGCTGTTGCATCAACCCCACATAATACTACAAGGAAAGAAATACAGACTCCAAAAGAAAAACAGATGCAACAAAAGCCACATCTACTTTTGTCTCCAACCTATGTTTTCTCTAACTGGCCAACAAGGTGTGGTCATAAACGTGCTCTTCTTCCTACAGAACCCCAACCCCATCCTCTTAGCAGTTTATGACAAGAAAGTAACTTGATAAATACTGCAAACCTTGCAACCAAGATGATCTAATTACATCTAGAAATTGATCCTGCAAACATCCACATGTGAACAGCCTCTAGAAGCCCCGAGAAGAAAGGATGCATTACAAAACCATGCCGATCTCTCAGAAAAACAGATTTATTCCATTTAAGCTTCAGTCTCTGTGGCATGATAATTTGTTTTATATGTTACCATCCTGAGCTTGTTTAATTTCCTGAAGCATTAACAAACATTAATTTAACTCTTTGGTACCTTGTATGAAATGAGTTCATGTCAAGACAAATTCTCAAAGACTATCACACTGAATAATCTTTTCGCAATTTTTGTAAAGACAGAATGCTCCATGAAAAAGACCGGTCCGGCCTCTCTCACTTTCCAAAGAGCTTCTAGGAATGCTGAAGTATTTTGCTGTAGCAGCGCTATCTTAACCAGATCATTCAGTTCTCCAACAACCAAAATATACTGAACCATTTCAAAAAACACCATTCCAGAAACACACACACAAAAAAATTCTAGTGAGGAGCTATCCCCCCTGAAACACAATCTTTAAGGCTTAACTAATGATAGAAAAGAAAGGGGGTGGAAATAGAAGGGAAAAGAATTAACATATATATATGTTAAATAGATTCAGTTTAATATTCACTAGTGTAAGTTAGAAGCTCAAGATACAAAATTCATTTTTGGTCACTGCCGCTTCATACTTCATCTGCTTAAGAGAAACGCTGCTAGTGTCGCAAACTCTCAGCAAGTCAAGCCCAACAATATATCTACCTACTGTGATACTAACAAAGCAGCTATGTTTGGAGACTAGCTGGGTAACAAAATCTGCTGATTTCAAGGGTTATTTTTCACTTTAGAAATGGAAAGTCCAAGAGTTCAAAGTTACCTTGGAACTTAACCACATTTAAAAAACAAAACAGCAGCCATGTGATGAGAACAGTTACTCATCATTTGAAAGTTATATGAATTTCTATACATAGCATTACTTTTCTAAGCAGAGTACAGAATTTATTCAGGCTTCTAGAATCACAAAATGCTGGCTGCCCAGTCATAAAATGTGTAATGTCTCTAGAGGTTTAAACACCAGATTTATTTCTTAATGTAACATTAAAAAAGTGTTTGAACACCTGTTCTTTTATTGGCTGAAGTACAATTCTATATACACAAAGTCTCAAAAAAAATCCTTTCTGCAACAGCCCTACTAAGATTAAATCAGAGAGCAAATAATGGAAAAAAAAAAATCAAGAGCATAAATAACCTATGAAATACAGAACATAAAATTCTTCGACCTGACTTTCCACGTGAAGCAGTCAAGTATTTCAGAAAAACAGTGAAAAGACAGGCAAAAACATTTATTTAAATGAAGTATGGGTCTGCCGCCTGGGCACATCAGGCTGTTTATATAGAAGTGTTTTTCTGTAACAGCTCAAAACGGTATCACAAGTCTGGACTGCCAGGAAAAGGAGGTAGGTAACTTTTCTCTTTTAAATTTCTGACTGAATGTATTTAACACGTATGATTCACAGTAGGTATCACAATTCGAATCCCCTCCGAGCCTTTATGTGAAAATAGCGAAACTACTAAGTATTAAAAATAATAATAAAATAATAATAAAAATAAAGCAGACATTGAAGACCCAACCTCCCGACCAAGGAGGCGGCAGTGCTGGACGGGGAGCCCGCCGCCCGCCCGCAGGGGACCCGGCCTCGGGGTCGGCAGCCCCGCACGGCCCCGTTTCTTTCGGCCTCCTGGAGCACCGGTGGGGATCTCTGAGGCGGGGGGGGAGCCGGAGGGGTTCACCCTGCCGGCCCTCATCCCGCAGCGCTGCCCCGCCTGCACCACGCCTCGGCCGCAGAAGGAAGCGCTCGGCCAGAAAACGGAGTCACGTACGCGGCTCAACGAACGTTAACGGCCGCTGGGCCTGAGTCACGGCCCCCGCCGGGCCGAAGGAACGCACACACCCTCNTGTCATGTCCTTCTCCAGGCATTAGAGGACGGTAGGAGAATTCAACCTGGCAGCCCTTCTTGTGGTGGAAGCCCACCACCACGATGTGCAGCACCGGGCCCCGCGGGGGGGCTGCCGGCGGCGCGCCCCGCTTCTCCATGGAGCCCCGGCGATGGCCGCTCCGGAGGATGCCGCCCAGGCCGGGCTCTCGCTCCGCCTCTCGGCGCCGAGGGGCCGACAGGGACGCGGCCCCAGCCGCCTGCGCTTCCGCAGCGCCCGGCCAGGGGAGGGCGGAGCGGCGCCTCCCTCTTCCCGCTTCGTCCTGCCCCCGCCGCCTCGCTTGGGTTTTGTCTCGGACCTTGCCCGCAGCCCTTCCAGCTCCCCTGGCGGCCGGCTGTGGGCAGCGGGAGGGAGCGGGTGCCGCTTCTCCTCAGGGAGCGGCCCCGGGAAGCCTGCGTGGCCGGCCAGCGCCGCCTCGTCGAAGACACTGAGGGGAGACTGCCTAATTTTATTAAAATTTAATTGTATTAAACGTTAAGAATGCCTCTCGGGACCGGGGCAGCCCGCCGGGCCCCGAGCTGAGGCCTTCTCTGGCCCCGGGTCAGCCCCGTGAGGAGCCCTAAATCCCCCGCAATGCCGCCCGTCCGCCGGCGGGTTACTCGCGGCAGGGACGGCGACCAGCTCCTGTCTTTATTTTCTTTTTTTTTCTGTTTCTTAAAGCCCCGGTGAAAGTACACAGTGCAGTACGTCCTTGGTCTGCGCCGTGTCAAGTTGAACTCGTGCAGATTAGTGGCAGGGTGAGATGCAGTCTGATCGGGTTCTAATCCGCGTAGGTCAGGTTGGTCGCTGAAGGTTAAAAATTAGCAAAATCGACGTTTCTTCTATTAGAACTATTCTGCTACTAAACATTTATTACTAGATCCCGAGAGAGACAGTTCAGTGACTTGTCCAACAGCACACGCAAATTTAGTGTGAGAGAAAAAATGAGAAATCTTTATCTCACTGCACCCAGACCATACTCCCTCATTAACCTTTCCTGTGATTCAGTTCTGTTTATTTAAACCAACAGCATTTGCTAGAGATTGTGTTCTTAGTAATTAAGATTCTCTGTGGAAATCAGATACTCTTTTTGAAGGAACTATAAAAGAATAGTGCTCAAAGAAAAATCTCATCACTGACACAATACCCAGAGGCTCAAATTATAACAATAAAGCGTGTAATTACGTATTGTTCCTCAGCTTCAACAGAAGTTCCATTATATAAAATATATACTTTAGGGAACAAAGGATAAGCTGCAAGGAACAATTCAGCACTGGCAAGTGAATGATTCCTTGCTGGTTTTATTCTGTAACTTATTTTCATGATGTTTAGTATAATGTCAAAAAAAAAAAAAAAGTATGAAATACTCCCCATTATCTCCTTCAGTAATGAGATATACCAAAAAAGATGCATGGGAGTATTTATAGCTCATACTCAGTTCACTGAAGAAAGGGCAGTCTGGCATTACTCTCACCCCTATGGATTTTGCATTCTAGAGGCATCTCGATACTGCTGAGTAATCGTGGCTTATTGCTTCTCTGAATATTAGATTTTTTTTCACTGCTTGAAATTTTCTTCCTCACTTAAGGCCATAAAAATGTTAAATGTTGGACTGAACAACATCAGTTTGTTTTAGGAAAACTGACATCATCTTTTTTCACAGCTCACAATGTGTATTTATGAAAAAGAAAGGAAGATAGAGCCGCAACGAAACAGAAGCTCTTAGAAGACCTCTGAGTTGAAAATTTCCTAATAGAATTTTCTTTCTTTCTCAATGCATTTCTAACAAATATCAATAGAAACTGAACCACATATATATGTATATAGTTCTTTTCATTCAGTAATATTTTAGTTTACAACCACCAGCTATTACATCATTAGCACAGTAATCAGAATTTGACTGTCATTCTAAATTTCACGAGTGGTCAATTTTGAGTATTTATAGTGAGACTTCTTGACATGAATAAGGTTTACATGGGAAGTATGTTTTATGTCTAGAAGTAGCATCAGGATGGAACAGTGCCTGTGGTAGCTGGGAGACCCACTGTACTTGTTAGGTATAGCCCAGCTTCCTGAAGGAAGAAACTGTGAGTTTGTGGAGACAGGCTTGTGACTAAAAAGTAAATATTTTCAAATTTCTGGGTAAGAAAAGCATAAATGAAGTGTTGATATAGAATTGAGGCTTGTAACTAATTTCTTGCTGATTGTAATCACACTTCCTGTTCAGAGTCTTTTTTTTTTTTTTCCTGAGGCTCCTATCCTAAATATTAGAAAAACTGAACCGTATGTGGCAGTGATCATGACGCTGGTTGGGATTATGATCTCTCGCTTGGAAACTTCTGTAAAAGAAACAAGAAAGATAAACAACAAGAAAAGTAACGATCGGACATAGATTTAATGAATGTTTCAATATTAAAAACTAGAGAACATTCTACAAAGACAGAAGTCTTTGATAGGAATATGAAAATAAGGAAAAATACCCATTCTTCAGAAAAGAGCATTAAGATCAAAGCAATTACTTTGTGAAATGGGGAAAGAGGCAGTAAGGCAAGAAGAAAAAAAACTGCAATGGGAAGTGCCACCCGCCTTACGGTGAATGAAGGCGCGAATGAAGTTCGCGTTCCCGCGAACGACGGCTCTGCCGTCTGCTAGTCAGGGCTGCTGGCTCGACCCAATAGGGCGGCCCGCCCGCAGAGGACCCTTCGCTTCCGCGGGAGGTCGCGGCGATTGGTCAGGTCTGGAGGCAACATGGCGGCTAACGCGACGACGAACCCGTCGCAGCTGCTGCCGCTCGGTGAGCGCCGTTGCTGCCGTCGCGAAGCTTCTGCTCTGTCTCGGTTGCTGGGCCGG
>VXAA01000908.1:292815-310144 GCA_013399115.1 Anseranas semipalmata
CATATCGTGATGAAGAGTGATAAAGAAATTGTTGGAACGCTCCTGGGATTTGACGACTTTGTCAGTATCCTTCGATGGGTATGTCTAAGGCCATCAGCTTTGTGCTTAAGCTGAGTTCTTCTGTTGGCTTTGGGAGTTTTTGAGTTTGTCGGGTAGAACCCTTTTGTATGGATTAAGTATGTTTTATTCTGACTTTTTAAATTTATCTCTAAAATCATAGTTTAGTGTTAAGTGAAAATAACTAAGTGTCTTGACATAAAAATTCTGGGCCTTATTTTCCTTGAAACTGGACTTTCAGATATGGTGTTAGAAGATGTTACGGAATTGTAAGTATTATTTCTACCTCTTGTTGCTCTTTAAACTTTGGTTTCCTGAGGAAAAATATGGTATAAGATCTGTGAACCAAGTGTTCATATTTCATGAATACTTGTAAACTGAATAGGTTATATTTCAGTTCCCTTGAACTATAGAGGGTGATCTATTTAGGACAACCATGTCATAGAGCAGCTTTTGCATGATTTATCTGAGTGAATACTTGTAATCAAGTTTCTAATTTGTAGCTTTAATTTTGCTTGGGCTCTATGCTGAGCCCTCCAGTAGTTTATTTGTTTGTTTGTTCTTCACATTTCCATAATGTCCAGGTAAGGATCTAAAAAGTTAGTAGGCTTAAGGATTAAGTATTTTTTCACTTTGTCATGCAGTGTTGCTATTTGAAGCCAATTTTGACTATCAGTGGTGTTGAAGAAATTGCCGAGATTTAGAGGGTAAATCTGTATGTTTTTGTGCTAAGCAGAGAAGTACAACAGCTCTCTTTAGTTGCGATGTAGTTTTCCCTGTCTGGTGGGGGGGTCAATGTATCAAGATAACACTGCAGTGTAAATAACTTGTTTGTTACTTGGAGCAAATGTCATATTAATACACTGATTTGTGTCAGTACTCTCATCAAAACTGTAATCATTGATAATGGTTATATGCTCTTATTTACGTTTTTCTAATGTTACTTTAGTGAGATTACACCCGAGGGTAGAAGAATCACAAAACTAGACCAGATTTTGCTAAATGGAAATAACATAACAATGGTAAGTTGTCATTGTAAAAAGGCTGCATATGTTTCTTTCCTGTGCCTGTAAATTAATGATCGAATTCAACTACTTGAACTACTTCAGTTAGCTTCCAGGGCGTATGTGTGTATGAATGATGCTGGAGTAGGGATCGTATTGCCATACTACATACATTTTACAGTTTAAAATACATGAAAAGAGGAATGTGACCATAGTTTTATTTTGGTCAGTGCTTTTCTGGTGTTTAGGTGTGGGAGGGAGTAGCTTGCTGTGGAACAGGCTGGTTGACAGAGTGGCTTTTAACCCATGAGTGTTTGCCTGTGTAGGTATGTAGGGTGGGATACATCTACATCTCATCCATTATCTTATATACAGATATGTTTGCAGCACTTTGGATACTTAGAAGCTTGTTAAGTCATTTGGCTGTTATGATACCGTGTGATGCCCAGAGAGCTGTACCTTAATATGCTCTAGGGGAAAAAAAAAAAAAAATCTGGAGGTTTGTGGGACTATACAATTCAGAAGCACCGTTTTTTGTTCATCACTTGCTGATGGGTAGATCAGTACTAAAACAACGATACTGTGATTATACATCACTGTGCCTGAGCAAATGCTATCTTGATTTCAAAGCAAAAAAAGGCTTAGAAACTGTTACTGTTCTGCATCCTTAATGCATTCTGCATATTCTGACTTCTTGCATGGGGTGGAATAATTACCATCCAGTTGATCTGGTGGTATATTGCCCTTGAAGCGGAAGCTAGTGATTCTTAGAGTGCACATATTCAGCAAGATCCAAACATATTTCTTTATTGGGGATCTTGTCTCTTTCGAGAGCACATCTTCACATGTCAAGAAAACTGTGCTTTAAGCATCTTACTTCTGTCCCAAAAGCACCAAAAGTCTTTGTATTTTAGAAGTGCTCAGCTAGTTATTAAGAAAATACAAGTAAAACGAATGTTAGTCTTTTTTTTCCTTCACCCTTATTCACGTTTTTCCTTCTGTATTTCCTCTTCTATTGAGTTCTTTACTTTCTTCAGAGGAAAATACTATACTAGCTTATTTCATGCTCTCTGTAGAATGGCTCAGGCTCTTCATAACTTTTTTTAGGCTTTGATTAGCCTAATAGTTGGAAAGAGGAAAACCAACTTCCCAGTATAGAAACAGTCTGGAGAAGAATCAGCAATTGGAGAAATGCTTCTTGAAAGGAAGCATATTCTTTGTCATTTTAAAATGAACTGTAGTGTTTCAAGACAGAATCATCTTCTTGAACTGAATAACAAAGACAAAAACCATATGTGTGTTATCGAGGAACTCCTTTGTGTTTAGTGTTAAACATTCTTTGTATTTTGGAGTTTCTTTTTGACATGTGCTTCTCTGGCAGTAACTGACTTCCTCTTTTGAGAGGGGAAGATAATGAATCTAAAAACCACTTTTGTGGTCTACCACGAAGTCTCCATCTGCTAAAATGTTTTAAAGGAAGAACTGTCACGTATGGATTTGTAAAACTCACATCCATGGCACTAACACAAAATTATCTTATTCTTTTATAGCTGGTTCCTGGAGGAGAAGGACCTGAAGTATAAGTTGATACAGTTGTCATCTATGAAGACATGTTATATATAGTCCAAATAGACCTTTTGGGGTACAGGTGTGGGTGATTTTTTTTGTTTATTTACATGCACTTGCAGTTGACATTTGATAAAAGACAAAGATTTCCTCTTCAGGAAAGGTGCATTGCTAATGCTGACTTTGTAAGTTGAAATCATGACTTTCTTGTAAAGACGTACTAATCTGTTCTGAATAAAAGTCTTTCTTTTTGTTAAGTATTGTATTTTTTTTAATGTAGGTGCATGAGTTTGAGAATTATTTTTCTATTCCATCAACCAGTTTAAAATTGTTTCAGTTGTTGTCAGCCTTCCGTTTTTCTGTATCTGTTGCATTCATTTATGGCCCAAGTCTATGTAAAAGACAGGTGTTGCTCTTTATGGGAGTACAGGCAAAAAATCATTTGTTTAAACCCTGCCTCAGACTGTGTCACCAGAAACCATGTGGTAGAATGCTGTAGAATTCTGAAAACGTTTGCAATGTGGATGCGTCTATTTGATGCCCAGCAGCATTTTTTGATGCCCAGCAGTTTTGCTGTCTTTGAGGTTCAGCCCTCTTGGCCTTCATTTGCTTGGTAGATGTACTTGCTTAAAGACACTGTAATGTTATTTGGCAAATAAGAACAGACAGGCCAGTCTTAGTCAATGTTTAGGGGGACTTCATCTTCACCACTAAGTGGTGCTGTGTATACTTAATGAAACTAGGAGCTGTCCATGTCTGCTTGCATAGTTCAGAGTAGTCCTTTTAGAGTAAAGACAATCTCGTGGCTGATTCTGTTCACCTGTGATCTAAAAAGTTGACAGATTTTGGGGGTAACTACTACGTCAGGAGAATTTCTATAAAGTAGGGCATTGATGTATTTGTTTTATCACTATGGGGGGGGGGGAGGAGAACCTGATTCTAAATCATATTCAATGTAGCTTATACTTCCATAATACACTATTCAACTGACACCTGATGCAGGTGTCTCCTGTTGCGATAGTAGGGTATAGTAGTTATGTAGGGTAGAGCATGAACTCTCAGGGGCAGGAAGTGTTGCCTTCCCATCACAAGAAGTGGAAAGAAGAGTTGAAGGAAGGGGTTCAGGAGCAGGAGTCTGCAAGGAAATTGCACTAGACCCTTTTGCCTTGGTTTATAAAAGCAAGTCAAAAAAAAAAGCAGTAAAACTGCCTCCTGCTAGCTGGGTCTTAGCTTGAAACACATTGAGAACTTTTTGTGTTAGCCTTTTAAAGGGGAAAGAGGCTCTCCCTTCTCCCAGGGAACACGCTATGTTAAGACCCACTTGTTCCGAATATATGATCTGTAATTGTCACCAGTGAATCTAAACATCACAATCTATGCCACTGACTCCCTGTTTTTTCATTTCTGTCCCCATTTCCTCCTCCAGCCTTTTTTGAATATATCAATAAAAACCTTTCATTTGATTGGAACATTATCTGTTAGTTTTGGCTCCAAACCACTTATTTCCTAGAGATAAATCGAGTCTTCATCAATGCACTTAAGTACTACAATGGCTAGAAATTTTTTTTTATTTTTAATGAGATTCTATACATATTTCAGGGTATGCACTTCACTTACTGTTTGAAAACATTCTTGAACTGAAGAGTAGTTTCATGCTTGGGAGGGAAAAAGCAGATACTGACTCGAGCAATTTTTCAAAGGGAAAGGTAAACTATTTTGTTTCTCTTTGGGGTATGACTCAGTACAAATATTTTGTGCTCTCAGGTTCTTGTCATCTCTGGAATAAAATTTTGTATTGCCTTGATTCCTCCTCCTTTGGTTATTTATTCACTCCCTTCAGAGAAAGTGCTAAGACTGTTACCTCTTAGGCAGATGTTTTCATTCGTGACTTAGATGTCTGCAGACATCGCTCTAAAGCGTTTCTTTGCATTCAAATGCTGTTAATGATTTATAATATGAGAAGAAAGATTTGTAACATCGAGCTGAAAATTCAAAGTATTCCCGACTGGCCTGCTTTGCTTTGCATTCAATATTCCTATAGCCTGTTGTTTTGAAAGTGCGAGTAAGATTTTCGATTTGAATAAATGGTTGTTTTTCTTCACTCCCCTAGAAACCTAGTTCTTAATCATGTTGATACTCTGCTGTACTGTGGAAGTTTTGGACACTGGTGTTCTCCAGAATGCCAATTTAGAGTACCACTGCAAGTAGGTCATTTAAAATAAAACCTTAGTCTTTAAGAATATGTAAAACTTAATGATGCTTTAAGATTAAAGTAAGGTGGTCATTAGGTTAAAGTAACTTCTTTATGCTTACAACATGCACAGCTATGGTTCCCTTCGGCATTTTTTTTCCATCTTTAAGATGGCACTGGTGCAGTGATCTTCAGTTTTACCGCAAGTCCGTCTTAGTATGGGCATGGTTTATTTCTGCCTTCTATTTCAGTTTACTTGCATAGTTAAGATAGCTGTTAAGAGTTGGGAAGTGTGTATATATGAGTGTGTGTAAATATGTGTATGTGCGTATGAAAATAAATTGGATCTAAAGTGCCCTCCACACATCCTTAGTTTTTGCTGACCTATATTTCAATGATACCAAGATTTTAAACTGACCTGAATGTTGCTGTTGCAAATGTTCCCATGTTTGTCTGTCCCGATTAAATAATAATAAACATAAAAAGAAATTAAAGCCCAAAATGTTTTAGTATTTGCCCTATGGCTATATGGGATTTCCCTGTTTAACTTCTATTTTTTTTAATGATTCATTAAATTTTTTATTATATGAAAGTTAAAGAGATTCCTGGCTTACTGGTGGCTTTTGGTGCGCATTTTATCCTTGTGGGAATTGCTCAGCACTTCAGTTATAGACTTCGAAATTCAACTGATGAGCATTTTGCATGCATGTGTTCAAATATTGATGTTAACAAGAGATCATACACTTCATATTCATAGCTTTATGGATACATACAGGTTTGCAATAGTCCTTAATAATGCTTAATCTTCTTATTTCTTTAGCAAGAACAAGCAAGTCTATTTTTTTTTAAGTACTTGCAGCTTTTCCCTGTCATCAAACTTTAAAGAGGGGAAAAACTATATCGAGCACACTGATGATGTGGCTTTAAAATATTAAGTTGCGTAAGAGTCCCAGGAAGAACACGTGACTGAGTGAAAGTCTATGGTACAGCATTACTAACATGCTAAAAAGAAAAAAAAAGTTTCAAAGAAAGAAGTATTTGCTTTATGAAAGATGCTTGAGGACAATTTCGATGCCGTTTATTGAAAAATTGGCACTGATTTCAGTGGTTAAGGAAGTCTGATTTCTGCTCATATATGGGATCTGAAACAAACTGAAAGATACATTTGAAGGAAGATTTTGTATGAATGGCAATCAAACTGGGAACCTTTATACTTTAGTAATTATTTTAAAATATTTGGAGCATTGGTAAAGGCAAATAAATGAGGTTTATTGTGTGCTCTTATATCAGCTGAGTATTGAATACAGGCAGTAGTCCACCCCAGAACTTTTTGGAGCCCAGCTGGAATGTGTAGGCTATAAGACTACACTGGTAAGCTGTCATGCCGTGTGTGGGTCTTTCAAAGCCCGAAGTGCTATAATCTTAGTTTCTTGCATGACAGTGACTTTTTGACGTTAGCAACTATACAACAGAGTAAAAGATAAATTTATTGATTCATGCGCATAGTTATCAAAATAGCTGTTTTCATTTCAACATGATTCAGATACTTTCTGTAACAGTAGTGTTGGCATATGTTCAGGTGATCTTCCAGACTCTTTTAAACTCATCTAAACTTTTGGCCTCCACTACACCCCTGACAATACGTTCCACGATGGAATAATGCATTGGATGAGAAATTATTTACTTAAAAAAAAAAAAAAAAAAAGGGGGCTGGGGAAATAGGGATATCAAGTCCTTTGTCTGCCAATGTTGTGGGCTACTGACTCATTTTTTTTTCTGTAGAATTCACGTTTTCTTATTTTATACCTTAGTCTATCTTCTACACCTTAGGTCATCTCCTGAGGCTTGACTATAGTTTCCTACGTTAGGAAGTAAATGTATCTAATTTTTTTTTTCTTATGAGATTTGATAGTCTTTGTACATAAATGATTTAAGTCTTGGAACAAATGTATATGCTTATTAATTATTGTGAGTAGCTATGTAAATTTATATACCAGTTGCCCCTTTTTTAAATTAAAGCTATCATTAAGTATAATATACATTGTAAGTAAATGTTAGTGCCCTAATAATGCTCAGTGTTGGAGGTCCTTGATAAAAATGGAGAATGTATATAAACAATTACAAGAATTTTTCAAGATGTTTTTCCAGGTCTGAGACCCATAGAAAAAATCTTTCGTATGGTGGTGTGTTTGGTGCTATTGACTTCAGCAGAACATATTTAGTTAAACTGAGAATCTGACGATAAGTTTTTATACTATAACTAGTGCAGTGTTGTGATTAGTTGTCATCTGAAATCAAGACTAAATTTGATCATTTTATCAGGAAGCTGTATCTTTGATCTGGCGATTGTACTGATAGTGATGTTACAGAATCCATGCTCATAACTTTGCTGATTTCTTGCAGCCTCTCAAGATCATTAAGGACTTGGACAATAAACACATACTCTTTTTTGTTATGGTGCTATTATCAGTAGCAGAAGTCAGTTGTAAGTTGTAAGACATGGTTTAACTGTTGTCAGATCCCACTCTTATGCCTGAAAAATCTGTTGATTTAAATGGGTTTGCACAGGTTATGCTAATGGTATGGCTGAACAAAATAGCATCTTGTGTAGTCTGAAGTAATACAAGGACTATATATGGTCATGGTTTGTAACAGGGTGGGGGGATTGGTTAAAGTTGCTTCTTATTTACACAAATTTGTATCTTAAATATAAATTAACAGTACAACTGGAACAGTTTCAGTTTTACAAGAAGAAATTTAGAGATGAGTTTTTTCTTGGTTAGAATTAAGATATGTGTTTACTGAAAACAATGTATCTAGCCAAAACATTCAAAAACCTCAGTTTTGGATACACTGTTAGAACTTTTGAAAAATTTTCAAATTGTAACAATTTGTCAGTTTGTGCTTGTTGAGTCTGAGAGATTACATGATGTCCTATGAAAAGGTAAATATTGCTAGTAATTGGTATTTAGTTTTCAGACTATGCCTTTTCTATGTTCTGATTTGGCTTATAAATAACTCATATATAAAAAGAAAAGGATACAATAAAGTTCCGTTCATTAAACCAGGTAAGCACATACACTGGATTTAGTGAAATTTAGGTTAAACTTTGTGAATTACTATAAACTATTGTGTTGCTGTGAACTATTTTGGCTAATAAACCTAAACGGCCAGCTTTGTATTCCTATGTGTATGTGTAATTAATATGCTATAGCTCAGAACAAGTTACCAGGCAACTGAACACTTCAGCTATACGGGAGGCGCAAGGCACCTGGTCTGCTCCTTTCAGTCAGTGGGAAAGTACGGATCCTCCTGTGACCTCAGTTACTCTAACATATTGATAAGATTATTTTTCTATTCCTCTCACAGTGGGAGAAAGGCCATATGTATGTTTATGCAGTCCATGAGAATCACTTTACCAAGGTTCTTATATTTCAGAAACAGGATAAAAAATGTAATTTAAAAACTAACTTAACCCAAGGCAGACTTCAGGATTCTCATTCTTGCGAGTTATCAAATAACTATATAACTTTTTAGACTGTACTGAGAATGGTTATCTTGTTTGTGACATATTTTAAAGTTTCAGTTCTGGTGTACTACACACTTCTGCTGATCTTAATACCTTTGTTTGCTAATGGCATCTGGCAACAGATGATGCATATTCATCTCAAGACACCGTGGTGGAAAAAATAAGGTGGTTTGCCAGTGTTCTAACTGTTGTTGCAGATACTGTTTCAATGGATTGCAACTAACATGCAGAGTACCTTTACCTACTATTGCTGCATTTTTTTAAAATCTGGTAGAATGTTTGTGTACTTCCCTTCCCCATAGATGGCATGTTGATCTGAGATAGCATGCTATTGTAGAGTCCTCAGTCTACCCAGTTACACATTACGCCTCATAGTTCTTGTGTATTTGTGAATGTGCATTTACATGTATACTTACTAAACCATAACATTTATTTAAATCAATATGCAGCTGGTATGGAAGTAAGCTGTTTTGCTAGTTATGGTGTTTGGCCTCTATCAGTTTTTTTTACTATCTAATAAACACCTGGTGACAGAGAAGGGGAATATCAGAAAATAGATGAGTTATGCTCTATAAAAGAAATGGTTTTAGTAAGATTTATGAGAACAGAACTTTGGAAAAAGGATTTACATACCGATTACAGTGATCTGTTGGGCTAATGTTTTTCAGGAAACTAAGGTACTTAACTTATATGCTGTTTATGTGAATTGGTTTACCTATGAGTAATCTTCAACTGTGCATAATAAAGAAATGAATTTGCATGTGCAGATACACATATGCATATATAATTGTAAGTACGCAGCTGGGGATGATGCTTTTGTTTGGAGACTATAGAAATACACGAAACAATGGCAATAGGGAGAGAACCTTTAAATATAATTTAGTGTTTCGTAGTCCAAAGGTGAACAATCAACTTTCTGTGTCATTCTTTACAAATGGTTGTATAATTCTTAAAAATTTCCTGTAAT
Organism: Anseranas semipalmata; assembly: GCA_013399115.1. Classification (NCBI taxonomy): domain Eukaryota; kingdom Metazoa; phylum Chordata; class Aves; order Anseriformes; family Anseranatidae; genus Anseranas; species Anseranas semipalmata. Next base: position 302,130 of record VXAA01000908.1, read on the forward strand.
TTTTTTTTTTCAGTTTGTAAAGTGCAAGATAATTTAAGCCCATTATTCCATGTGCAGTGGATGTACACACAAGTTTATCTTTATAACTGTCTTTGAAATGCTTAAACATTGTTATTTCTCTTCAGTCTTGTCCTTTCTAGGTTAAGCAGGTATTTTTCAAGTTATACTTTGAAGTCAGGCTCTTGTAGATTACTGAGCACTTCCTGTAAACTATAAATACTATATGGATTATCAGTATGATCAGCAAACAGCATTTCTTTGAAATCAATAGGGAAGAAAGATGCACCAGTTTGTCTGGGTTCCCTAACACCAAAGGTCTTTCTCACATTTATTGATCCTGCTGCATTTTCATCCTTGTTTAGGGTCAGTTAATGACTGCACCAAACTGTTACATCTTTGAAAACAGCTTTTGACTGTGGAAAAGAGATTCGTTGACTTCCTAGTGTAATAAGTACACATTGAAGAAGTTGTATGCTGCTCATCCCTAAGTAAGAGCTGCATTAGGTAGGAATGTCACTGGAAAATAAAATAGAACTGAGCCACTTGGGACAGAAATGTGTTTATGAATCTTATTGTGTAGTGCTATGTAATATTAATCAAGATATAGTGACTGTCTTATCATCTAACAAACAGATCCTACACTAAAATAATGTTTGTTCTAGGTAATTCTAGTCAGTCTCTCAAAGCAACGGATCGGATCTGCTTTGCAAATGAGGAAAACGTGGAGCTAAATGTTGAAACAATAAGGGCTGTTTTTTCCCTTTTTAAAATTAGCATAGCAAAGCCTATACAGTTTTCACATCTGTAGCAGCCTCCTTCACTTACATATTAGCATATTAACAGAATCTGTACTTTTTCCTTGTGTATGGCTTTTGAAGGAAAGTATTCGTTGCACTGTTTACTTGTTTCAAGAAAAAAAAAGGGATGTTGATCAAGTGCAACTGTAGCAAACACATTGCTAAAACAATTTAGAATTTTCCTGTGTTAGCACTCATTAGAAAAAAATCATAACGTAAAAGAAAAGCTTTAAAAATTAAGCTATAAAATTATTTTGTTTTCAGAAAACAGTTTAGAATAATAAATGGAACGCAGCTTTGCAGAAGATGTAATTTTCTCAGCACTTTAAAGTGAGGTAAAATAGCTGTCTGCAAGCACATGTTTAAGCAAAAGATATTTGGTCCCTCCATGATTCTTTCTGTGGCTTTCTAAAGGAAAAGTCCGACTGCATGAGCCCAGGTTGTATATGTTATAGAAAAATTGATCTGCTTTGCAAGCTGGGATTGTTCCAAAATGAAGCAAAACCAAAGTATGAGAGACATGGTCTCGTGGTTTTTGGTTACTATTATGTATAATTTAAACATACAAATGGCCAAATCTTTCTGTGATTTAAAAAGTCTGTTTAACTGCATGAAGGGTGAGCCCTGTGATTAGTTTCCTGTGTTGCTGCGCATAGCCAATGCTTTAACAGTGAGGGAAATCCTAATAATTATAAACAACTAAATGATTAATCATAATCTCAAACATAAATGTATCCTTTTTTTTTTTTTTTTAAATCAAGTCCAGCTTAAACCATTAATTTTTTATGTTAGGAGCTCTTTAATAATAATCTATTTCTCATTGTATGGGATAGACAATGAAATAATTTCTTGAAATATCTAAAAGGAAATGTTGAATGAGAGATGAGGAGAGAGAAAATGGGTTTTGAAGTATGGATTGTGTTCTGGCTCACAGAGGAAAGGACTATTTTGGTTATGATACCAAAATATTTCTCTTCCTGATCTGTAAGCTACACTAACAGTAATTATTTCACTCTTAGAAGCTTAAAAGGTCCTGACAAGTTAATTTCAACCTCTTAATAAAGGCTACTTGGCTAACATGATATTATTCCATCTATGCGATGTGACAGGACAAGGGGGAATGGTTTTAAACTAAAAGAGGGGAGATTTAGATGAGACATTAGGAAGAAATTCTTCACTGTGAGGGCGGTGAGGCACTGGAACAGCTTGCCCAGAGAAGCTGTGGATGCCCCATACCTAGAGGTGTCCAAGACCAGGTTGGATGAGGCCCTGGGCAACCTGATCTAGTGGGTGGCATTCCTGCCTACAGCAGGGGGGTTGGCACTAGATGAACTTTAAGGTCCCTTCCGACCTAAGCTGTTCTATGATTCTAGGTGGCCTATATTAGCTCAGATATCTTTCTTAATGACAGCTATTGAACCAAAAGTTTTGTTTTCAAGTATTCTGGATATCAGAAATGCTTAGACTAAGTAAGTTGTCAGAGGTCTGACAAAGCTTATAATTGCCTGATTAAAGTTTAAGAGCAAAAGAAACCCTGCTGAATTCAAGTGAGACTGTGCTTTTGTGAAACAATGTATCTGGTTTCAGTATGCTCAACACTGGTTTAGAAATGCTGTACCTACATGATGCAAAGCAGTTATTGTATGTGAAATTGCTGTTCTAATTTGTTTCATGAATTAATTTTGAATGAGCAATTTGTCCTGGCAGATTCTTGGTGAATCATGTGCTATTTCCTCCCCCATATAGCACAAAAGCTGACATCAATATCGGATTGTAAGTTCTGCCTCAGTCAAAAGAAATTAGCTTACATCTCATCAAGAGCAAATTTGAACTTCTAGGTGATCCAGTAGTGCACAGATCTAAACAATGAAAATGGAACTACAGTTTCTACACTTTGTTGGATTGAAGCCAGAATATGAAGCACCTTGCAGGTGCAAGTTTAATGGCATCCAACTGTTTTTACCATATTGTAAGTATTTTTTTTATCCTATGTGCAGTTTGAAAGTTACTGTGAATGCTAAGCACTGTGTATGCCATAATACAATGTTTAGTAAGTTAAAATGAATGTTTTATGATAACAGAAGGAATAAATGATACCTGGCATGGAATTATAATGTACACCCTGGCAGTAGAATTTTGCCAAGAAATATCTGTAACAAAAATCCACTACACTGTCAAATTACTTTTTTCTTCACAAGTGAAGATGTGAATTTTCAGTAAGCCTTAGCTAAATGAAATACGTAAAAAAGGAACGATCTTTATTGAACACAAAGGCACTAGTACTAATCTGAGGTCAAATTTCCATATAAAATTACACCATGCCTATTCTGAGATTTCAGATTGGATAAAAAGGAAAAGTATTTTTCACATAAAGTCAACAGGTGGTTTTTTGAATGTGTGTAGTGGAAGAACATATACATTTTGCTCCAATTTTAAATTAGAACTTTATGTAAATACCAGGAGCAGCTGTAAAAAGTGAAATCCTTTATTATTTCCTGCCAAATTCATCAATACTGTTAAGCCTTGTAAATAGTTGAAACCTACACCAAATGTAAAGCTAATAGTTTCCTCTTCCAAAGGTTTAACTATACCTTGGGGAAAAGTTGTTTCCCTTTAGGATTAAAAGGGAACTACTCTTAGGGAGAATGGCTGTATACAATATAAACTTCTCTCTGTCTTATGCTAGCTGTAGGAACCACGCTAAATTAAAGAAAAGCAAAAAAAATTGGTGGGTTTCCGCCACTGACCAAAATGTGGAAGAGTAATTTTACAAGAATGGTGTCTCTCAGCTCCCTGTAACAATATTTTCTATCTCGTGTTAAACATTTAGCTGAAACTAAGCTTTTGTTCTGTGGTGAATTCTGGTTATCCTCTGCACTCGTGCTGGGATCGAGGTAAAAAAACTCTCATTCTGGAACATTGGTCAGAGCTGTGAATTTGAAACTCCTCAGAAAGAACTGTTTTAATTTAGTATGTGTTCCTGCTTAACAAACAGGAGATGACACAGTACTTGCTACTGATTTCATAATGTTTCTTTTCTTCATTTGTCTATTTACTTTTCTGACATGCTGGAGCCTCCCAAAGGATGGGATTGTGTCATGAGCACTCAGGCACACCATATCCACGTTAATTCAAATAATTGGCATGCGTTTGTTAGGCTGCTGGTGCCTATAAAAAGCATTTCACTATGGCAATAGTCCCAAATGACAAAGTGGATAGTTCTGTTGGTTTAATTAAGCCTCTCTTGCATTGCTGCTTTCCCTACTCCATCCCTCATCAAGCTTATATATAAAAAAAATCAAGTAACGGGGCAATCTTGAAATGGAAATGTTAGTGGGTTTTAAGGCAAGGTGAACTATTATTTTGTCTGCTGTCCAGTATGCCATAAAAGTTTTTTTTGTTTTGTTTTTGTTTTTGTTTTTCTCCACCAAGCAATTGCTACATAAAGCTTAGTACTATTGTTATTCACTCTGGACATTATTAGGGATGAATAAAAATGCATTATGGCTGTACAAGTACAGAAAAGTAGCTGAGTTTCTATGTTCTATTCATATTGGATAGACATTGATACATATGTATAATATTATCCACACACTTAGCTAGTTATTAGTGTTGTTCTAGCCCATGTGTGCAAAATCTCAAACATAATGATGCTGGATACTGTAAATGTTTGGAGAAATGATTAGTACTGATATTCTGAACTTGCAGAAGAGACCCAAGTAACAAAAAAATCCCTTTTGTTATCTAACTGCACTTGTTTGTATAAGTGGCTTTATTTTTTTTATTATTTTTACATACTCTAGAACTGCTTCAGCTTGTTTCGCATATCCAAATGTTGCTCCCGCCGAGAAAGCGTCAAGTGAGTCCTACCGCCTTCTCATGGCATTGCAGTGCAGCTATCTGGTCATAAGGGAAGTGAGAAATAGTTGTCTACAGAGAGTAGTAGAGTCTTGGAGTGTGGCCTGCCTGCTTCTGGAAAATGACTCCTTAAACTACCCAGACGTAAAAAAAATTCTTCTACCATTTTAAAAAAATTCCAGCTTTGGAAATGGAAGTAACTTTTCCTCTCAAACTTATTGTACAGTAGATGAGCTAAATAAAATGTGGTATTTTTTAAAAAACACACTTCAACAGCAGTAAATGTTCTAAACAAATACATTTAAATTGCTTGGTCCATGAGAGTATAAATGTTTGTCTTCTTCCAAATCATTCAGACCTACCAAAGAAATCTTCTGAAATGATGGTCACTGTCAGTGAATAGTGACTTAAATAGTTTTTGTGTAAACAAAATTGAATGAAGAAGTTAATCCACATAAACAGACTCTGCTGAAAAACCTAGTGTAGTTCATTGCATAGCTTTTGAGTGTTAAAAGATGGCTAGCTGTGAGGTAGCAATGCTACAAAGACTTACAGTCCAGGGAAGTGGTGGGGTCGAGAGGATTTGTTTCTGTTGAATAGCATAGCTGTAGGTTTGCTGCTGAGCCTCAAGGTTGGTCATGCAGGGTGGAAACCACTAACCTACGGGTGGAAGATGCGGTTTCTGTGCTTTAGGAGAGAGAAAAGCAGCAGATTGAGCCAGAATGCAAAGGCCAAATCCATGCTGTGTCGCAGACCCAGCCTTGCTGCTTAAAAGCCTGTTTAGTCAAACTCTGCCGCTAGTTTTAGTACTTCTTTGGATATCTGTAATTAAAATGGATGGGCTGCAGGTGGGGGAGAATACGAGTGCACTTTCTTCTCCCTGCCATTACTCTTCCTCCCCCACACTTGTTCTTCAGTTGTCGCGCAGTGCTCCTCTTCCTGTGTCTGTATCACGGGCAGACTTCGGTGTCGTGTGTCTGCTGGTCCTGCTCTGTCTGCCTCCACCATGGATTAAGTGTCAGCTAGTGACAGAAAGCTTGCCACCTGGCCAAGGGAAAGGGCATCCGCATGCAGCTCGGATCTCCTTCCTCTGCTGGCAAATGTTTGCCCGCACAGGCAGGGCACAACCCTGGCAACTGACTCAAGGGAGGCAGGTATCCTTAATGTTAACTAACTGTTCCATGAACTCATGAAACCTCATTTCCTGCCAGTCTGTGACCCAAGTTTAGTGACTGATGCCTGATAAGAAATAAGTTAATGCTGTAGTCTTTCCCACAGTGGGGGAGGAGGCTTTAGTCATTTGTTCCTACAAATCTTTTCATGAAACTTGCATTAGCTTTGCATCTTAGAGCACTTTACTCCTTTACCCGATTCATTTGAATGTAAGGAGTTAAAAAATGATGAGGAAGTCAGTGATCCCATGTGCCTGATTTTTCTTTAGGCTGATATGAAGCAACAGAAATCATTTACAGCAGAGCTGGAAACAGAACTCAGATCTTGTATTGGGATGGACCCTTAATGTTTCAGGAAAATAATTGACTGTCAGTCCTTAACTGTGTAATAGCTGCTCCAGCCATTACATTGGCATCATGACTGTAAGGCAATTTTTAGCTGATGATTCACCAAAACTGATTACTTGTCATGTATCCCCCCTAAAACACAAGATGGCCCAAGTCAGGAACAAATTTTATGTTATTTTTCAGACTTTGTGTATAGGGTCTGTGTAATAGGTTTCTGAAGGGATTGTATGGAAATCCTGGATTTAGAACCTGCTTGTGTCATGCTATGAGGAAAAAATGCATAGAAACATGTAGTTAAAGATGGAATTATAACACCTATGTGCAATTTGGCTTCATGTTGGGCTGGCAAGTTTAATTCTGGCACTTCTTAAAAATTTGTGCCTATATTAATTCACAATTCTGCAGTTCTGTACAACATTAGTACTTTTGCTCCTTCAATTTAAAGTTATCTTGTGAAATATGAATATTTAAATAAAACAGACTTCCCCTCCTCACACATCAAAACTGAGAAGAATGGGGAAATAATAGAGTTGTTCTAGAAGAAAGGCTAATAGTATTCTCAGTCCCTTCTTTGCATGCTTATGAAAAGTCCTTTGTGATCAAGCAACATCCCGAGAGAGCAAAACGTGTTGTCTACCCGATATGCTACTTGCACTAAAACTGTCTTCACTGCAAGGAGAGTCAAGAACAAAACAGAGGCAGAAACACTGAGAGTAAACATACTTAAACAAATGCATGGGGCTAGAACGGATAAGCTGTGTGTCTGTGTTCCTGCTTTCTGTTGCATTAGTGGCACTGTTTTTGTCCAGGAAAGGAGGACCGCCCTAGCAAAAGAAATTCCCATTCACAGTTTATTACGTCAGTGCTGAGTTGCCTTGGGATCTCAGTGTAACAGCGTAACAACAGAGGAGAGAACCAGCCTGCTGCAGTCAGCTCGGAGGGACAGAACTGCTTTGGGAAGTGGTGGATTCTCTCCAGACAAGAAGTGGGATAACAGGCTGCAATTATTTGACTTCCATTCTTGATGGAGATACAGCTGGTTGTTACTTCTGTGTTGTTAATTGGTACCACTGAAGAAACAGGGACTGTGCTCTCTGGAAGTGTGTCTATTGTCATTTTAAACATCTAAGGAAATATGTATCACAGTTCCAATTACTATAGTACTGAAGTGCCTTTAAAACTTGTAGTGCCCTGGTGAAGTTTTATGATACCTATTTTACAGGTACACAATAAAGTCAGCTTTGGAAATCTCCAGCAGCTGAGAATCGAGTCCAGATTGTACCAGACCTGTGCTAGTGATGCTATTATAGTATTTGGTGACTATAACTGTAGTAAACTGTATAATTCTAAGCTATAAATACAGTATGGTCAGTGGTGCTGTGACAGTTAATAATATAGAATCGCCGAGTAGTTGAGGTTTGAAGGTGCCCCTGGAGATCACTTAGTCCAACCCTGCTGCTAAAGGCAGTGCCAGGAGGATGCCCAGCGCTGTGTCCACTCTGGACCACTGTGTCTGCCTTTCCCTCTGCTTATGATGGGGTAACTCTTCTGTTGTTCCCAAGAGATAATACCGAAAGGCCAATAACGACGTTAAGAAGTAGTAAAAAGCGCTAAACGTACTCCTGCTCCCTTTCGAAGCAGATGAAGGGCAGCATCCGTGCGTCTTTTCAGAGCGCCCGAGGCACAGCCCGTGTGCGGGTGCAGCGATCTCCCCGGTGCGGCGGCCCCCGGCCCCGGGACGGGCACCGCTCCCCCGCAGGGCTGCTTCCCAAAAGCCGGCGCTGTCCCCGGGAGGCGGAGGAGGCGGGAAAGAGTGCGCGCAGGCCTGGAGGTGCCGGCA
>VXAA01000908.1:310794-360656 GCA_013399115.1 Anseranas semipalmata
GCGCGGAGCGCAGCCGCCTGCCGGAGGGGAAGCGGGGCGGCCGCAGCCCCCGCTAGCGAAGCCCCCCCAAACTTTCTGCGGCGGGAACGCGACGTCCCGGCGAGGAGAGGCGAGAAGCAAGGGGGGGGGTTCTTCCGGGAGGGGAGGTGGGGCCAGGGCAGCGGCGCCCCGGGGGCTGCCATGGGCTCCGGCACCTCGGCGCTGGGCCGGCAGCGGCGCGCCCTGGTGCGGGTGAGCGCCGAGCCCCCNGAGCAGCCGGGGCCCCCCCGCAGCCGCCGCCGCCGGGACCCTGCAGCTTCCGCCGTTTCCTCGGCGCGCGGGTTGCGCAAGAGGCCGAGGGTCGCGCAGCGCCGAGGGGAAGGGCAGGGGGCTCCCGGCGCGCAAGGAAGAAGCCCACCCTCCTTCACAGCAAGGAGGCACGGGGGCTTATGTAAAACGGAGCGTCATTTGCTTTGCAAGCGTGATATGGGAAGGGGCAGGATTGATTGCGAGGAAGCATACCTCTGCAAGTTGTATTAAACCTTCCAGTTTCCTCACTCTATCGTCTGGGTGTAGCTTTAGGATGAGCAACGGGCTTGGTAAGTGTTAGGAGTTTCTTCCTGGGATGTCAACTGTTTGAAATTGCTCCCTCTGTGTCAAAACTTACACAGCTAAGATTTCTGGTCTTACTGTCTGTACCTCTGCAAAAGTTTTTCTTTTGCCTTCCTTCAGTTTCAGAACAGTGCACCCCATTTTTTTTTTTGGTTGATTTAAAATGGTCATTGTATTTTATTCAGTCAGGAGTAACAAATGCTTAAGTCTGGATGCTGCATTGCTTAAAAAACAAGTTGCAAAGGAAGGCAAGGATATATTTCATATATATAAGGTTTTATATTCAAGGAAGTAAAGTTATGTGCTCAAGGAAGTAAATAACCTGCTTTACTTGCTGCTTAACATCAACTTTCTCTTGAATAAATACCTCCCATTACATTAGGTGATAGGTGATTTTAGTTTTTTAATGAGGCTTGATTCATATCTCTCCTTTGTTGTTTCTACTCTTTAGACCACACAGATAATAACTTCAAATCAATGATTTAACAAAGCTTACAAGTACTAATCTAAATAAATGGAAAGTGTGTCTCCACTTTCAAATGCAGGGTCACTAGTGAGAAGGCTTGACCACAGTGACATTTTCCTTTCATATCATTCCTCCTTTCCTCTTATTGTATTATCTCCTGTTTATGACATTAGATGACTTAGAGCAACAGTTTTTACGTCCTATCAACTTCTTAGGTTACTGACTCATTAGTTATATCGTTTCACTTCGAACCCTGCAGTTCTGTCTTCAGTGCAATGCAGTTGATATATGATCAACCTTGTAATTCAAACATCACAAATTCTTCAATAACTTCAATAATATGGTCAGATCCTGAGATGTTGTAATCACCTGAAATAGATGTAGTGATAGTGGTCGATACTGACAATTTGTTATTTGGATTCACCTAAATATGTTTTCTAACTCTTTGCTCTACAGGAAAAAGGAGTATGCATAGTGGAATATGCAGTCTATTGGGTCTAATTTTCTTCTTTACACCTGGGTTGAGATGCCATTTACCTGTAATTTGAGTAGAAGGAATTATACTGGAATTAATTTGGCATTAAGATAAATTTTATAGCTTTCAGTACTTTTTTTTTTTTTTTTCCTCTAAGCAATTCATAGATTGTAGACTTCAAATACTTTAAAAATCTTGCTAAGTGCATGACCGCTGTGATAGTCATTTCAGTTAAGAGTGATTACTCTGCTAAATCTCAAGGCTGTGGTCTGCGGCTGTTACTCCTAAATGAACACTTATGTTCACACGGTGTTTGTTGTTGCTTAGCTGCATATTCTAGATATAAATATTTCTCAGGATTGTTATTCTCAGCAATGGTATCACCCTTTGTTTTGTTACAGCCATTTGATTTTTTTTTTTTTTAATATATTCTTCTTGCTTATGTCAGGAACATACACAAATGTTAGCTGAGCAGTGTCAAATGTAACAGGGAATAGATTTCCTCACTTATATTTTAAACCATATCATTAAACTTAGGAATGATGCCTTATGCTGGCTGCCTAATTAAACAATTAGACATGATAATGTATTTTGAGATTGATTCAGTTTCATTGAAGGAGACCAAAAGACAGTCAGGAACTATTTGACTTGACTGGATTTTGCTCGCATCCAACTTAGAAGCTCAGTTTTAGCCTGGGCTTGAATCATTGGTGGGGCAGAGGTGCATTGCTCTTGGGGTAGTTCCTGGGGACGCTGCTCCTCAAGGGTCTTACCTGGTACTTTTCTGAGCTGTGGGAACATGGTTACAGGTTATTTTGGTTGGTTCCCATCACATACATCAAAGAAAGGACCTGAAACAATTCATCCTTTGTTCAATCTATTGTTCAATCAATTCAATCAATTGTTGGATCAACAATTGAATTAAGAGCAGCCCTGAGGAGAAGGACTTGGGGGTGTTGGTTGATGAGAAGCTTAACATAAGGCCACAAGGATGATAAGAGGGCTGGAGCACCTCTCCTATGAAGGCAGGTTGAGAGAGCTGGGGTTGTTCAGCCTGGAGAAGAGAAGGCTTAGGAGAGACCTTATTGCAGCCTTCCAGTACCTAAGGGGGACTACAAGAAAGCTGGAGAGGGAATCTTTATCAGGGAGTGTAGTGATACAACAAAGGGTAATGGCTTTAAACTAAAAGGGGGTAGATTTATATTAGATATTTGGAAGAAATTCTTTACTCTGAGGGTGGTGAGGCTCTGGAACAGGTTGCCCAGAGAAGCTGTGGATGTCCCTGGAAGCGTTCTTGCGCCAGGTTGGATGGGGTTTTGAGCAACCTGGTCTCGTGGAAGGTGTCCCTGCCCATGGCAGGGTGGTTGGAACTGGATGATTCTTAAAGGTCCCTTCTAACCCAAACCATTCTATGATTCTATGATTCTATGATCCTGAAATGCCACAACTACCAGCATGTGGCATTTTCAGTTAAGGACATTTTCATTCACTTAGGAGCAAAAAATATTTCAGTTACAGTTTGCAAAATGGCTTCCAATGGTTTAATTCATCTTAAGGACTAGTCTTTAAATCACAGTATCACAAAGTTCAGGGTCAGACTCCATGATTGCAGGGAGAGTATCTATTTAGAGTGTGATAAATGAATAAGACAAAAGGCAAAAATTAACAAAACCTTAACTTATCTCTCTCTTTTTTTTTTTTTCTTTAGTGTAAGGCCTCATCCATTACAGGAAATTGGTTTATTCTGATAGAGTGCACCAGTGTGTCTAAATCACGAGTTACTAGCCACTTCGATCGTACAAGATACATGTAGGACATGGTCAAGCCCTCATGTATTAATTAGTGCTAAAAACTTATGAATTAACTCTTCAATTCTTCTTTTCAAGCACAGGAAGTTTTTACTGATAAACTAATTAATATTATTATCAATGACTGCTTTGGCTCCCACTGTGCCCCTCTGATTTCACTGCTGTCTTTCTGTCAAACTCAACTCCTGCAGTCACTGGTTTCTCTGATACCTTCAGAGCCCTTTCCTGGCCCTCAGTCAAGGTCCTATGAAGTCTACCTGAGGCAAGAGTACTCTTTTCCAGGGCTAGCATGCAAACAAATATCTCATATTGTCTCCTAGCAACCTGATAATCTTTTATAGAGCCCTCAGATGTTGAATAGCTGTTTCATGTCCAATCACAAAGGTTACACCTCCCACCTCCTCCATAAAGTGATGAGAGCTTGACACATTATCCGCAATGAGCATAAAGGGTGAGAGGACTCAGTCAGCTTCTTTGTTTCTCTGCCCAGGTGCCAAACAGCCCCAGTCTTTACAGTCAGAGACCATAGTAGTTAGTGAAGTTCTGATTAGTCATCTTTTGTTTCATGTAGTGTGGGAGTACATCAGTGACAGACCTTTTTGCTAGTGAAAAAGGTTGTGTAGAAATATTAGTGTTCTTGGTAGCATGTTATCTGTAGTTAGTTTGTGGCTGAACCGTGATACATTTGTTTTGGATACTTTTTTGCTATTTTTTTTTTTAATCCATAAAACATTTTGTCTAATCTATAGGACACATTATTAGGATAGAGTTGTGGATATGTATATCAGAACAATGGGTATCACTTTAAAGTCCTAAAGGCTAAAGGCCAGGTATAGGAAGGTAGGGGATAGTTTTAACGTCATGTTTTCATCCCTTGGACTTTGTGAAAATATTAGTTAACAGCATTGTTATCTCTATCAGCTCAAGGAATGATTTACATCCAATACCATTGAGAAAACAGGAGGGGAAAGGAGAAAAGAGCTGGAAGTGGCAGGACATTTTGACTTTGGGAGGATTTGAACTGCAAGCATAAGCATACAAAACAATTTCCTAAGATCAGCAAAAATACTTCGAGCTTTTCATTTGACTTTTAGGGAAAGAGCATTCTTTGCATTGAGAACTTTCAAGCCCTTCCTCTGTTAATAGACAACATTTTTCTGGACACCTCTCCTTCTTTACATGCTATGTTCTTTACATGGATTTCTGTTGATTGTTTTCTACTCTTTTTTCTCCTTCTCTACTGCCTTCATTTATGATCCTTTTCTAAGATATCCAGAATGGTATCTTATAATGAATGCAAATCTAAAGAAAGTGTCTGACTTCTGGCAATATGTGCATACAAAAATAGTTTAAAAATACATCTGTATTAATTACTTACTTATGGTGCCTCAGGGCTCTAGTGCTGGCTGTTTATGGAAAAAGGAATAATTTAGGAGGCTAAATTTGTATTAAGCAAGTGAGATATATGTCTCTAAATTGGGCTCTTGGGGACTGTTTCAGGGGAAGAGCATGCAGGGCTGATAAAACTCGCTAATTATTGGCTAGCAATGTGGTTACTGCTGTGAAATATGAAAGATCAGAATCCAGTTCATCTTAACTAGCTGAAAATGAGTAAAACCAGTAAAATACTTATTTGATCTGAAGGTTTTTGTGGGATATGTGGCTGAGGTATTGCTGTGAAAAACTAAATGGCCGACTGTTTCAACATGGTGATGTCTGGCTCTCAGAGCAGTGGGGGCATGTTACCAAAATGTTAATAAGGGATTTTCAGAAAACACAACATTTAGTCAATGGCTGGTGTTCCCACAGCCTTCTGGTTCAAAGCACAGACCTCTGATATTTCAGCTAATGGAATAATTAACACGGCAGTACATGACTTTATTGCCCTTCTGGGCATATAAAAGGTGCACACTGCCAGTAGTTTGTTAGATTAAAAATTTCTGTATAGCAACATATTTAACATGGATATAGAAGAGATAACAGTGGTTAGCAGGAAGCTTGCATTTTATCTTGATGGTAGAAAGGTTGTGGTTAGAATCATAGTTTGAGAAAACACATAGTCTAAAAGGCAGAATTTAGATAAGTTTAACTCATTTAAATGAGTTTTGTGTTTAAATATTAGACTCTCCCAATTCTTCCCAGTGTCTCATTTAAAAATCCCCTGATACTTATAATCTGTGTGAATATAGTTATTTTCCTGTCAGTAAAGACTGGGGATGAAAAAGAAATTCTTATCGCCTTCCGGTGGAGGAGATGGAGCTCATAGTCCAGGAATTTTCAAGTCAGTGCTTGGATAGCCAATTTCTCTCCTTTTCTGAAGATCTCTGGATTAGTTGTCATGCTCTGAACACCTTTGAGACAGACCCTGTGATGTGGCAATTGCAATGTTGCCACATCAACCAATTGAGCACAAGTCTGAAGGCCCTAGACAGCCTAAGTACTGCATCCAATATCAGCAGTTGAATAAACATGGATGCTGTTGTTCCTTCTATCCCACGCATGTTTTCAAGTGTTCAGCTATTGTTCACAGATTCACGGAATGGTTGAGGTTGGAAGGGGCCTCTGGGAGTCATCTCGTCCAACCCTCCTGCTCAAGCACAGTCACCTACCCCAGGCCTCCCAGGACCATGTCTGGGTGGCTTTTGAAGATCTCGAAGGAGGGAGACTCAACAGACTCTCTGGGCAACCTGTGCCAGTGCTTGCTCACCATCAGAGAAAGAAAAGTGTTTCCTGATGTTCAGATGGAACCTTTTCTGTTTCAGTTTGTGTCCATTGCCTCTTGCCCTCTCACTGGGCACCACTGAAAAGAGCCTGTCTCTGTCCTCTTTGCAGCCTGTCTTCAGATATTTATATACACTGGTAAGATTCCCCCTGAGTCTCCTCTTTTTCAGGCTGAGCAGTCCCAGGCTTTCCTCATAGGAAAAAGAAGCTCCAGACCCTTCCCAATCTTTGTGGTCCTTTGTTAGACTCTCTCCAGGATGTCCATGTCTCTCTTGTACTGGGGAGCCCAGAACTGGACCCAGCACCTCCAGGTGTAGCCTCCCCAGTGCTGAGCAGAGGGGAAGGATCACCTCCCTCAACCTGCTGGCAACACTGAACTCAGGTTCAACTTGGTATCTACCAGTACCTCCAGATCCTTTCCTGCTAAGCTGCTTTCCAGCTGGGCAGCCCCCAGCATGTACTGGTGCTTGGGATTGTTCCTCCCCAGGTACAGTTATGATCTACTAAATCACCTGTGCTTAGTGGAAAGATCAACTTTGCTCCAGGTGGCTTAAGAAAAGATAGTACTGGGTGGCTAGGAACATTTTGTAAGGTAAATGCAATCTTCTTCTTCTTCTTCTTTTTTTTTTTTTTTCTAAGCAACATTTAATTTGTACTTTGAAGGTACTTCACATTTTTTCAGCACTCAAAACCAACAGGAAGATTTCCTCCAGTTACTCTTGAAAGCTCTGTGCAAAAAAATATTTTGTGCTTAAGCTTTTGTTGGATGCTGACCTGACTGCACTTTCTTTAGGAGTGCTACTTTGCATGCTGATGGTGAAGTGAGAGGGAATTTGGGTTTGGGGAATTTGGAAACAAGCTTGAGCTGTCTGGGCAAGTGAGGACCTTAGCATTAGCAGGAGGGAGATTTGATGTTATAGTTCCCTTAATTGCCCTGATCAGCTCCTCCTGGGGCCACCCAGCACCCAGCCCAGGACAGGAACTCTATTTAAGTTCCACCTGGGGCTGCTATTATTTTGCTGAGTAGTTCTGTAGGAGCACTGTGGACTTGCCTGCCTGTGTTGGGACTGCATCTGGCCTTGGCTACACTCCCTAGACATAATCCTCACATAACTTTCTGGCTTGGTGTCAGACCTGCATTGTCACTACAAGCTTGCCTGGAGGTCTGGATTTGTAGCCACATGTGGGGCTGTACTACTGTCTTACTGGGGTGGTCAGGTAGACCCTGCTGGCCCAGGGATCCCCATCTCCTGAGGAGCAGCCAGCCCTTACTATGCCTGGACATCCTGTCTGGTAAGTGATCTTTCAGCTTACTTCCAGAGCTGGGTCAAAGCGATCTAGATCAGGCCAAGTATGTCAACATGATGGTGGGAAGACTTTTGTTTTGCCCTGAAATCATGTCTTAGAAAATAAATCTCTCTAGCTTAGCATAGAGATCTGAAAATAGCTGACTTATGAAATCTATTAAAAGCACTGATATCAACTTATGTGGATAGTGTGGAGCCTGGGGATAAATATTTTTTTTGAGAGAAGTCTGTCTTTTGAGTCTTTAGAGACTTAAGATGGCTCTGTATACAGTAACAGCCCAGAACCGAGTATGCTTGGCTAATTATCTTAGGCTGGACTAATTGCACTGGGTACTGTGCTATCCAAATGCTACTGCACCCCTTCGGATGCAGGCTGGCAGAGTCAGCGGAGTGTATGGTCTTGGACCATGGGGGCTGTCTGGCTTAGGCCACATGACATAAATGTGTCCTCAGTGGGGATGACCAGATATTCCCAGGGAAGAATGTTCTCTGGGCCCAACCGCAGTTCAGGATGCTGCTAGTTTGTTTCATGAGATCTTTTTCCTTATCTCCAATTCCTGAGATATGAGTCTTGGAAACTACTTGTTGGGAGAGTGAGATAAGGTGTGTGTGTGTCTGGGTGTGGGGGAGGAAGGAGCACTCCAGCATGGCAGTGCAACCAGGCACAGCAGGTGTATAAGCTTGTCACATGGTTCTGTGCTGGAACTGTGACATCTCTTTGATCACAAAGTAGTGTTTTAAGGTACTAAACACCATTCTTCTATTCTTCTATATAAGACTGTAGATCCTAATTTTAAGCAATAACTAGATCTTGGAAGACTTCTCAAGGAAGGGAAAAGTCATTATGCCTGTTTCATGGGTGAGGAGATCCAAGTATAGCACCTAGCTGGAAATGAATAAGGTACCGTGCCTTAAGGAGCCACCTCCTGCAGCTGAACAGCAGCAGCTGTGTGTGCCCCGGGCCTCAGGATTGAAATGACTGCTTCTGCGAAGCACTGAGCAGAAGAGACAGTGAGAGATCTCTACTGATTGTCCATTAGCAATAGTTCCAGTACTTTATTTTTGAAATAAAATCTGTATGGATCTCCCTAAAGTACTTGATGTGTTAGATTAGATAGCCATGGGTGCAAAGAAGGAAGAGTTTGAGAGCCAATGTAGCCTGGGCATATGATGTTCTTTCCTGTGGACTCTAGCAACAGGTGTGGACGATTTGGTGATGTTCTTTTCTTATTTCTGTCACCTGCTCTCCAAAGTGCAGCAAACCATGTGAAAGAAATAATGTCCACAAAGCAATGTACCTGGGGATGTTTGGAGCTCCTTACATGGGGATCTGTGTTGCTGGGGAAGTCCTGAGCCAATTTCCCTCCACAAATACAACAAATCTGTGTTTCACAGTTATCTTAGCCCTGCTTTCTTAACCTCCCTTCCTTTATGTAAGCAAACATCAGAGAAGAGAGAAGAAGAGTTGCTCCTTCTGCAAGAAGACTTTGCTTCCTTATTAGCCTGCTGGAACTGGGCTTGAGGGGGGTAGAGATCCTGCTGGAGAGGCAGATAGGTAGTGAAGACCCTTCCCAGACACCAAGCTGAGGTGCTGCTCTCTCTTTTGGAGAGCAAGGTTAACAGAACATTGCTCTTCTCTATGCCTATCAGCCTGTGGCTGCTGCATGTAGTAGAGGCAGGCAAGGGGCAATTATGGCTGAGCTGTGAGGGTAGCAGGTGCTTTAATTATGTGTCTTGTGATGTATTTACCTTTTTCCCAAGATTTGCATTTAGCTCTTCTTTGCATCCTGAAAAGACACAAGCACTACAAGGCTTATCCAGCTCTCAATTTTTAAAGTTTGGTGACATCCAAATCTGTTTAAATGTTTACATTTTATTTCTAGAATTAAAAAAAAAAAGGGGGGGGGGGGGGAATAATGAAAGCCCTGCCAATGTAATTGTTAGTCATTTGTCTGTACATTTTTTCTCCTGTTCATAAGCCAAAACAACAGACATGGCTGTATTTCATTTGGTTAAATGTGCAAATAGCACTTTGCCCATTATCTGTGAAGCAGAGTTCCATTGTTGGCTTGTTAACATTCAGATACTTCCTCTCAAAGCCATGGATCACAAAAACACCATCCAGGTTGACTGGATGCATAGCATATAGTTATCCAAGTTTCAGCAGCTTCCAAACTAATGTACGTTGAGTGCCTGAGACAGGAAATTTAGGTTTATTATGACTGAGGATTTGAGGAGCAGGCAGATAAACTAGACAGTCTATGTATAGACTATGTATAGATCATACTCGCACCTCTACATTTTTATGACCAAAAACTTCAGTCTCCTTCCTGAGTAAATGAAGCCCATCTTATTTTGTTTTACTTTTATGATCGGTTTTCAAATTATTTTCTGGCAGGCAAGAAGATTTTGGGGAAGCAGTTCTGAGAAAATGATAGCTGTACACCTCTGCTGATATTACCCCTTTTCGTAGGGCCAGTTGCAGGTGGTACACTGAGCTAAAGGGACCTTTGGGCTGACTTACTACCACGGTTCTTACATTGTGCCACTTACAACTGTCTGGCCTGGGGAAATCTTCCTTATGGTCTGCTGAGGAAGAAGTGTGTGATGAGACTGCTGCCATCAGCACTGAGTACCAGTGCACTAGCCTGCGACTGTGTGGGCTTTCGCTGTTGGGAATAACTGTTAGGGGGTAACAAGTTTAGGATGAGGATTTTCTTTCTGTATTGGATTTACATGATTTTTGAATGTGTTTAAGTGGAATCTGTAAAACTGTATGAGGAAGGTTACAAGCATAATTCTGTACCTACATTTTTCTCATTTTTTTCTATTTCTTCCTCCTAATTGTGGAGCTCCTTTTGTTCTGCCTCTCCTTGCCACTGTGGAGAAGAACTCTTGTGACTTGCATTTGCTTATCAAGGGTGTAATTACATGAAAGCCTGACATTGAGATTTTTTTACAACATGATGCGTGACTCAAGATTATTGTTCTGAGCTACAATTAAGTGCTCATCTTATTTTAGTGGGTCTTGAAGGAAACTTGATTGTTGCTATTAATGGTAAGTGTGAATACATACAACTGCAACAAACAACCGCAGCTGTTATATAATTGTTAATGCAACATAAAACTGAATCCTCCCTCAGTTGCTTTCCCTCCTAGTTTTTTCCTAAATCCTGGATACAATTGCATGTTTCTGCATAAGTTTTTTTTCCCTTCTGTGTCCTGCACATAATCATCCAGACCTGGATCATGGATGTCCCTTTTGGGCTGTTCCAACTACCTACAGGAGAAGCAAAGTTGCCTGAAACACTCCTTGTGCATGGGCTAGGCTGAGGGATCTGTCCCATTTGAAGATTTTCTGTCATATGACCTCTACAGCCACAGAAGCATCAGTGTATAGTCTCTACTCCAGCATTCAGGATTTTCAGTGATGTATTTTCTCATGCCAAGTCCCTTGGTAATGTTAGACAACACCTGTATTGCTAAATGAGTGGGCTTGAACACTGCTTATCCCTTCTTCTGAATTGTTAGCATGTTCCCTTTGTGTGATGTTGGGCCATGTGAGTGTCTGGATGCAGCAGGGTGGTGGTACAAGAGACTTGTCTCACCAGGTGGTAACACCACCACCAGGTGGGTTTGCATCCATCCACAGGTATGACCTGGGACCACCTGGTCCCACATGAGATCTGGGGCAAGTGTAGTGCAGACTGGCCAGTCTGTGCCACTTTGCCTCAGGATCAGCAACCCTTTTGTGCCCCTGTTTTAGTTAGCCCTATAGATGTAATCTTGAAGGTTGACCACCATTGCATTGTTTGATATGCCATGGTTCTGTAAGAGGAATTCCTTATAAAAGCAGTATTTTTGTAATATTACCTTGGAACTGAAATGAGAATCTGGCTCTTGTTGGCTTTACATTAGGGTGAAATGTGCTTGTTTGCAGTCCTTAGATTCCACGTATTTATTTCAGGACAAGAGCATTGCATCAGCATAGAGCCAGGCTGCAGCAGAGGTTGAATTTTATTCTTAATGAGAGTAATTAAATGAAATTACCAGCTTAAGACAGTTTTTTGTCACTGACAGATTTTCTTTCATATGTAAGTTGTGGGTTGTACAAAACTATCATCTGCAGAGCCTAGCCTTCCCTTGTTCCTCATGCACATACTGTGGGCTTATGTGCTCACCCTTTTTAAATGCTTCTTTATTTGTGTTCAGAATAAAGTTCAGCGTATAAGTTAGCCTTCTGTTTTGGTGAAGGGAAATGAACTCCAAGACAGACTTCTGAAAATGGGAGCTTTGCTAGTACAAGATGAGAAATAAATATGATAAATAGTACTGCTATGTTTTTCTATATTAGTGCTAATAAGAGTTCTTGCATCTTGATTTGCACGTATGTAGTTGGTTACAACAACAGATTAATAGTTCCCATTTTAATCTAATTTTATTGACTGTTTGCAGTATGGTATTAAATGGTATGGTATTAAAACTGTTGGCAAAAACTTTAGAACAAAATACCTTGAGGGAATTGAAAAATGAAGTTACGGTTACATTGAAAACTTATGATGTATATGACCAGCTTTCCAGGAAGAAAATAATTTTTCTACCTTTTCAGTATTCCTAAAAGTACAGGTAGAGATCAGCTGGAGTCCACAGGCTTAACTCCACTCTTTCCAGAGAAAGCGTGTGTGTACAAGGAAGTAACTTGTAAATGTTCATTTCCATGCAAAATCAATTTCCCTGGTAGTCCCTTGCTGCTTCCTCTTTGGGCCACTTTTGTATGACAGATGCCAGTTATGCCAGATTCTATGGTAGTTCTGTGATGTCTATGTCCAGTTATTTGTAGACTTTAAAATTCAAACAAAACCAAAGTGTGTCAGCCAGGATTTAGCCTGATTTTTTTTTTTTTTTCTTCCCCAAAAGGCTCAAAGACATTGGAGCTTTACTGAAGTCAGTAAGTGTGCTTTAATTTTGGTACGGCTGAACACAACCTTTAAGGTGTTCTTTTGCTTCAGGAATCCCTGGTCTGCACTAAGAAGAAATGTTATAGCTGCTTTCTTCCTCTTCCCTGGCCCTTTGTTTTGATAGATCCAAGCAAGTACAGCCTTTAAGTATTTGTCTTTTGCTTTTAGTGTCTTGGTAGCTGTTTTCCTCTCTCCCATTTGGTTGGTACCTGTTATGTTGCTCTGAGGACTGTGTTACATTAGGCAGCTGTAGTAGAAGATGTTACTGCCTGTAGCTCTTCTCTTTCCACTTCAGCTGGAGGCTATCATCACAGCAACAGCAGCAAACAAATGCTGGTTCATCAGCTGCTGCAGTTTGGATTGTGCAAGCCAGCTTCAGTATACTAGAGCTGTGAATTGTGGTAGCTGAAGAAACATCACATGCTTGCTCTTGTTGCCTCTTTTGTTTCTGGAGGCTAATCTCCAGGAAAAAAAAAAAAAGAGCTGGAGGAGATGAATAATGTGAATCTGCCAGAGCCCATATGACAGTCCTGAGCTGCATGATTTGCCTTGGGGTCAGTTTCAGCTTAAATTGAACACAGGAGGCATTTACATAAAAATCAGTATGCTGACCCACTGAATTTCTTATTTACTTGATTTAGTTGTTCCTGTGCTTTTGAAACTCTGGTTAATATAGGTGAGAGTCAAGCCCTGTCTGCAGTAGAACTGAGTCAACTGTTGTGATATGGCAATCACAGCCACATCTGGACTTGGCTTTCCTGTTTCTAGTTGGAGTGTGAAATGTTCTGTTTCGTGTCAAGCTTGGCACTTAAAGAAAATCAGATGATTCTTCTAAATGTTCACATATGCTTTTATGTATGCAGCTTATTGCTAACTGAAAAATTTCCTTTTCATCAAAAATGGTTTAGGGTATTGCAGGCATACTTACATAGCAGGAGTTCAGCAAGGAGCTATGCCTGTGGCTGGGTTTTAGATAATCAGACAACATTAGGGCTGCCTTAACTTGGTGGGACTGTGGGTACTGGTTGTGGGCTTAAACAGATGACTCTCCAATGCTTGTTTTCATTGAGCACACGATCTAGTGTCCTCTGCACCTATATGGCCTATCCAGCATGAGTATTGTACATCCAGAATTGCACTGAATGTGATGTTTTTGGCATCCAATGTTTTGCCTTGCTCTATCACTAACTGCATCTTACTGTCTATCATGGCTGTACTATGGAGGATCTAGATCCAGCTAAGCTAGTATCAGCCCTGCCATGACTAGAGGAGGCCTTCCCAAAATCTGGGCAGGGATGATTCTCACGGGGTATTGTGTGAACAGGGATCTCTGCCTGAATCCCTAATCTAAAAATACTACTCTGTTGGGGATAGGGTGGGTAGACATTACAGCTGTGGAGGTAAAAATTATTATGAATTGCGTTTTAACTTTTTTTCTGACTGTTAATTTTTTCATATTGTAAAACCAATGGGGTTCAGGTTGGATATCAGGAAAAGGTTCTTCACTGAGAGGGTGCTTGGGCGCTGGGACAGGCTCCCCAGGGAAGTGGTCACGGCACCGAGCCTGTCGGAGTTCAAGAAGTGGTTGGACAACGCTCTCAAACATCTGGTTTGATTTTTGGGTTGTCCTGTGTGGAGCCAGGAGTTGGACTTGATGATTCTTGTGGGTCCATTCCAACTCAGGAGATTCTGTGATTCTTTTGGAATTAAAAATAAGAAATTCAGCACCAATTGGATGTAACCCTGCAACTGGATGATTAATTATTTCTGTGATGATTTGAAGATAGAATAATATTTGCAACTGATTGCCAAATTTGAATGACCTGTTAGTACACCATGATTTCTAGCTCATAACTTGTGTATTAGGTGAAGTACTGCTGTAATTTGACCATTAAATTATTAATACTATTTTGTTATTGCAGAAACAACAGAAACATTGAATTACAATTTTCAAGGGCTTGAAATATAGAGCTGTTTGTTTTTTTTTTTTTTTTTTGGAGAGTATTAATAATCATTGAGGCAGGACCACCAGCAGGAATTATATTGTACTCCTATGTCTGCCAACCTGGTCAACTTGCTATGTAGATTCTATTCTGGGCAAGGGTCTGAAGTGTTTAGCCTTAAACATTCATCCTCTAAATGTAATGAGTGCTGTATGAGAAAGCAAACAAAAAAAACCACCCCAACTTGTGATCTGGAGGACAAATATTGACTGAAGCAATCTTGACAGTGTGCGTGCAAATAAGATTTACATGGATAAATTCTCTTCACACTTGAAAAGCTATGGGGGCAGTATTTAAAAGGTTAGAGTAACTTTTTTTGGCTGTCCAAATACATCTTCTATCATGAAAATCAGATGTTTAGACCTGACATTTGGAAACAATCAGCAGCAATGTGGAAGAAATGTGCATGTGATATTTTTTTTTTACTTCATCAGTTTCCTTTGTTTCATTAAGTCATGCTCAAAAATAAAACATACCAAATGTTTAGTGTCAGTGGCTCAAAGAAAACAGTCACTCTCTTCAAAAGAACACCTAAGCAGCAAATGATGTTTAATTACGTTGCTCTGTTGTTGCCTTTAGGTCTGAACAGCCGAGATATGTACAGAGGTTGCCAGGAAATGACATGCTGGTGCTGCTGGACGAGTACAGCACAATATGCTGTCAGCCTCTGCAATGGAGGCGTGGTAGAGAAAAGGAGCGAAGAAAGTGCAAGATACTGCTTGCAGAATAGAATAGTTCAGTTGGAAGGGACCTTCAGCTATCAAGTCCAATTGCCTGACCACTTCAGGGCTAACCCGATGTTAAAGCACGTTATTGAGGGCATTGTCCAAATGCCTCTTGAACACTGACAGGCATGGGGCATCAACCACTTCTCTAGGAAGCCTGTTCCAGTGTTTGACCACCTTCATGGTTTAAAAAAAAAAAAGTTCCTAACATCTAGTCTGAACCTCCCCAGCACAGCTTTGTGCCATTCCTGTGCATCCTGTCATTGATTAACAGGGAGCAGAGACCAGCACCTCCCTCTCCACTTCGCCTCCTCAGGAAGCTGCAGAGAGCAACGAGGCCACCTCTCAGCCTCCTTTTCACCAGACTACACAACCACATTGAGCCTGCTGTCAGCCAGCACCCCCAGATCTTTTTCTGCAGAGCTGTTCTCCTGGCACTCATTTCACAGTCTGTACCTGTGTCTGGCATTACTCTGCCCAGGTGCACAACGTGGCATTTTTTTTTTTAAACTTCATGCTGTTGATGATCACCCAGTGCTCTAATCTATCTAGATTCCTCTGCAAGGTCTCTTGTCCATCCAGGAGAGTCAACAGCACCTCCAGGTTTAGTATTGTCAGCGAACTTGCTAAGGATGCATTCCACTCCTGCATCCGGATCATTGGTGAACAAGTTGAAAAAAATTGATAAAAATGTTAGGAAAAAATACCTTATTTTCTCTGCAGAGTGAAAACTTCTCCACTGGGGGAGATTTCTTAATGTAATTTTGTGGATAAATAACAGTATGAACAACTCATAAATTTGAGCAAAACAAGGCTTCCATTATCCTTCGGCGTTCCTGAAGCAGTCTCTCTCCCCTTTCCTTTTCCATGCACCCTAGCTGCAGCCTTTTTCTTTTATCGCCATCTAGTGGCCACTGTACTCAGTTCAGGACTGGAGTCGAACTTTGTTTTGACCGTATCTAAAGACAGAGGTATTATACTTTAGGTACTGGATCCACTAAGTGGATTCCTGAGCTGCCTATGAGCAGTGGATGAGATCTTGGTCATTCACAGTGGTTGGTCCCAAAAAGCCTGTTGGAAGGGGAACTATCTTAAGCTAATCAGCAGAGACGGAATAATGCTGTTCAATTCTTGCCTCTCTGGTATTTAAACTTACTGGGGACTGCAGAGATTTGCCTTCCTCTCTCTACACCAAAGGACATGAGCCCATAGGTGTTGGAGTGGCTTATGGAGGCTGTCTACTTCATAACTGAGATTTTTTCTTTCTTTTTTTTTTTTCCTCCTGAACCGGAGGTTTAAATCCCTTTAGTCAAAGGGGGTAATTACATTTTTCTTAGACATTCAGAAATTAGAACATCTTTCTAATTCCTGCTGGATTAAAGAGGTTAAATTTTTGTGTTGTGAAAGTTAACAAAGCCAACTTTGCATATATGTGGTGCCCACATTAGTAAGTATGCCCACAAATACCTGCCACATCACATGTAGTGGAATGTGGGCCAGAGAAATTCCTGGCTTCTGGAATAAAGTAGCTTTGGAAGTCCTCCAAGAAACACCTAGCTGTGTCCATGTTTATTTTGCAGAGAGGTAAGTAGGCTTCACTGATGGACAGCAACATAATGTCAGCCAGTTTTGTTCCACGTTTCTTTATTTCTCACTACTGTGACAGATTACTGAAGTGTTTCAGAAATGCCATTTTAGGGTTTTTAGCTTTTTTTAGCTTTTAAATGCTCAAGCCCTCTTTTAAACTTGGAAACTATTTTATATTAGGAGACTTGATAAACAAAAACTTATTCTCCCTTTTTAATGGAAACTGAAAACTTTATTGTGCATAGTTATAAATACATCTGAAAAACATACTATGTGTGGCTTTGGGGTCTACTTCAGTTTGAGACAGCTGCATGCAGTAACTCTGGGAGATGTGAATGCCTGTGAATTCCTCCATGTCTTCACGGAGGTAAGGTATTTTTACTGGGAACATTGCAAACAGATATGCATCCTTATAGGTATATAATCTAGAAAGCATTTCTAGAGTACAGAGCTTAGCAGCAGAGTAGGAAAAAGCAGAATGCCAAAGAATAAATAAAAATAAAATAAAAGAATAAATGTATATAGGCAACTCCCTATTTTCTTCTTGTCTTTTGTATCATTTACCACGTTAAAGGGCTGGATAACCATTAGCAGGGTTTCTTGAGATAACTTCTCCTTCCTATAGTGTCTGTCAGAAGGGGAGGGTGTAGCAGGGCGTTATATGCCCTGGTTATTTTCTCGCGCTGTATTGAGTCTTTAAGGTCACTGCTAAACCTTGGATGTATTCTTTAGTTGAGACTCACTTTTTCCCTCCAGTCTAGCATACTTTTCTGTTACTGTTTTGTATAAATGATTCTAAGATGAGTCTTGAGAAAAATGTCAGCAGAGCTACCTTTCTTGTCTGTCTTTAGTCCAGTAATACAGTATGATGAGGGCTTAAATCTAAATACTGAATTCTATACTGTATATCGCTAATCCAAAACATCAGAAAGACTATATGCAGACAAAAAAAAAAAAAAAGGCAACTGGGCACTTTGATCAAGTGGCTAGGTATATAGAAGCTTGATGCATATGTTAACTGTGAAACAATGCATGAAAAGCTGATAGTGAATGAGACCCTATAATTCATTCAGTTTTATCCTGGAACTGGACAGTAACACAAACTGTTAGAAGACCCTTGCTGTATGAGACTCTCTTTTTAGAGGGACTGAATGTGGGAGGAATGGTCACATCTCATTCATGACCTGGAAAAACAAATAATGTTTTAAGGAACACAAAATGACAGATGTTTTCCCTCAATTATCCACTTTCCTCCTCTTGTAACAGTGGGACTTCTGAGTTACTGATGATGCTTCTCTGTTAAATAGCAGATGGTTCCAGTGTTTGTAGTAAATCCATTCTTTGCTTTTGCAGACCCAGTCAAGGCTGTGTGTTGAGCAGGATTTTGCATGTTTGACTTCTTCCTTGTGCTACCCTGAGGTCAGGGGCATGTGTTGAATCACCAGATTTTTTGGCAGCCTGGAGGGAGGTAATGGATGCAGGCACTCAGCAGGGTCATTGACCTGCCAAGTGGATGTGCCTGTTGTGGTGCTTATTTGGCAGAAGTGGGAGAAGAGAGGTCTGAGACCTACACAACATGATGCTCTGGTGTTTAACACAATGGTGCAACTCAGCTATTGTAATCTGCTGGTAGTGGGGCAGTGTTTTATGCATTAAAAAGTGAAGTCAGTTTTGGCCAGTGTGTAGCCACTACTCCGTGCATATGAATACCTAAGCTTTCAATTGAATTAAACTGCCTCTGCTCTTTTTCTTAAGAAATTATTTTTTCCTCCTTATTGCTCTTTGCTCCATCATTGATGACAATGTTGAGGGATAAAAATGTTTCTTGCCTTTGAAGTTAGGTCTAATGCGCTAATTTTCAAACCAGTTGGAACTCTTTTGTGGAAGAAGATAGGAAAATGATAGGGCAGTCACTAGTTTTCTTTTTTTCTTCTCATAATCTGGTATAATGTGTTTTATTATGACTTTTGATAACCGTAACCACAGCAACAAATAGTGATGGATATATTGCATTAGGGTCTCTTATTTCAGTAATCATATTCTATTTCCAGATGCCTTACAGGTCACAAAGTAAATTAACATTTAACACAAATACATTGAGATGATGCACCAAACTTTTCCCTTTAACAACCTTCCCCAGGTTGTTAGAGACCTTTGAGCACTAGCTGACTTTTCCAGACAAAGTCCAACAGTATCCCAACTTGACAGTTACAGAGCAGGCTGTGTAAAGGTTAATGAAGTTGTCTGCCTGGATTACTTGGAGGGGACCTACAGGAACCAGCAGATGGAATTAGATGTAATGTGTATGAGCAGTTGCCTAAGAATGGAAAACTAGCTTAAGGGGACAGGGTAGGTTGGAGCTTTTGGTAGGAGGGCCCTTCCTGTTGTGGGGTAGAGTTTTTCTTTTAAAAACACAACAAAATCTTATCCTTTTTAAAGTATAAAAGACTTATCATATTTCTCTGCTGCTGTCTTGCACTGCAAACTCTGGCATAGAAGCTAAACAGCATGGAGTTGCATGTTGTGCTTTTTTGGGAGTACTCGTGGTCCAGGCACAGATGTGGGTCTACCACTAGTGTCCTGTAATCAGAGGAAGGTATGTTGTTGCAAGAGGTCATGGGTGAGAGTAAAGTAACTGTGATTAAAGAGGAAGTTAATGCTTCTGGTTCCCCTTCACAACATGTAGGGGAAAAAAAAAAAAGTAAACAGCCTCAGAAGTGCTATCCTGAATGCACTGGAGCACAGCTGTAGTTTCTATGAAAAACATATGTATTTGATCCCTATTTGAAGGGTTGTTTTTGGCCTCTCTGAAATGAGGAAGATAAATAAGTCCAGTTAAATTAAACATTTGTTGTATACATAAACAAGCTTACAAAAGTGAGTTTTGACCAGCTGCAGGACATCCTAAGGTCAATACTAGAACAAGTGGGATAAATTGCTTTCTGAGAGTCTGTCACTTCCTGAAGAAGTTGAAAAGACATCAACTTTTACATGCCTGAAGTCAGAAGAGAACTTAGTCCTGTGGGGAGATTTTGCAAAGCATTTCAGAGATTAAACAGAAGAGTGGTTGATTGAACAAATGATTAAACTGGTTGAGTTTCCTACTAAAACTGCATGCACGTTGTTAAATCTCTTGAATTTCAGAAAATACCCTTCTTATAAGGTACTAAGCAAAACACAGATCTACATGCAGATTCCAATAAGGAATATATTTGTGAGAAGAAACAGAACTTTAACTATTCAACAAATTTGCCTATGATCTATCCACTGCTCACTTGCTACTAAAATGAATTTTTCTGAACATTTAAAAAATACATAAATTTTATAGTTACCTAAATGGGTAAAAAAGTAAACTATGCTTGCAGATATATTAGAAGAAACCAAAAGCACTAGGCTGAAATAAGAAAAGCTAGATCTTGGGGTATTTGAGAGTACACAACAACACAGATGTGACTTAAAAGAAATACCTGTGAGACTAATTATTTACTTGAGAATTGATGTTTTGCTGTTTGTTGCTATTAACCCGATACTCTTATGAGGATATATATATATATAAAAAAAATCACTTTTGGAATCTCTGTGTTTATTAAAGTATTGATTGATCATAGGTCAAAATATTTGACTTTAAAGTATTTTGAAGTCATGCAAATATAAAAACAAATGATCTAGGACATTTCTGATGATTGCATTGATGCTCATAACCACAGCTCAGAGATCTCTGATTTCATCTGGTGTATTTGGAAAAATGGGCTGAGTCTACACAACTGCTGGTTTGTTTTAAGTAATCCATCTTCAGGGATCTGTTGCATGGCTAAGGGATTTTTCTCATACATGGTTAAACTGCCTGTCACTGACCTCACTGCAAGCATAATCTGATTTATGAGATGTTCTGCTCCCAACAATAGAGTCTTTTTGGACTGAGTCTGGTGAGGACATCATGGCCAGTTAGACCATACAAGCAGCCAAGGAAACCAACTGAAATGTGGTTTTCCATGCAGGTTCCTAGGCCCACCTAGCTTTGGTCAGGCAGCTGCTGACCTGACAGAGAACCATCTCTTTGCATGGGTGTCTGTTTCTCCTACAGTTGCAGGCTAGTGGGCCTCATCTATTCTGATTTGGACTCTGTTGGTACCTGTTACACATGGTATAGAGCTAGCTAGTGGTACAGCTACACCACTTCTAGGTGACACAAATATTGTACCACTTTTATTAACTGACACTTTTTTCTGAAGTGATGTTTTCATTCTGTGGTAGAGTTCAGCTGCCCATCCGTGTGAAACCATCACAGGCATATTGATGTAAAGCTGCCTTAATCTTCTAAGAAGTGAGTGCAAGCTCTAAGGATATGAAATGCTTTTATTGACATGGCTATGTCTACTGCAAGGGTCACAGCATGTTTCTGCTGATAGGAAAGTGGATGCTCTCTTCTAAGTTCATTAAACTACTACAAAGTGGTGTGTGAAACATCTCTTACATAGCTGTGTTGTAATCTTCAAAACCAATTTCTCAATTCTGTCAATCAACTATCTATTAATTTCTTTAAAACTCCTGTTCTATGCATGTTCCTGTCTTCTCTCAAGTGTGGATTTGAGTTATGGAGATTCTATGCTGATACAAATCTTTACAGTTGCATTTATTTTAAGCAGAGTAAATCTATCTAATTTGAGTTGGACCTCTAATCTAGGAACACAGGAGTGTGGAGACTTCTAGCATCAGAGCAGAGGTGATGGCTGTCATAACTTGGATGGTGGGGGAAGGAAGGACTGAATCAAGGATTTCTCTTGTGGGTTTGTCTTAAATTTGAAGTGGAAGGTGGAATAGGCAGTGTGCATTTATGCCTTACTCAGTCTCTTCTTGGTGTTCAAGTTCAGGCTTCTGCTGTCACTTCTTTGGACCTAAATTGTGTAAGAGAATTTATGCTGTCTGCATGAACGGAGTCTGAGTTTTTTTTTTTTTATTATGGATGGCTGTGTCAGAATAGAAGGACTTCTTCTAGCATGTTTGAAGAGCTGTTAAGAAGCATGTGTTGACAATGGGCTGGATGGCAAGACAGCTGCAACTATCTATTTCCATGAAAAGTTGACTTTACTAATCTGCAGGGGTTTGTCTCTTCAACAAGCTTCTGAAGTGTGCATGTGAAAGGGAATGGAGTATTTTTGTGTTAGAGATACCAGAGGTAGAGATAGAGGAAGTACTGTCTGGATAGCATTGTATAGGTAATTTTTTTTGGGGGGGCTCTTCATTTCTAAGCAGGCTTTGTTCGTGTTTAAATGAATGAAATCACAACCTTGCTCCTCTTCCCCCCAGATAAGCCACTCCTTCCTTACAAGACAGCTGGGTGAAATGAGCATTAAGGAAAGATGAAACTTTTCTGGTAATTTGCAAAAACAATCTAACTTCCTTACTAGGTATAATTTGCCCTGGGAAGTAATTTGGGAGTTACTGTGGTTCACACAGGTCAGTACTTTGTATCTGTAAGGGACTGGAATCTTACCTTTCTGAGAAAGGGACAGCCCCCTGAGGCCAGTTATCTAAGACTTGTACAGATGTGAAACCTTTGTCTTAACTAGACAGCTTGGCAGTGACCTTATGCTTTGCAGCATGTACGTTCCATCTCTTCTATTAAAATATAGCAAGTGTCTAGGGGTATTTATTCCTCTTCCTGAAGATAATTGCATTAGAAGTCATATTTCTACCATGCTCTATTATGTGTAGAAATAATTAAATCCAGTGAATGTTAATTTTTTCTATTGAAAAGTTTTAGGAAGAGGATATTCCAAACATGCTTTTTCTTGTTTGAAAATGTTTTTAAACATGAGATTATCTTTACTGATGTAATTTAGTCACTGCTCGTTATGTTACAAACACAGAACAAATTAATACAGACTTCATGTCTGACTACAGTGACTCTACATTTGTTGCTTCTGTTCCTGCTTGTGTCTTACGCTGGAGGATGCTGCAAAAGCAGGATAAGCTCACTGGTTTGATATATCTGTGCTCCTGGCCAGTACATGCTGCCAAGTGCAGATATGGCCCCAGCTAAATGGGAAGAAAATCTTGCAACTGGGCTGTGGTAGCAGTGAAGGAAATAAAGCAGCAATGGCAAAGTGCCTATGCTGCTTCAAATGTAAAAGAAAATGCAAGACAGGTAAGAAACCTGACAGCAAGCGTGTGTGTGCGTTTTTTTTTTCTTTTTCGGGGGGAGCTTCTGTAACGGATTTAGACACTTAGCTGTCCCAGGAAAGTGCTTTTTCTATTACATATTTCTAAAGATTAAGCAGGTTGACAAGATACTCATTATATATATTTTTTTCATTTAAAAAGTATGCATTGCCGGTGCCTTGTCTCCCCCTGGTGGCCCAGGGGCGGATTGGTAGCTCCGTTCTCCGTCGTAGCGGTCCCTCCCGGTTCTGTGAGGGTGCATGAACAGCATCCTTCGGGCTGGAAGTGGTCCGTGCCGCTCAGGGGCCTTTCTCTGGCAGGGACATGCAAGGGGAAGGGAGAAAGAGCAGGACGCCCGCTGGGAGGGACCGTGCCCTTGCTGTGCCCTCGCAGCTTTGGAAAAGTGATCTGTAAAATCGGACTGTTTTTCCTCTGTTCGTTGCTAGCTGGACTTTTTCTTTTTCTTTTTTTTTTTTTTTGTGTCCACATGCATGTGAAATGTCTGTTTATAGAGAACTGGATTTGGCTTCATTCTTGAATTCAATATTTAATTCAACCAGCAGTCACGTATGAATCTGTGAACAGGCATATCTGAACTTGTTCAGCAGATGTAGGCAACTATTCATGCATTTGCACAGAATGATGGAAAACAATCATTCAAAATTGCTGCATAATAGGTTAATTTGTAAAAATAAATAATTCCGAGTTGCAAAAACAGAAGGGACTCGCCTTTGGAAAGATTAATAATCTTAAAGCAATGACTGAATTTCCCTGGAGTGATAAAAGACTAAAGTTTTCAGGTTTTTTGGGGTGTTGCCTAAACTGCGGTGACTTGACTTAGAAGCAAAATAAACTAATATGGAAAAAGACGCTACCATTCTGGAGTAAGTGTACACATTACTGATAATTGTTTTTATCATAATTACAGGAGTACAATTGCATTTCTTATTTCCTGGAGTACATAAATTCTCAGTATGATTTAAAAAAAAAATCAAAAGGTAAATTAACACATTATCACTGAAGTCTGGTAATAAATTCCTTCACTCCATTGTTAAATGGGATAATGCTTTGATTTAGAGTTCATTAAAGGCAGTTTCCAGCTGCTTGCTCAGGCAGTCTTTTTTCCTGAAATGTTTTAATTTCTAAGAGGGTCATTCCAAGTTGGAACAAGTGGCTTAATAACAGGTGGACATCACGCTGACAGCCAGTTTCAGAAATATATTGCACAAACTTCATAGAAGTATCATAAACTGTATCTTAGAAGTTCAACTTGAAAATGTGCATTGTTTTCCATTCTACTGAAGTTTTGTGATGTTGAAGCTTTTTTGTAGTATCTCTCTTTTCTTAGGTCTTGCAGGACATCTCAGTAGCAAATACTTGTGTCATAACCATGGGATGAGAGTTCATTGTGTATTTTTCCATTTCAGAAAGCAGAAATACGGAACTATACAGAAATAATTGTTATGATCTTTATTTTGAGATATTTAACTGAAGACTGCAATCAAATCACATGTAGCTTGGTAAATATGCAGCTTTACATATACACTCATCCTAATGCATGTAATCTTAAAAAAAAAAATATTTTTAGTATATTGCTTATCAGCCCAATAATTCTGGGTAGAGCAGAACAAATACTCTTTAAAACATTTTTATTGCTATTTTACTTCCAAGGCAACAGTTCATCCTGTAAAGATCACCTATCCAGGACTACCAGCTGGAGACTTTTGCATGTTGAATATACTTCATATTATTATCTGTTGTTCCAGGAAATGACAATTCTTAGAGTAAAGGATTAATTTTCAACCATGAGCATCCTCTAGTGAACTGAGTTATTCAGCTCATTGTTTGATATGAACAGAACATTCTGTATGAGACTTCACGTAAGTCTCAGTTCACCTCAATGAATGTCTCAGAAATGTCAAATGGAGCAACCTGTTCCTTTTTAAACAGCAGTCTTCCCTCTCTGCAGTTCGGACAAGCACAGCAGTAGTAATCAAGTTGCAATGTGCTCAGGTACTCTGGACACGAGTGCTTGCTGTGCAGCAGGGGATGTTGCCCCAAGATTTGGTCTCGGCCTTTTCTCAGACCTCAAAACCGTTGAGAATCTGAACACTTCAATGCAGTTGCAGAGGAGGCAGGACCACTTCTGCAGTCCTTGGCACAGATATTCGCAATTTTGAAGACCTAGGCTTTCTAGAGAGACTGTATTCACTACAAGGTATTTCTATACTGTAATCAATAGTGGATATGAATCCATCGTACTGTGGATAATTTTACAGCTGCAGATGTGGAAAATAAAGTTCTGACATGCTGTCGCCAGTGGAACAGCTCTCTAGACTCCGAGCTAAATGTCACCAACATGCGTTGGAGCTGTGTCACCCTATTTATACTGTCATTGTTACTTCTGTCAAGTTAAAATGATCACAGGGCTGTATTTTTCTCTGCTTCAGCTGCCTGTAGCTTTATCCTTGATTGCTCTGACTAACTCAATATTCCTGAGTACTTCAACCTTTAGACATTTTTCAAACAAACTTCTCTCGTTGGAAAATGCATAACTTCCTTCCTTCAGATTATTTAATAAGGAACTGCTGATGTATACATAATCTACAAGATAGCTTTTCTTTTCCTTTTCACCATCATCCAAATAACTTTAAATGGTTCTGCTCTTATTGAAACACCTGTCTTTGTGTTCACAAAACCTAATGTATAGTTGAATTTTTTTGGATGCTTCTCTGCATGCTAGGTAGGCTGAGTTACTGCACAGTGTCATAGGAGCTAGCTTAATTTCTCATTTGCTTGATTTCTTGTGTGGTCTTGGTTCCATACACACACAGAGAAATTGGTGTATATCTGGAGAAAAGCCTGTCATCTGGAGAAGCAATTCTGCAAATAACAGACTTTGCTGTCTAGCAAATTTCTAGTGGTTCACACATCTTCATAACGGCAAAAAGCCACTTTTTGTCTCCTGTGGAAGAGGAAGATCTTTAAATCTTAACTACAAAAATCGCATAAATGGTGGTCTATTTTTCATGAAATATTTTGAAAATTATACTAAGCATTAATTTTTAAATTAAAACTTTCCTGCAATAAGGAATTATTTATAGAATAATCGATACAAGGTTATATAGCAGAAAATGCTACGTATGTTAAAGAACTGTATTTATAGAAACATAAAAGTTACCTTTAACAGCTACATGGGAAGAAGTATAATTGACTTTAAATTACAGTGGTAGGACCATGCTTGATTGATAGCAGCTCTAATATTTAAATGGGCCACTGTTGTGACATCTTTAGATTAAAAGTATGAGGAGGGGGGAAGGAGGCAGAGAGCATCCTTTTTTTCTTTGCAAGAAGCAGGGGGAAAAGCAGGGGATAAATGGATACTCCTTCTGGGACTGTGGGAGGCTAATTATGATCTGGGAGTTCCTCACAGGCAGTCTGCCAGGCAGGATGACAGAGGAAGAGAGAGAGAAGTGATCCCGGTACACCTCTTTCTTGTCAAGTCTGAAAGGATTCTCTCATACCCCATGCAATGCAAACTTGCAGCAATTCATGAAAGTTGAAAATTGTCCCTAAACTTACTGAAGTCAGCAAGATCATGGGTTGTTGGGAACACTACAGCCTGCTTGCTTGCTGACCCAAAGCCAGGATACAGGCACAGCTGTATTTTAAGAAAAAAAAAAAATCACATGAAAAGAAGTAAAAGTTTCTGTGAGGATGGATTTCTGCATCACAGAACTACATTATGCAGCCACTATGTGATCTTGGTGTATCTGCAGTCACATTTGCCTCATGCAGAATATATAGCTGGCTCGGCGTTTTCCTCACATACTTGGAGTGGGAAGGTTCAGATATGAACTTGCTTTGAAAACATAGGTGTCTTGCTTGAAGTTGCAGTTCGGAGAGCTGACCTATTAACATCTGGGAAAGAGAAGGGACTTTCGCTGTGAGTCCTAAAACAGGAATCCTGGCATGAGGTATTTCACATCTAATTAAAATTGGAGAAGGCTGAGTAATCTAGAAACTGGGCTGTGGGCTGCATGCAAAGACCAGTGTAGTTGCTGATTGCTAAGGCCTTTAAAAATGGGTCATGTTTTTCAACTTAGGAACCCAATTTTAATTTGGCATTGTTCAAAAAGAAAAAAGTCTGTGCAGCTTAACAAGTAGCTGGATTTCATTAGTAAATACTGTGCTCAGATGGAGGGGGCTATTTTTCTGGGAAGTAAACGGCTTAAGTGAGACAAAATGCTGTTTTGAAGCAGCTGAAATTATCTGACTGTGTAAAATTCAGTTTGTACTTTCTTAAAATTTGGTCTCCTTTTTACTTAGGAAAAGCAAACCTTGTATCCAAAAAAAAAAAAAAAGGTCAAAACCTTCTTCTGGAATGTTTCTACAGATCCAGATTTTCTACAGTTCAGATACCTTATCTGCGGATGCCAGAGCAATAGTTCAAGTTGTTCATGAATGTAGTTCTTACACTTGGCATTTCTTATTCAATTTTTCAGAGGCATCGCTTTGTGCAGTGCTGAATTGGGTGTATAGAATGATGGTATAATGCACTGCCTTCTTTTGTAAACTCTAAGGCTGTGCTGATGCATCTCCGTTTTTTGCTTCTATTTATCATTAGCAAGAACCAATTGCCAAAGGAACTATAGTGAATAGAATTCTGTGAAGAAGCTTCAACTAAGTTATTTAAAAAGAAAAATCATCATTCTTATTTTTTGTTTTTCTTTCTATTTTTAACATGTAAGTTGTTTTATGCATACGTTTAGGAGTTGAGAGTCCTGCATACAGTGGTAGTTGGGCCAGCTTCAAAGACAACAGAAGTTGGTAAGAGTTTCTCCATTGACAACAAAAGCCTTGACCTATACCTGAATTTTAGCTTTGCAACATAATGATAGATTTGAACACGTTAAATTCTCCATTGTATTAATTTTTTTCCCTGACTGTAAATTGAAGTAGTGTTGACTGTGCTTTGTCATACTGAAAGGCATAATTCCACAGATGTTGAATCCCTCTTGTGAAGAGAGTTTATAAACCTCACCTGTCCCTTCACCAAATGCAGTACCCTTCTGAGAGTGAAACTTATGCAGAGCTTGAGTTTAATGCTTAAACTGAAAAAGAATCAACAATGACCAGACATATTCTTCAGAAAATATCCTGGTCATGTCTCATCAGGCAACTACAAGTATATTCAAAGGTTAACATATCTTGCAGAGCGGTGTGCACTCGTGTATGTGCCTGCGTTTTAGATTCCCAATTGTTGTCAACTATTGCTTTACATTTTACAGTGCTGTTGAGCTTGGTGTATTCTGCCATGGGCTTTAGAGGCAAAATCATCTCTAAATGACCTTTAACTAAACACTGCAATGTATTTGTAATAATGATTATCTTAACCTATCTGACTGCTGTGAAAAGTTTCTTTTGCCTTGAGGAATAGCTGTAGTATGGAACTTCTTGCTACCAGACCCCACAATGGTTAGATGTCTGAATGGATGATGAGATCTTCTGCAGTTGTGAAAGTAATCAAGTATCCATAATGAACAAAAACCCAGGACTTGGACAAACGTACTGTGTGTGGGATATCAAGATGTAGATGGGGGAATTGAGATATACAAGGGACAAAAATCATCTGGTCTCCTGTTAATATGGGTGCTTGTAAACTTTCCTGCTGTGATAAATGCAATATAATTCCACATATAAAGTGTGCAAAGCATATATGGTTATCCTGTACTACCTGATATGTAGTATCTCAGTACCCTTCAGTAACTGTAAGTTTTCGTGCTATTCACTGAGACCATCAAAAGCACTGTAATGGAAGAACCTAGGAAGAACTATTCCTTAGGTGTACTTGTCTATTTTGCTTTGGTATTACTTCTTTTATTGGTTTGCTTGACAGCCTTCCCTTGATATAGCTGTAACTGCTTAAAATAGGA
Source organism: Anseranas semipalmata (assembly GCA_013399115.1). Lineage (NCBI taxonomy): Eukaryota > Metazoa > Chordata > Aves > Anseriformes > Anseranatidae > Anseranas > Anseranas semipalmata. The sequence goes on from VXAA01000908.1 coordinate 339,534, forward strand.
GACTGTTAGTAGACTGTGAGGAATTCACACTCAATGAGTATGAGCTAATTGTTTTACAGTCTGTAGCCAGTAATGATTCCAAGTGAAAGAAGCTCTTATGGCTTGACAGAAATCTCTGCTAGCTTCAAGCATGAAATGGCAGGTGCTTATTGGTGGCACACTGTGCACACTATATACATTAAAAGCCACTGCTGGCTCTGTCTGCTTCATCTTGTTACAGGAATGTAATGCCACCTTGTGTGCTGCAGCAGGATGCCTTCCTCTTTTCCACTCTGTAGAGCACAGAAATTGCATGTTGCCTCTTATACGGACTGGTAGTAGAGGCATCAATGGTAAGAGATCAGAAACCCTGCTGTGAAGTTGCACAGTCAGTTGCACAATAGGAGTTGTTTCATTGCATTCAATGGGGTAGCAGTGCTAGAAAAAAATCCCGGTTTTATGCTTGAGAGTACTGGTTCTAGGGTCTTACACTTGATTTAGCTTTGGTTGAGATGATGAACTTGTTTTGCGTTGTACAGATTTCTACGAAACTTTGTTAGGTGATGTCTACCAAAATTACTGGGAGTTGGTTCTCATTGGTTTAAATTGTGCTTTTTAATACAAGAAGCAAGATGATGCTGATCAAAAGCTTCTGAACATGGAAATGATTAGGAACATGCACACTTCTCTGTGTGTGTGTGTGTAATATACTCTAGTTTCTGCATTATGAGCATAATTTTGTCATTGACAAAATGACATATCCAGAACCTTTTTTTCCTTAAGCTGGTGTGTCTCATTCCCACATCAAATGAATTGTTCATGTAAAATTTACATTTCTGTTCATAATAGCTTATTTTTCTTATTTGCATTGTGAGGTGCAGGAACAATCTAAGTGAACTTTTATAGGGAATTTACTCTTTTGGATTTCAAAAAGGGAACACATCTAATTTGTTCTAATCACTAGAAATGATGTTTTTGACAGGTTGTATACGATCATAATGCAACAGAAAAATAGAATATTATTCCAGTACTGTTCACTCTACAAATGTGCTTTGACTATAATAGCCAAGTTTTTTTTTTGGCTACCTTTTGCCATGCTGTAGTTACTTGTTTGTTTCTGGAGGTGCTGGGGACAAGAAGAAGGGAAGAAGAAGAAAAGGAAAATAGGAAAGATGAGTGTAGAATGTGAAAATCTACATGCAGGTTAAAAGTGTTTATCCAAGTGCTTTGCATCAAAAATTCTTTAGAAAGTTGTTTTATTTTTAGACATCCTTCGGTAGTTCTACAAATATAAAGATTTCTTAAGAGAAAAGGTACAATGAGTAAGTGTTTTCTTTAGCTGCTGTGTAGAAGAATAACCCATGACTAACTTTTCTATAGGAATACAAGTAAAATCTGAGTAAATCTGGACTTTCATAAATTTTGTAGCAACACGGTAAAGCTGTGAGATGACAGGCCCACCCTACGCTTTTAACACCTCACTCGCCCACAGCCTGCAGGCAGGCAGAGCCAGCGATGGCCAAAAACTCAAGATGGTCCATATCGTGAAACAACAGGGGCACAGATGGAATGAGGCTTTCTTTCCCACATGCACTACCTATTTTGAAAAACATAAACAGTTACCTCCTCCTTAATACTTTCTTTTAACATTGTCTACTAGCTAGTCACTTGGCCATGTCAAGACAACTACAACTGTGCTTTTTGGAACAGCCAGGAGGTTACATTTTCAGAATGGAAGATGCTGTCACTTTTGTAAAATCTTGTTGGGTGAAACACTATATGTCTCAAGTGTAAAACTTACCTAAATTACACTGTCAGTTCAATCAAGATTTTCTCAAGCCTGGGCACAGAACCCCCCAAGTTGGGCACAGTCTGCTATTTTCCCTTCTTGCTCTTCACACAGCAGCACTTGTGCACTGAAGACCATACCACATATTGGGTTATATTATCAAGTGCGTAGCCAACAGGTTTGAAGGAAGTGTTTACACATCTCTCTTCAGCACTTTTGAGGCTGTATTTGTAGTACTGTGTCCAGCTTTGGGCTCCTCAGTACCAACAAATTATTGACAAACTGAAGTGAGCCCAGCCACTGCAATGATCAGGGCATAGGAGCACAGGAGGGGCTGAGATCTGTGTTTGCTCACTCTTAAGAACAAAGGGTACAAGTGGGATCTGACTGCTGCTTTCAACTACGTAATAAGAAATTATAGAGAAGACAGAGTCAAACTCCTTTTAGAGCCACACAGCGATGGGATGAGAGGCAACAGACAGAAGCTGCAACATGGGAACTTCTGATTAGACTATAAAGAAACTCACTGTGAGGGAGGTCAAACACCTGAACTAGAGTCTAGAGATATTGTGGTATCTCCATCCCTGCAGATATTCAAAATTCATCTGGGCAAGTTCTTGAGCAACCTTATCTAAATTTGAAGTTGGGTCTAACATCAGTGATGGCTCAACTTGAACAAGGTAAAAAGGGATATTTAAACTATCTAACCATATGACCTCTGGAAGTCCCTTCCAACCTCAATTTATTATTTTCTTCCACAGACATGTCATCCCCTACTTTCATTATTGAAAACTAATAAGCCCACAGTCTTTCATCTTGACTTGCTTCTTAAATCTGGGAAACCAAGCTCAACTTTGGCATTTCTGCTGCTGCTGTTTGCAGACAATGCTGTGGCAAATCCAGCTGTGTCCTAAATAGCTGTGGCTGTAGCAGGGCTGTTGTAGCACCACCTTGTCTGGCAGCAGTAACAACAGCATCTTTGTTTGTCTCTTGTATGCTGCTCTGTGCAAGTCCCAGTGCTAGGGTGTCCTAGTATTCTGGAGTAATAGTGATCCTATGTTCGTATGAAGTCCTATTTTTTTTTCTTCTGTAAAAAAGCCACTGTGAGGACACTCCAGGTCACAGCACTCAGAGTAGCTGTGTTGTCTTGGAGAATGAATATATTTCTTCATCCCCTTATTTCCCAGATCAGCCAGTTGAATGGTGGTGTTCTCTGGTCATTGTTGCACTTTACAGGAAGGGTAACAGCAACCACTGAGGTTGAGCCCTTTAGCCATTCTTTGATTCCAAATTCTTTCATTCCTGGGTTGAAATGAGATGTGGGTCCTGAAAGAAATGCACATTTCAGGACCTTAAAAGAGGCCCTGAATAGGGATTAGAATAGGGAATGAAACAGTGAGACTATCTTTTGCTGTAGGAATGGGTTGCATCACTCATTTCAAGCTATAGTAATCACCTTAGCAAGCACCAGTGTAGATTATGAGGTGAAGTTACTCCTGTGTAGAATATCTTTTTGTTCACTCTGAATATATAAACACAGAATATAAAACTGTGCTTGAAAGTTTAGCTGGGGGGTTTGTGGGGAAAGATCTGATATGTAATGATCAAAAAGATCACTCTATAGATCACTCTGCATTCATGAACCATCTGCTACTCTTTCCTCCATGAAGCATCATGGACAGCATCGTGTTCTTTCTTTTGTGCAGTGATAATGCCATATTCAGGTGTCTGTGTGACAGGGACATATTTGACACATTTTTGGTTGTTACTCCTCCCTCCCCAGTGACTCCCTTTTGTCTCCTGCAAGCTGGTCCTGTTGGTCATTATAAATGTGACAAGAGATGAAAATAAGCAAGAGGTCTCGGGTCTCCTTGGCAATGTGTTGATTAACACAAGCTATACAATGACATGATTCATTCACAGAGGGGGCGTGTGGAGTTGTGAACAGTTTGCTTACGTGGCACCGCAGCACTCAGTCACGTGTAGCAGGTTGCTGTTACTTATATTGCCTTAATTTCCTTTTTTTTTTTTCCCCTTAAATTGCATTCTTTTTACTGATTCTTACAAGGTATGAGCAGCTGATCATCACCTTGTATCAGTGGAGAAGTATGTATACTAGCTATGCTTAAAGAGGATTTTTCTAATGATTTTGACTACCTGCAGCTGTGCTATGCTGTCTTCAAACACTGTTTCCCTTTTGAAGTAGGTGAAACAGAAGTGAAGGATTCTCTTGCACTCATTTAAAATAGTAGGGAAATTAATTTTGATTTTAGTGCGGTTGCCTTGGATTTACACTTCTACTGAGAAGGGGATCAGTCCTAGTCTCTCAGTAGTACTGTCACACAAGGAGATTATTGGTTGTATCAGGGAAAACTTCTTTGTTTAAACATGCTGCACTGAAGTTTAAACTCGGTAGCCCTTGCATGCTTTGATTTCAGTGGCGAAGATGCTTAGTTATCCAGGGAGCTCTTGATAGGGAAAAAGGGTCAAACCTTGCATGTTTTCTCTGTGTTAGCTTGTATGTGTAGGGACTGTGCCTCCTGGAAGTACGCAGCTCAGTTTTTCTTTTAAGAAAAGATGAGTTGGGAAGAATATAGCCTCACATAAGCTTTCTGTCTGAAATGCACAAGAATGACAGACCTACATTTTTATTAAACAAAAAATAATCTCTTGAAAAGTGTCTTCTGCTTAAATGCACGTTTCTTTATCCTACTGACAATGCTTTTTGTTTTCTCCCCAAGGCTTTCCCTCAAATTTAAGCAGGCAATGTCTCTTCTAGAATGCTGTTGCTTCATGGTATCAGCTCATGAGGGTGCAGAGGTCTTTAGCCTTTTGAAGTAAAAGCTAAGTCAATGATTAAATTATTTCATTCCATCATTGTATGAATCCTCACATCACGTTTTTTGTTTAGAAGCAGCTTGCAGACTGGATAATAACTGGTACAGTTATATCTGTTACTTGTCTCAGATGCACATGGTTTCAAGGGGAAACTATCATATGAATGATTGAATCTACCGTTTTGCTGTTCTTTCCTTCCCACCCCCATTCATTCACTGTAGCTAGCCCTTCTTTTTGAAAATACTGATAATCAAAGTCACAAACCAAGATAATTAAATCATGAATTCTTTCCCCAATACCAGCTGTTCTACTGTTTTGCTTCCTATAGGTGCTCATAAACAAGCAAGACTTCCTAGTATATTAAATGTCCATATTGTTGGCAAAAAGCAAAAATGTTGCTGTTTGCTACTACCTGAATGTATTAGTCATTGATGAAGAAAGTCTGGTAAGTGTTTGCAGGACAGCTGGTGCTCCAAATAATACTACTTGGTAGCAGCTATCTCTTTTTTTTTCTTTCTGAGATTGTGCAAAATGAAGAACTAATTAAAAGGTTAAAGAATATTCCTCAGCACTGAGAAGTGACAGTTTAAGACTGAAGGAAACTAAGAACAGAACGGGATAGAAACTGTAAAGTTTCTCCATGAAGCCTTGTCAATGTCTAATCTCCTCCTCCTCCACCCCCTTCCCTTATATATATTTTTTGGAATATTTGTGTACATAAAGTCTGTTCATAGACACTTGCTGCTCTGGAGGAGATTTGTGCCTGCTTAATGCAACCAGGGCAAGAGTGGTTCGGCTGGTTCTTAGGGATGAAGTGAATGGAGTGCCTGCATAGGCATGCAGGCAAACGTGAGCTTGTGCTGTCCACACCCTGTGGATACGAGCTGGCTCTAGTTTGAGCTGGGGAGCTGTGACAGTGCAGCTGGCAGGTGACAAGTTTTGCCAAGAGAAAGGATGTCTGCACTGGCATCTCGCCAATAGAGAGGAAAACATGCTGGGGAAAGTCAGAGAGGCAAGTTGAGGCCTTTTTCCAAAAAGAGAGAATAGCTAAACCTGTGCAATTTAGATGAGAAAGGCTGGGTATTCAAAGATGTTTAGACATCTCAAATTATTCGGGTTTTCTCAGTTAACCCCTGCTGGTCTTGGAGGAGTGAAGGGGCAGTATAACTTAGTGTTCAGACCATATTCTCAGTAGCACCGAGCAGGGTCTTATGATTCATCATCTGGCATTGGACACCAACTTTGAACATCCCTGCACCCACATTTGTAAATGGATTAGTAACTCTAGTTTGATCTGTTTAGATTTCTTTCTTACAGTGGGCAGTGGTATTTTGGTATTTTGTAATTAAACACTTGAAGAGAGAATGGTAAAACTTGAAAATGACCTTTTGTTAATAGTCTCAAGAGTGTTGAGAAGGACTTGTTTGCTTAGACTGACTATTCCCTTGTGAACAGTCTCAACCTATTGAGTTTAATTGGTCTACAGATGTTATTCTTCTGGCTCTAGTTTGGAGGGAAAGATTGTGTGTGGGGGGAGGGGGGTTAGACTGGCTACCTCATCTCTTTGTGTTCTTGTTTTTTCCATATATCAGGGTTTTCTGTGCTCTGCGGAGGACATTAAAGTGTAATAAATATAAAGACAGAGAAAGAACTTTATTTGAAACTCAATTTAGTGGAGACTAAGTGGCAAAGAAAATATGGTTATTGCTTGTCTATAAATTTTTTAAAAACTTATCATTACCTGCTGGGATCTTGGATCATATACCAAATACCCACAGCATTTCTTCCCACCAGAAAAGTGTTGTTATCCCTATTGTACACATAAGGGTTATATGTCATAGCAGGCTCTCCTGTCTGTACCCAGGCTTGGATTTTTTGCTCTGTTAAAAGTTGCAGAGCCATTTCACTTCTGTCTATTCATATGAAATGTTCTCAGAAAGAACAGCAACGCTTTCAGAAATCTAAATGTCAATTACATGGTTCAAGGCAGAGAAGAATTGGACCCAGAAAGCTTATCTGGCCAATTCAACAGTGATTTAAAGGACTGCAGTAGAAATCAGGCTGGGCAGTAGATATTCTGTGTTTGGCCATGAGCATGTGGCATGGTATGGGAATTTACCACGCTGGTGTGACAAATGCGATGAAACTGTAATTCCTACTTCCACTGTCACTGCTTTTAGTCTGTGTCCAGCTCAACTGGAGAGAAAACCTAGGGCTCTTGCCACCCATCTTCATATCTAATACTCCACCCTAGGTGCAAGCCAGGCCTGCTGCTTGTGGAGGGTGGATAGACAGTGTTCAGACTGGAAAACTCAGCAGTTAGCACCCCTGAGCTGTGTTCCCAGCACTGTTCCATACTTGTGAAGCTGATTATTCACTGCCTGTGCAGGAAGGTCCCTGTGCAGAGTGAGGCATTTCTGCTGGGAAAGGAGCAGTATGAACACCAGAGAAACCAACCCACTATCTTGTCTCCAGATAGGTGTAAGAGCTTCTAGCATCAGTCCTCTCTTCTACTGTGATTTTTTTTTCTTCCTTTTCTTCGTTGTCAAGGTTACACTTTAATTCTGTTTAGCGAAAAAGCCCCAGATGTAAACTTGACCTTTGGGACTTCTGTGTTTGATAACAATGGCTCATTTGTATTCATTGTGTTCAGCTTCTGTAAGGGACATGGTCAAAAAAATCTGGAGGCAAAGGGATTTTAGAGATGTCCTGTTTCACGTTCAAATATACAATCAGATTTCAAGTTGGATCTTCACACTTAAATAAATCATGTATTAAACTTCCTACAGACATAAAGATCTGCAGTAAACTAAGAAACAAACACTTTATGCACCTTCTTTTATATTACAAAAATTTAGCAACAAAATGTTTAGTAATGACCATTCTTCCTTGGGATTTGTTCTTGCAAGGTGTTGAGCACTCTGGCTGTAATCCAGCAGGATTTAAGCATGTAATTTAACTTTAAGGATGTAAGTAGTCCCACTTTATTGAAATTATTTGAGTGATTAAAGGTACGCAGGTGGATAAGTGCTTTGTTGGATGGAAGCCAGAATGCGCAGCATCTTCCAAGATCAAATCCTTAATTATTAAATTGATTTAGAGCAGTTCTTGTATCCAAGGCAACAGTGACAATGAGGTGGTTGAGTACTAAACTCTCTTTACATCTAAGAGAAAAGCAGTTATTTGAATTCTGTTAAATATGGGTGGACACTATTTACTGTGGTCTGTTCTCAAAAAATGCAAAATCTGTCTCAGTACCTGCATATTGATGAATATAAACAGAACAAATTAGCCACACTATGGATCTTGTATGTAAATGTTTATGAATTCTTTTTTTTGTTTATGAACTCAACTCAAAAACAGTCTTTGTATTACCTTGTCTTCCTTCCATCATTAGATAAGGTCTAATTTGTCTATATGGCTAGCAGGACTTTATCCTCAGATGATGCTGACCCATATCATTTGATATTTGAAATATATAGTTCTTTCATCTGAACTTCCTGGCTTTGTATAAATGGATTTTTTTTTGCCTGTACTATGCTAAACTATTAAGTAATCTGAAAGTCTTAAAATATGGAAGAAAAGTAAAAGATCCTTCCTCTCCTTGTCCTATTTATGTTTAAAGAGATTTTGATTCTGGAATCTGTCTCACTGTTTTTTGAATACCTAAAACTAAGGTATTGTTAACATTGTAGTTCAGACAAACCAGTTCAGACTGAATCAGTTCTTCAGTATTTTCATCCAAATACTCAATTACTTTACAACACCTGAAACATAATTCATATCATTGGCCTAGGTAGGAAAAAAAAAATCTCTCCTAGGGTCTTTTATAGGGAAGGAAAGATGGAAAAACTACTGAAATTCACCATGGGACTGTTAGTTTTTGCATGGTCTTTCCACCTAACCCTCAATAAAATGAAGAATAATCTTGGTTAGGGTGAATCTATTGCAAGAATTTACTGTGTCTTCTGAGATTTTGTGGTGTCAATTAGTTGCTAATTGATGACACTGATGGGTCACAGAACTGTAATCTACCATATGATCTGTGCTTATTTGCAGTTTACCTTGATATTGTTTTAGTAACTTGTGTGACTTCTGCAGAAGTAAGACTACTTTAAAACTAGTAGTGATGAGAGCAATATGTTTCCAGTAAAACTGCCTTTTTGCATCATTGTGGGCTTTCAGGAAACAGGAAAGACATGAACTCCAGAGTACCTACTGGTGATGCAACAGGGGAGTTTGCACTTTGGAAAACCTGGACATTAGTTAAAACAGTGCAGAGAATATCAGATTAGGTTTTAAAAAAAAAAAAAAAAAAAAAACCTCCAGGTGGTAAAAGTGTGATGAAATCCTCACCAACTGAAGATAAGTATAAAGGTAAAGCTATTCTTTCACATTTTTAGTGCTGTCACCCTAATTTCAAATTCATTTTTGGTAATAGAAGGTATTTCCACAATCTTGTTGCAAACTGTCTTTGGTTTTGCAGCATTTATTTTGTGAATAAACCCTAGGGTCCTCATTCTCCGCTGCTTTTCATATGGAGCAATGATTTCTATCACTACAGAGGAAGGGCACTTAACCCACACTAGTATTGGTTTTGCCACAAAGATAAATGGTGACGTTATTCGGTGTCATGCACAGTGAGGCTGGTTTCCTGTGTCTTGCTCTTCTCTGTCTGTTTATTGCAGGCTTCTGCAAGAATTGCCTACTACTTGGAGCTTTGGTAAACTTGATTGCACCCAGGTCTCACCGGTGAGAGAGGACCGTTAGCAAATTTAAGGAGCAGATATATACACAGAGTAGTCTTGCTTGGAGGCTAATGCAAATATAGTTGAATTATGTGAAGCCGGTGTGGTGTTCTTTAGCAAATGTCCTGATTTGGTTTGTGCTTAAAATGTTTTCTTAGATTAGCTGTCAGCTAGAAATATGTTAAAAACCAAAACAACCTCCCACATCATTAACAGAGAGCTATGTTAGTAAAAGTTCTTATGGACACAAATATATTGGAAAAGGGAGGGAAGAAATAGTCCCTTTAGTATAATCTATTCCATCTGGGGAGCTGGCAAAGGAATTACAGGTGTAGATTACACCTATATAAACTCCATCTTCCAGTTTGCCAGTAGACGCTACTGGTATAGCTCAGATGTTTGTCAGTGTAAGCTTTTCCACTGAGTTATTTATTATCTGATGAAAAACAGCATGTGATCTTCGCCCAGTGTTTTGTAAGCTGGCAGTTTCAGGACTGTTCTGTCCATACTTCTTGTTCTAACATCACAGATCTGTCTGATGCACTGCTGATATATCACAGGGCAGCAAGAGTTTCTCTTGAAGAGCACTGCACAACAGCCATGCTGCTAAATTTCTGGGAAAGCTTTGCTGATTCTTGCTTCCATCACTTAACATCAGCCTCAACCAGTCAACAGCTATAAAGCAATACCCAAAATAACAAGGCTGGCTTAAATGAGACTTAAAAAGCAATGGTTCCTTTTGACTCTTTTTTTTGTTTGTTTGTTTTTGTTTTTGGTGATTACTTTGGATATTTTTATCCACACCAAAAGAATGTTTAGAAACTATGCTTGAGAGAGGGAGAGGACATGTGGGATTCTAGTTTTAATTTGTGAGAAGTTGCAACAAGACAACATATATATCCACTTTGTGAGACTTGTGGAAAAAACCCTTAGCAAGCCTGTGTCAGACACATCCATGTTCTAGTTAATAAGCTAGACAGTGTGGGTTTTTGCAGGGAGCCTTAGTGTCTTTTCCAGGAAAAAGCCCAGCGGCTGAATTGTAGGCGAAGTTCTCATGTCTTTGACTTGCTTATCTTCATGCAAAAGAAAACAAAAACAAGTGGCAAGTTTCAGCTCATATTGACTTGGGAACAGCTCCGGATGTTACCTGTTTATGATGATCCTGAGGCAGAGCAGGATAATTATCGAACTGGTTTACGTCTCTTAGGCACTTTGTCCCTCGAGAACCTGTGGATCTCCTTGGATCCTTGAGGATCAAGGCTGGCTGTTGCTGACATAAACTGAGACCAAAGATAAGATCCTCCGACTGTGGAGTTGTTTTCATTGTGCATCACAGGGGAGATCCAAAACTGGAGACTGGTAACAGGAAAGGGGTATGATCAAAGAACATATGCTAAGGAAAGCAGTGGATACAGTGATCAACAAAAGATGAAGTTGCTTCCCCATGGAAGTACCAGATAAACAGCCAGTTTTCTCTTTGGGGTGTGTGTGTGCTAACAGTGTTTTTCATCACTGATTATTAACTAAGCATGGTTTCAAGAGTACAATGTACTTCCTGCCCTCAGGATCCTTGCATTTTTTTTGTGCTGTTTTCTCCATACATTATTATTCAGTTTTTAAGTCCTTAAACTAATAAAAAGTGAACGTTTAAAAAAAAATACCTAGAATCATTTTTTTAATGCTCCAGAGCTTATTGGAAGAAAGGGGAGTAAAACAAATCAATGTCTCTGAATTTGAATTGTTCTATGTGCAGCTCGGGCTAAATTGATGTACAATGATAAGCATGGAAGCTTTAGCTCAGAAAAATATTAAAGGAAATAGATGTTTTCTGGGTATATATATCATACCGGTTTGACCAATAATAACATCAGTAAAAGAGACTTGAAATATCAAGCTGGTGATCTAGAAAACAAGCCAAATATAAGAAACACCAGACTTGCCTTTTTCCTTCTCTAACAGGCAAATGGATTGCTGTAAATATCCATTGCTGAAAAATCACCTATTTTGATGTCAATAAAAATTATGTAATAAAACAACAAAAAACAGTGATTCTAGAGACAATGAGCATAGAGACCTATGTGTAAAAGTTGCAGGAGTAATGCTACCTTCTCACAATGTACTGTTAGACAATAACACTTATTTTGTTGTGTGTTTTGTGCTTTCAAATGCAGTTTCCTTGCCACCACTGCATCAGCTATTTCATTTCAACAGCCGTTCTGTTGCCACTTTGTTTGTTATGAAAAGCTGCTTGTCTCTTCCAGATGCTAAAGATCAGTTGCAAATAGGTGTTGGTCTTCAACTGTTACAAAACTGTAAATTGAACTGAAATCTGGAGTGATTTATCAGGTAGGAAAAACTTGCAGCCTTTAAGGTAAAAATGATCAGAGCTGGCGGCTGTTGTTTAATACCAGCAGTTGAGTGGTGGATAATGGTACTTTCTGCTGAGGGCATGTTGTATGGAGAAAGCATATAACTAGATGTTAGCATTTCTCTGTCAGTAAATACTTATTTCAACCACTGAGCAGAAAGCTGCTGAAAGCTTGAAATTTGGTTGCTGGGGTCATCTGACAGGTGGTGAAGAGACTAGCCTTTATCTTTGTAACCACCCTAAAGCAAAATCCTAGTTGCTTGCTGCCAAAAGGTGTTTTCCAAAAACTGATTAACTTGTTCTGCCCATCAGCCCCAAGGAGTTAAGCATGTCCTATCACAGCCCCCCGGCCAGCAGTAGGATTTTTGCCAGCTTGTTCAGCTCTTTCTTCTCTTTCTTCTTCCCTTCCTTCCTCTCAAAAGCAGCTGAAGTGGTTCAGCTCAGAGGCTGGTAACCATCATTGAGGAAATGAAGGCAAATGAGGGAGATGGGGCAAAGTGACAGAGAAACCTCGTTGAGTCCTGTGTTTGGTACCCCAGTGATCTTTCTTCCAAGCAGAAAGAAAGGGGAGGACGAGGCTGTTCAGGATGGACTGAAAAAGGCTCGGAGAAAAGGGCAGCACCCAACAAGACTCCTGGCACAGTGGAGAACAGACAAAAACAGGGAGTCTGGGAAGGATGTGATCCTTCCTGGTGGGATGGGAATGAGCAATGACAAGCCATTGATGTGTTGGAGCAAGTAGGGCTGGATGTCTGAGTAGGGGAGGAACATGGTGGGGGGACCTTGGTGCTAATGTATTCTTCAGCAAAGCTCCTGACTGGTTAATATTATAGAAAGTTAAAAAGATTACACGTGCGAATAAACAGTTGTTTGAATGGGATGTTAAGAAGTATGTTGTGCAAAGTTGCTCATTTCAGTGACATTTCTGAATTTGGCCTTCACTACTGGAAATGAAGGCAGTGGGGGGGAAGCTCTTAAAGATATTGTTAGATTACCTGCTGTAGTCCTGATGTATCTATATGAGGATATATCTATAGAACATTTTTCCTGTGGTTTTTTTTTTTTTGAAATGCATTGGGCTGTATGGATACAATACAAACAAATGCATTGTAGAAGAAGATGTTTCTAGATCTCTTTAGTAAACTTTCTTTCCTGCCACTCCACAACTTACTCTCCAGACACTAATGACGTCAATATCAGTGTAAGGAAGCCTTTAAGTTCTGAAAGAGGCAATAACAGATCTTTGTACAAAGAGCTAAACTTGCATGCCATTTGTAGGAGGGAGTGTTTCATAAAAATTACTTTTAGTATTCTGGTATTATGTTAGAAAATCATGTTGCTAAATGTATGAGAGAAATCATTATAATGGAAAGTGTCTTAACGTAACTTAAATATCTGACAAGAGTATTTCAGAACTAAATCATTCATGCTCCCACTTGCTGCCAACTGTAACCTGCTGCCTTTCTCATGATAATATAAAGTCCCTGACTTGCAAATTAAACATTAGCCAGCAATGGCATAGGGAATCAGAGAGGGGAAAAAAAAACACACAGGAAAACTGAGTTGTAAGTTTGGATCATAGTTGTTCAAAACAATGCCCATTTTGATATATTGAAAAGCTCTGAATGAATTTTGCCATGAAGTTCTCTTGCAATGAAATTTCCCCCCCTGACTGAAAGTGCTGGAGGAACCCTGATATACTGAATGTAAAATTCCCTGAATCAAATCTTTGACAACTTACTAAACCTACAACCAAGTCTTCCCAGAAAACTGGTGGGGTGGGCAAACATTAGTGGGTACAGCTGTACAGGCACTAGAAATAACTGTAACTGTGAAGAAATCCCAAGCTGCCTCACTCCAGGTAAATATAGATAAACATTGTGTTGCCCATAACATGCACAAATGTGCTTGCTGTTTTGTTCACTCAGGACTAAATAGTACTTTTATAATGGCAACTGGTGTGCGATTAAGAGAACTGCAGAGGTCAGAGGGAAGGATACTAGAAAACTCAGCTGGATGAGCATACATTACATAAAGTATACCAAACCACTGACAGGTGATTATGTTTTGCTACCTTATGTCAGTGATTAGTATACCTGCTTGCTGATTCACACAAATCAAATAAATTGCTACCTGGATGCTTTCCTATTAGGTGGGAGGGGTGGGATCTTGACAGATGGCTCTCCTGAGAGCTACCTTCTCATAATGCTGCTTGTATGCATTTGTGATAATCTCCTTTTTTTTTTTTTTTTCCCCCAAGAGCACATGGCTAACACAGGACAGGCCTTACCAGCATAAATACATTTGGTAGAACATTGAACTCATCCTAGCTTTAAGTCATTTTGTTCTACTTTCAAGATAAAGTTCTAACCAACAGTTCCATTTCAACAAGCTGATATTCACAAATTCTGTACAGCTGCAAAAGACTGTCTATGGCTGCCACTATCAGCAAAACATAGGTTTAAAAGCTCTTATGCACACAAATGAACGATGAAGAAGTTTATACATTGACCTGTGCATAGGTGGTGGCTGTGGTAGGTCTAAGCAGGCTGATGGTAAAGCTTTGGGAGTTACAGCTATGTTGGTAGTGCTTATCCTGGAATTGGGGCAGTAAGTCCAGCTTTTACAGTGTAGAGTTTGGACTGAAGTGTAACCAAGGTTTGAGACTCTGTCCTGAAAGTAGTCCAAACCATGAAAGCATTTAGTGTCACACATTACAATCTGGTATTCCATGCAGCAAGAGAAATGGTCACCTGCCCCCAGCAACTATTCTTTTATCTTTTGAGAATAGTGTTATCTTTTATAAATTAGTGTTTATTCTTAGTGTTCTTTTGAGAACAGCTGTTTCAGATCTGTTGCATGGTGTTAACTAGAGCCATTACAGCTGAAACTTTACTTGGGGCCAGCAAAGAACCTAATGAGGCTGTTTATCAGGTTTTGTAGGATGATGTGAATGAGCTGATTGTGTATGCTCTGCATCCACTCTAATCAGAAAATAAATACGGTAGATCAAAGCTGCCTTCCACTCTTTAAGATGCAATTTTTTAAAGAACATTAAGTGTCATGGAAAATAGTGTAGTACTGTGGCACAGTATACAAAGGTGTGAACACTAGCAAGCAGGCTGATATCATCAGTGCTGCAAGCAGGTTCCGTATGTGGTCATATCCACATCCTTTGGTTACAACAGGGTGGCATCTTCCTTTAATGAACCTTATGAGATACATTGCTAACAATCTGAGATTTAAAATCCTGTGGTGCCAACATACTCAGTTTTCTGTACTTCTGTAACAACTAAGGAAGCCTGTCATGTGGAGGGTCTGTTCTGTCCTTCATAGGCATGTACAGCTGCCATCGGTGCTAGTGGGAATGAGTCTGAGCTGAAGGCAGAATAGTCCCCACCGTTTTTATCTGCTTAACAGTCTTACATAAAAGCTCTGTGGTCCTCATGCCAGGTTTTTTTTGTCAAGATACCCTTGAGATAGTGTTGACCAGAGGTTGACTAAATTTGACTTTGTGCCTTCTGTCACTGGGATCTTTGTGCAGTCGAGTTACTGGGCTGTTTGTACATGAAAAAGTTTACCGCATGATAAATACGTGGAAGGTTACGTTAGGAAGTCATTGCTTTATTTTTGTGTCGTCTACAACAAAGTCTACAATAAAGAGCAGAAGAAAGTGATTTTGTTCTGATTGATTTACTTATTTTTGCTCAGGGAAAACGTGGACCTCAGTAACTCCAAGATATTTCAGTCTTGCTAGTATATATTATTATCTATCAATTAAAGGTAATTTTCAGTGTCACAGTTTGTGGATCAAATCACAAAAAAAAAAGTAACATCCTTCTTTGAAGTAGTGAAGTGTGAATGCTATCTGTGAGACTGGAAGTATCTTTTATTTTGTGATGTCTTCAGCTTCAGAAGTCTGAGCAATTCAGTTGCTTGGGCTGTTGCTAGGAAATTTTATTCCTTAACTCTGATTAATAGATGTAGCTGAGAGTCAATTGCATGTAATTAGGCACTACACTTCAATATGCATTGTGTGCTGCAGAATTGAATTTGTGAATGTAACGTCTCAGTTTTGTCAAGGTAATGGAACTAAGGTCTGTAAGTGTGTATGGCTTGGCTGGGTCATGCTCTTCAGTTTCACATTTACTTTTTTGTGATAAACAACCAGAATCTTTGCATTAATTTCATACATTTCAAATATGTAGCCATGAGGAAAGGGCTTTTTAAGTCTGTAATTCTCTTTGCACCATTGCACTTACTGTTTGAATAAACTCTGACCATAAATAGGAAATCAAAGATGTTCTTGTTTAAATCTTTAACTTCTCTGCCAGAATACCATAAATAGCACAACGGAAAAATGATGGAATATTCAACTCTTAAGGCAGGTTTCTATGCTTAATTACACTTAAAATTGCAAAATCATGTCAGAAGAATGAAGCTAGCAAAGTTGAGCAATATGAAAATTGCAGACAGGAGAATGTGATTTGTGCATCACAACTTTGTGCATATATATGAGAGAAAAGTGCAAAACAAGCTTAATTTTACCTTGAAATAATCCTTGTTTTAACTGTTTTGGTGAAATGTCATGGTGGAGAGAAAGCAGATGTGATTTTGATATCTTTGTGGAAAGTTAAGGTCAGCTCTTGTTATCCTCTCAGCTGGGATTTACATGGATTAGCTCCAATAAGTAAAACACCGGAGCTTTATGTCCATATTAGAATATAATTTAGTATTTATGTTGTGATAGCTGAGGTAATTTGGGAGCCATCTTCCCTTTTTCAGAAATGACTGTCCTGTTCTGACACTCTTCACCCTTTTTGAGAGGAAAAATGGATTAAGAAGTAGGGTTTAATTTGGCATTTATAAAAAAAAAAATTAGCTGCTATTAGTATTGCTTATCTCTTCAGGGTTATTCCCTGCAGTCCTGCTCACCCCATGTACTAGAACAGCTCTGGACTCCATGGGGCTGCCAAAACAACCCAGCCACCTGCCCTGTTGTGAGTAGCTACAAATGTTTTTTGTATTATTGTTCCATGCAAAATCTAGCATAAACACACTGCAGTTGTGGGCAGCTTCTGCAATGTCACAACGTAAAAGTAGCCTATGCTTTTTTCAAAAATATTTTTAAAAAGGGACATCTTTCAGTTTTTATTTTACTTTTTTTTTTTCTTATGCTTCTTTCTTTTTCTCTTATTCCCCTTCAAAAAATACTTTGACATATTTCAGTGTGATAAAAGCTGGACACAGATCCATCTTTGGAAGAGTGGTGGGAGGTAGTGTGGGCTGGGGTTGGGTCAATTTATTGTTCAGGCTTTTAAGTGGAATTGGAGGAAATTGTGAAATCGAGGTTGCAAGGAGAGGTGAGCAATACATGATTTCCTTTCCTTTTCAGACTGCTGTTTCAGCTTCAGGGTAGAAAGACATGTTGAACAAAAAATAGAATAACTTAGTTTTTAATGATTTCAGATAATCCTTCTTTTGTATGTAAAGTGAAAATAAAATGCCAATGACTTTCTCTTCTGTTTAAAGTAAAAAAAGAAAAAAAAAAGTCCTAACCTTTTGGTCAACATTCTATTGTTTTTTTGTGGTTTCCCAAGGCTGTTATGTATTAACAATATCTTCATTGTGCAAGTGCTTGCTGATCCTGTTGTTATGCCATACATTTGTGGGACTGGAAGGCCAGCTTAGGTTGCAGTCAGATGTGTTTTCCATGTGCTCAAGTGATGCTAGTGATAGGGCTTGAAGAATGGTGGAGGAATAGAGCTGTGAAGTGTTTGAACTGTGAGGATGTGAATTCAGTGACAATCAATGTTTTCAATATAAGAACTCCTTTAAGGTTGCATGGGTTAAAGTAATATCAGATATTAACTTTCAGACAATTTTTATAACAGGCTTTGTTGAAATAAATGTTCATTATCCTATAATGACAGCAACTTATGGAGGAGGAAGGAGATGCTGCTCTGTACCCTTTGGCTTACAGACACTGGCATGCAAGCCTAAAGCTTAGATTTACTCATAAACAACCTTAAGTGTGTATTTATTGTCTGGAGTCTTTAGAAAAAAATTTTGGAAGTATTCTGGGGAGTAGAGAAGCTAAGACGCTTATTAAGAGACAACAAAAAAAATCTCTTAGGTATTTGGGTAGACATTCAATGACAGGCGGAACAGATCAGTGTTCAACTCCTGGTAAAGTTAATTGGAACTGGATGCTTCACTATTTACCTCTGAAATTACTTCTCAGGAAACTCTTGTCTATTTTTTTTCCCATTTACTTATTTTCCTGACTTTAGTTTGTGCTCCACTGTGGTGGTTTCACACCAATGGGCAACTAAACTCCACCACAACTACTCTCACTCCCTCCCCTCAAAGGGAGAGGGGGGGAAGAAAGTAGGATGGAAAGAAAAAGGCTCACAGGTTGAAATGAGGATAATTTAATTAAAGGGAGAAGAAAGGGGTGGGGGAACAAGCAAAGGCCATACAGAAGCACAGAGAGACCAAAATCAATTGTTCTCTGCTTCCCATCAACGAGTAATGTTTGGCCACATCCTGGGAAGTAGGGCCTCAACGTGCATAGTGATTGTTTGGGAGGACAGACGTCTTCATAATGAGAGCCGAACTTCTCATTCCCCTTCCCCAGATTTTATTGCTGAGTGTGACATCATATGGTATGGAATCTCCCTTTGGTTGGTTTAGGTCAGCTGCCCTGGTGATGTCCCCTCCCCAGCTCTTGCCCACCCCCGGCCTACTGGCTTTGGGGGGGGTCTGGAGAGAGTGTTGGTGCTGTGCCAGCACTGCTCAACAATAGCCAAACATTGGTGTTCTATCAGGGCTGTTCTAGCTACCCGTGCACAGCACGCCACTATATGGGCCGCTGCAGGGAAAGTTAACTCCATCCCAGCCAGACCCAGTACATCCACTTACAAAAAAGATTTTCTGAGTAAAGCCAAGCCTCAGGTCATACACAAATGAACCTCAAAGGGTTGGACTGTGAGCTACCATTTCCCTCTTTAATGGTTTGATCTCTTTTGATCATTAATGCCATTGCTTTATTGATGCTAGGGTCTGGCATTGAGCTGAGCCTCTACTTATACCTATGCCTAGTGTGCCGCACCAGGGTTTGGAGTCTCCCTGGTGGCAGTGCTCAGATCAAAATCCTGTCTTGCCTCCACTATCATGGTGTATGCAAACACCAGCTAGTTAATACCCCAAAGGGCTGCCACTCATCTGGTATTTCAGTGTCAACCTGCCACTGCTGAGGTTGAGTGGTCATTGCCACATAAGGAGAAAATCCAGGTGCAGCAGGAAAACAGCACTGAGTCATTAGATCTGTGGAGAATTTTTCATCCTACTCTTGGGTGTTGCTCACCACTGTCGTCTTAATCCTCTTTATTTTGCTTTTAGAGTGTCCAGATACGTAAAAACCACTTTTTAATTCCTAAAATTCTTTCTTTACTAGTTTTTCTTTAGTAGACCCTTAATATTGGATTCTCACATCAGGAGAAAACACTGCTGAACCTTTGACAAGCTCTCATTTCTGCAGAAGCATTTTTGATATGACGTGTCTTCAATCCTTTTGTAAAAATCTGCTGTGACCAGAAATGTTTGCACCTCTTCTTGTTTGTAAGTAATGGACTAATGAAGTCTACTTGGACTCTTGTCCTGGATACATCTATTTCTAACAGCAACGAGCTCTGTTTTTAATTTGAGTATGTACAGTGATTAATGCACACAGTAGATGCTCATCTACCAATGTTCAAGTGAGTGTCTTCTACCTCTGTCTGCCATTCTGTAAGAAATCCCTTGCAGATTTTTTTGCATCCCTAGTGTGGCAAGATCTATGGAATTTGTGTTATAATTGTGATTTTGGGATGAAATTCAAGTATCTCCTAATGTTATTGGTGTAACTGGATGTCAGGACCGTGCCTGCGTGCCTACCCAGCATAATTAGTCATTGGTTCCCTGTCCAGCTCAGGAACTTCCCAGCTGGTCTCTGTATAAATAACATGGACTGATTTGTGACAGTGATCTGACTTGAGACAAGGTGACTCACTGAACTTCTAACTTCAAAACCCAGAGCTCTTGCAAGAGATCTGAAGGTTCTGTGTTTTTCCCCTTTTTCCTGGATGCTGTCTGCCCAAAGGCCATAGACTGGGTGTTTGGTGAGCCGAGTAGCTTTTCTGTATCATCACATAGAGCTGCACTGACTGGCCTGGATCAGGTGTTGCCTCACATTCATCTGCCAGCTCCCATTGCCTAGTCAATTCAGCCAGTTCTTGCATGCAGGCGGAGGTGGGCATCCTGTCCCAAGCAATCACGTTTTCTCCATTGATCCTCAGCATTTTCCAAGCCATATTCTGCCCCTGTCTCTTCCACCACTAGTGATCTCCATGTCTCAGAGCAATTCACATATCTTGTCCATTACTCTTCCCTTTTCCTTTGGAAAGCCTGGTCCTTCAAAGTCTGACCTCTGGCTCCCGCCTTGGCCCAGAGATGGTGTCCTTTCTCTGCTGCCCTGTTCATTCCAAATGGGTGGTCCAAGAATTCTTTGGCTGTTGCGCTCTGCCTGGAGTTGTTGCATCTGACATGCTAAACAAGCTATTTGCAGCAGAAGTACTGTGGAGACTGTTATTACTGGTTTTGTTCCTTAATTCATTCTTAAACTTGTGACTCCTCATTTACCTTTTCCAGTGCGGCAGTTTGCCCCATATTCTTCTTTTACTGTATTTAACAGGCCAGCCATATATGTATTTTCTCAGAAGGCCCCTGTAGTAGTTGCCTAAGCATCTGCCTTAGATTGTTTTGGTTTAGTACTCAACTGCATTTCCTCATTCTCAGTGCATCTTCCCCCCAAAAGACCTCCATTCTCCACCTGTTCTTCTACTTTTGCTCTTTTGGCCAGTTCTGCGGGTGTATTTTACCATATGTAGACACCTGAAAGCAGGACTATACACACTTTATGAATATGGGACAACTTGGATAACACTGAATAAACAACTGGGAGTAACATGTTACTAGGCTAAGCACTAATGGGCTCACCATGCCAATGAAGGCATGCAATCAGTCTCTGCTGGCCAGGCAGTCCTCTGTGAGGCAAAGAGGTGCTGCCTGCTGTTGTCTGATCTTGCCAGATACCCATCTTCTGACACACCGCTTTTTTTCCAAGGGTTTTATATCTTTTCTTGCTGTTTTTTGAGTCCTGGAGTGACTCCATGATTTCTTTGTTTTTCACAGAATCATTTAGGTTGGAAAAGACTTCCAAAATCACCTAGTCCAACCTATGACCTAACACTATCAAGTCCTCCACTAAACCATGTCACTAAGCTCTACATCTACACGTCTTTTGAATACCTCCAGGGATGGTGACTCAACCACTTCCCTGGGCAGCCTATTCCAATGCC
>VXAA01000908.1:360773-395627 GCA_013399115.1 Anseranas semipalmata
CCAGCACCTCGATGTCCTTCCTGTAGTGAGGGGCCCAAAACTGAACACAGGACTCGAGGTGCGGCCTCACCAGAGCCAAGTACAGGGGGACAATCCCTTCCCTAGTCCTGCTGGCCACACTGTTTCTGATACAAGCCAGGATGCTGTTGGTCGTCTTGGCCACCTGAGCACACTTCTGGCTCATGTTAAGCTGGCTATCAACCAATACTCCCAGGTCCTTCTCTGCCAGGCAGCTTTCCAGCCACTCATCCCCCAGCCTGTAGCGCTGCTTAGGGTTGTTGTGCCCCAAATGCAGGACCCAGCACTTGGCCTTGTTGAACTTCATACAGTTGGCCTCAGCCCATTGATACAGCCTATCCAGATCCTTCTGCAGAGCCTTCCTACCCTCAAGCAGATCAACATGTGCACCCAACTTGCTGTCGTCTGCAAACTTACTGAGGATGCACTTGATGTTGTCTGCAAACTTACTGAGATGCACTCAATCCCCTCATCCAGATCATCTTAGTCTCCTTATCTTGCTGGCTTTAGTTTATGCTCTCTTTACAGCTCAACGAGACTTCTTTTCCCTTCCAGTAAAGCCGAGCCAAGGTAGTGTCACTACATTTCACACAGCTGGGTCTTAGGTCAGTCAGCTGTGCCTCAGAGCTGAAATGAGGGTTACAAGGCTTCTCTGCTTCATAGAGAGACCTCCTCTGCGACTTACCGGAGATCTGATAAGATACACTTTGTAGACCACAGTAAATTGTTCGCTTATCATGGGAATTTATCTTTAATTCACACAAGTAGTCTAGAGAATGTGAAATTGGAGGCCTCTTTAATTGGCACAAACTTGGATGAACTGCAAAAAATGGACTACAGTAGTAGTGCCTGGGCATAGCAACCTGCATGACTCTCTGAGAAGATGCCCGTGTTTATGCCCATTGGATACCTTCATGTACATTTTCTGATTGAATCATTTCCTTTCACCTTATGCTTGTACTGTGTAGTGTGTGTATATATACTTTACATGTCGAATCAAATGTCTTGAGGCAGAATATCATGTAGGTGTTTTAGAAGCAAAAATACCCTCCTGCTCCCAACACAACTATGGCCCCTTTTGCTTGCATCAGATGGTAAGCAAAATCATAAACCTCATGCAAATGGCTTTTATAGTATTTGATTAGTGTTTTTTAGCTAATTAGCACTTACCTGGTTGAGGATCTTTCTGCTGGAAATGACTATACTATTAACAAGAGTTCTTGTTGTGCCAGTAATATGTTAGAGGTGTTGGAGAGCTACTCAAAGCCCTATATAATACTCATATTCTGTATGTGTGGGTATTGTAGATTTGATTTAGTAAGGCTCTTAGCCAAGGACACCTTTGCAAGAAAAAAATTATTCATATTCCTGAAAAGATAGGAGGTGTATTCCTGAATGCTCCTTACAGATGAACTGTGCTAGCTTGTTATTGAACAGTTTGATTTCTCACCTCTTACACTTTGTACTGAGTCAGTGACTGAGCATCCCCAAATGGAACTGTCAGAATCAATTTGCCATTCGTGTCTATCTCCTTCAGTGATTAAAAGACTTTTTCTTTTTAAACCTTCTCATTTGTGATTGCACTAACAAGCATTCAATGTTCCCTGTTTCAGAGCTCTGAGAGCTGAACAAGTTGACTTGGCAACCAGGGAATGCTTGAGGAGATGGGAGTGGAAGGCACTGATTGGCTGCCCGCACGTTAGTAATGACTAATGTTCATACTGCTACAAATCGGTGGCAAATGAATACTTCCTGTTCCTTATTATATAATGGACAAAACATCTGAAATTCAGAAGATCATCAGTGTTCCCCCAGTTCCTCTGGGTGAAACAAGGATAAATATAGCATGACATTTGTCAAATAAATAACTTGGTCAACACACTTTACTATGTACTCCTTTGCCCTCAGAGGCTGCTGGGTGGCAAGAGAGAACAGATTTTTTGTTGTTTCAGCTGCACAGACCTTGTTCAAAGACATGGGAAGAAAATGCAATAAATCCAGAACACAAGCCCTGAGGGTTGTTCACTACCACTTTAAAGGAAAATCACTTTTATCTGTATAGGATTTGACACAAAGGTGAGCAGATACAGTTGCTACTCTTCATGAAGCATATTCACTAGCCAGTATGTGTTGTTTTAAGGGTTATCTGTGTACTGTGTCACACAAAGATGATCTTGTGACAAACTACAAACCTGCCAGATTTCCTGCTTTGTTTCTTGCAGGGAGGCACTGTCCCTTGCAGCTCGGCACCTCAGCCTTTTGTGGTCTTGTGTTAAGAGGAGGAAGCAGGATCTGTGACCCCTTGGCCAATTGCAACTGGTGCCTGCAGTTGTGAAGGAGAGAGGGGCTGTGCCAGGACCACCTTGCTTAGAAGGGCCCAGAGGTTAGAATGATGCTGCTGGGAGGCTCTCAACTCCAGGAGCCACATCCCACAGGCTCTCCCTCTTGTCAACCAATGTAGTAGAGAGTCCATATAGCCCAACAGGAGGCTGTTGGAAAGAAACTTCAGAGTCCTGAATTTACGGCTTTTGGCAGAGTATTCAGATGTCTTGGGCTAAAAAGCAGTTTTGTTAAGATATTTGACTGGGGAAAACACTGCTAATTGTGTTCTGTCATATTTATGACTCTAGCTGAAGGAAATACACTGTTCTTTGTGGTAGACTACTTTCTACTTCAAACTGGGTTGTAAAGCAAGTTGTAAGGAATAATTATTTACTATGAAAAACATCAAAGAGACTAGGATGACTTAATTTAAGATGGTTTTCATGAATCACTACAAAGATTTGTCAAGCTAAATTAAAGGTGTATGTATAGAAATACAATACAATTTCACTTGCTTTCAGGATTTTAGTATTTATTAAACATTTTCCAGTAAACTGGTCAGAACAAATTTTCATTGAAACATGTTTTTTGAATGTTAGACTTCATACGAGTTTGTGGTCTCTCAGCTCAGTTTTTAGTCACATTTCTGATTAAAAAAAAAAAAAATCTGTCCTTAAGTTGAAACTGGAACATGTTACTAATCTAATAGAAGATAATGCATGTAGCAGTTGAAATATTTACTCATGTTTCGTAACGTATCTTGGAGTAATTAGATTCAGTGTTTTTTTCCAAAGCCATATTTTTTTGAATAACAAAGTATTCTAGCAAGTCCCAAAGCACGAGACTTGTGTGAATGTATGAGAAAAATGGGGAAGAAAAGTTTTCTATCTTAACACTAGTGAAGACACTAGCAGAATTTTTTCTTTGAATACACTTTTGTGTGTGCTTAGGTCTCAGAGGTTCAAAACTCATGCTGCTGAGATCTGTGGGTTTTATGTGTGCTTTAGTTTTCTTTCAATAGGTTATTTTTATGAAAGTTTTACTGGCTTATTAATGTTTTCCTAACGAGTAGGCCTAGGATTTTTACACGTTAAAAATAAGGTGGCAGATTCTTGTTTTGGCAATTGAAAAATCTCACCTGATTGATGCAAAGTATTTTGGATTTTTGTCTGTCTGTGAAATCTTTTAGTCTCTTGCAAGGAGAACAAAGACTATATTATTATATATTGCCAATTTTATTATATATTTTATATATTATATATTTTATTATAATATATTAATTATATTATATATTTCCAATATATTATATATTGGAATTATGCTGAGCTGGGTTGAACATGTTTGCAGTCTTATGGTAGCTCTAAGACTAATTGGCTCAGGCCCTGGCCTTTCTCTTGACACGTCTGATAGCATGACCAGTGTAATAATTACTGTGAAGAGAAGGTGCAGCTGTGGCATTAGTAGAGTCATTTGGACTGGGAGAAAAGTGGATGTACTGTATCGGTATGATAGGCAATTAGAAAGAAGTCTAGCCTGCCTGCTTCTTTTTCCTACCTTGAAGATCTCAGGCACTCTCCTTATACATTTATTATCTTTATGGTGTATATGCTTCCATAAGACTCCATTTCTGCGTCAAGGAGCGGTATGGGCTGGTAACTCCCTAAGGGCAGGTGAAGCAGGAGCCATGGGTGACCCTGGGATAGGCTGTGTGTTTGCCCATGGGGTGCAGTCCTCTGGGTCTGAGCCAGGGGGGCAGAGACAGGGGCTGGTAATGGGTGAGGAGAGGAGAAGAGCCTGGTCCAGGGTCTGACTGGGAGCAACTGGAGCTGGAGACAGGGCTAGAGACAAGGCTGTGCAGAGGTCCCATGTCTCTCCACGAGACAGGGCTGGAGATGAGCGGCAATGTCCACTCAAGGTGTCCATTCAAGGGATGAACTACCTAACAGTATAGGGCTGAGGTTCATCCAAGAGGTGGGACCAGAGCCAGGCTGCCTACAACAAAGCTCTGGCTGGAACTGGTGGTTCTGGGCTGAGCTGAAATGGATCAACTGGGGCAATGGGCAGAGGTGCTGGGTGAGGTCCCAGATGAGGCTGGTCAGGGCTGTTAAGACCTATTAGTGCCCTCAGGGCCCTGGTGCTCTGTAAGTTTATCAGGCCTTTGTACCCTTATGAGCTCTGGGAGCAGGCAGTCCTTTGAGTTTGCTAAAGCTGAAATCTTGGCAGCTTCCAATGAACTTTGTCCCCTGAGGAAGTTAGGCCTTCCTAGGTTTTATGATGATAGATGGAAAATGCATTTATCATCTGGTTACTAAATTTTTGGCCTTGTTAGAGGCATTCAAGCTGATGAATTATTTCTGCCAAGCTAAGTTAACTATTTTATCTCTTAGCTGAGAGCTCCTAGAGGTGGCTCAGTACTGACACACTCCAGCCCTGAGGTGTAATGAGATGTGCAGCAAGGTACCATGGATTCCAGACCAAGAGGCCCTCTGAGATGAAGTACCAGCAGGAGCCTGGATTCAGAGATGAGGCTGTGTCTTGTGCATTTCTGAGGCCTTTTCTGAGACAACTGCACAGGTGTGATTGAATTGTCCTTCAGGACTTTTTATACAGGGAAGATGCTGCAAAGCTATAAAGTGAATGCAAATTAGCTTAGCTAAGGACGGAGTGGGATCAGATGATTAGATCTTCCAGCCTTCTGAAAGGGCATGGTCTTGCTTCTCTCTTGCATCACCTCATTTTCACTCTGCATCCCTCTTGCTTTCTCTTGAAGCAAGGGAACCTTAATTTTACATTGGGATCAATACTGCAGACCCTTATGAGACTAGTGCCTTAAAGAAACAAAAAAGGAAATCATATAATATTAAGTAGATCCATATGTTCAAGCCTGAATATTGGCAACATTACAGCCAAACTTTCAGTATCTTTCCTGAGCTCTGGCGCTCTTCTGCCTTGTCTCAACATGTCTTTGCTGTGAATGTGAAATGAATTAGCTGCACCAAGGGAGAAGATGGGACAGTGCATCAGGGAGGAAGATGAGGGAAGGGTGGGGAACCACTCCCTTTGGTATCAATGGCTGACCTGTCTGCTTCTGAAAGCTGATCAAAAGGAAATCTTGTGTTGCTATTCACTTTGGTTTACTCCATTGAATCAACCTCTTCCACCCTCACTTTCATGAAGATGCAGGTCAATCACTGTCAGTCTTTCTGCTAATTCTTTTAATTTGCTGATATTATTACTGTGAAAATGTGATTCTTCATACAAAGGAATATTTTATGATTCCATTCATAGAAGGAAGAGAAGATGAATACTACACGGAAGTGAATACAACAGCATCCATTGCTTGAAAAAAAAATGGAGTTAGCAAATACGTAGGAAAGTAAAATAAATCCTTGTATTCGTGTCCAAATGTTATTGATTCATAGATGAATTTTCAAAGTCTTCACTCCTTTGCTAGGCATAGTGACTGTCTACATTGTCCTCTTGAGGTGGCTGCAGATGTTTACCGACAAACTTGAAACAACTCTCCTAATTTCTTCCTGCATTACTTGTAGTCTGCTGGTTCTGCATGAGCACTTGGTATTAGGATTCTGTTATCAGGCACTGGCATTTGAAAGAGGTTGCTCAAGAGTCTTTCTACCAATCAGCAATAATATGTGCCAAGTACTTCTATCAGCATAACAACATAAAAATCTTTCTATCTAGCTAAACACCAAGGCTAATTGCCTCATGCATCACCTCTCTGAAATGTGTACTTAGTTACCATGAATTCTGCTTTTCTTAAGACACAAGTTTGTGGATACTTGCTGTAAACATAGGTACAATTAAACAAAAATAAGTTTCCCAATGATAATGGGAAAATTTTTGCTTCTCAGTGTTAAACTCACCCCCAGAGTTGGGGGTCAGGAAAGATTTTTCTCTTAGGTGGGATTGGTGAGGAACATTGCTGTGCTTGTTGATTTGTTGCCTATTCATTTTTCATCTCCCTTGAAATGTGGAGAGGGGCCTGCTTGCTTGAATCTTCTGGGAATTTTCACCTTACAGAGCTCCTACCAGTGCTGGGACCTGAAAGTTCTGCTGCTGTCTTGGGTGTCCTGACCTTGATCTGTCGTCTTTGACATATTTCACATTGAAGGCCTGTAGCTTATTTTGGGGTGTGCGCAGTTAAAGAAGCAGATGTCTTATGAACGAAATGTCTTTGTTTTTGCTGCCTATGATTGTGAGGTTGTGGGTACGATGATCCTTGCCAATTCTCATATTACTAGGGGGTCTGAATATCCTTAGCAGTGAAATTGATCTTGTGGTCAGAAAAATGGTAAAGCATGATTTTTTTTAAAGAATGAGCTATGATGGAGTTGCAAGAAGGAGACAAACTGCCTTATGTTCATGAACATAGTAAAATCCACCTACTTCCTTGGTCTGCTGCGTCAAATTCTACCTGTACCATCGTGTGTTTGTAGGTGCAATGAGGAAACTATTCCTGACACATTGCTTCCTCAGCAGCTCAAGATTTTTTTTCTTTGCCTTTCCACTAGTTTAATTCTCCTTGTCTTCTCATTCTGACTTCATTTGAGTTATTCGGATGAGGCATGCGTGCAGATTGTTGGAGGGGTTGGTTTCATGTAGGTAAATGTTTCTGTTCCGTGAATAGTGCTGTGTTGTACTGGCAGCATCATAGGTAGCAATTCAGCCACACTTTGTTGTCTGCATGGTACTGGTGACAATTCTGAACCTCTTCTATTTTTTTTTTTTTTGCTATTAGTGTGTCCTAACACAAGGCTAACAATTCATATGGCTGCAAAGATATTTAGGTGGTTTTCAGCCAATACCTGTTCTGCTCTTGGCCTTTGAGTAGTCTGGGAACAAGATGCCAATAGGAAGTAGGTTTATGGAGGCAGCTGTCCACCTGACATTTTATTAAATTTATTAATAAATTTATGTTAATCTTGTGTGTGCATGCTTATATACAGACTTCAGATAGGCAGCTTACTGGGGGAGAGCTCTTGCTGCTTGGGCATGGACAGCCCCAAACTTCCACTTGGTCATTGGGGCAGCAATTCTGAAGGAGCCAGTAGAGTGGTGCTTACTATTTCCAACCTGGAAGTGAATGAATTACTTGGTTCTCTCCTGGTACCAATCATTCAGGGCAGAATTCTGCTCCACTAAGGCCACAGTCCCAGTTTTTAGGCAGCACGTTAGCTAGGCTCCTCTCTTTGCTCAGGCTAAAACTGTGTAGAGTGACTGTATCTCTGGAGGTACCTATGCCTCTTCCTTGATTGTAGAGGGTGTCTACTTGATTAGCTTAGACTGGAGCCTGCTTTTCAAATGGCTAGAATTTAAATGAGTGTTTAAGGCTTCCCCACACTTTGCAAAGGTAGTTTGCTAACAGCTCAAGGTCTTGGGATGAAAGCTGCCATTTGTGGTACAGAGATTTAATGCAGACTAGGTTAGCAGGAAGTAAAGGGCAGATGGTTGCCAAATGGAATGATATTATATGTTGTTTCGTGCTTAAAATAGTATGACATATTTGAACTACTTTTCCTTTTTTTTTTTTGGAAGATGTGGCTTTATATTTTTCACAAAAAAAATCTAAAATTTTCAGTACACTCACTTTCATATAATTTAAAATAAAAATCAGATTAAAGCAATGAGATAAACGGAAATCTCATAAGCATCAAGGATTTAGACAACAATAGAATTCTAACTATGAAAAATATTTGAATATGTGAGTTTTGATTAAAAATAAAATACTAGCCTTCACTGTATGTAACTCAAAGGAAGCTTCTCTTCACTCGAGTATACTGATGATTAAAGTATTTATTATTGAAACCTAGTTTTTTTTAACTATTTGGCAGTTTGATCAGAGCAATAGAATTGGTTAGTTTTGACACAAGTAAATTTGCTGCATATATAATGATGGTAGGTCTGGTACAGGTCACTCAGACCCTGTAGTATGGCTTCCATCTCCACATTAACTGTGCGGGGAACCCAGAGAAACCATGCACTTTAATTCAGCATTTACTATTATATGCCTGAAGTAAATAGTGAGGAAACCCATTCACCCCCTTCAATTTCAGGGTAATATTTGCTGATTAAATTCTTCCTGGGACAAGGAAGCTTTGCTCTGCCTTTCTCTCAAGAGCTGTAGTAGAACAATCATCTATATTATGATTGCACATGGTATGAAAAGGTGTTTGTGTATGTGCTTGTGTGTTGCGTGGGTGTGTTGTGTGTACGTTTCAAACAACCCTTTTGCAGCTTAATTTCCATTTATTCAAGTGTATCTGATCAACAAAGAGAGCACAGCCAGTTCTGCAAATAGAATACGGGCTACATTCATTTAGGATCAAGGACAGCTTGATCTGGTCAAAAAAGCTTGGGTCAAGGAACTGTGTGGCTATAGTGCGCAGTCTAGTTTTGGACACCTGTTAAGAGAGGTTGGAATTGTTGTTTGTTTTACCTGCTCATATGGGTATGATTGGGGAGGGAATGGTTTGGAGCATAAGTAGGGTGTTAGGTTGTCATTTTTACCTGGGTGCTTTTTAAATTTTTTTAAGGTAGCTTGAAGAGAGAAGATCTGACAACTTGAACATTTCATTTTTTTTAGTTGTGGTCTGGAAAGGATAAAGTGTAAAATTTAGCCAGAAGTAACATATGCAATAGAGAGAAAATCAGGTATATACACAGTATATATAAAAATAGGGAAAAGCAACACTCTTGGCTCCTTTGGGAGGGTGACTAGTTAATCTACTGTTACTGCATGGAAAAATGGTATGTTAAAAGCCAAAGACTGATATGAGGAGGCTGGTATTCGGGGCGCTGTCTATTGGCTCATAAGCAGTGTTTAAATTGTGCAACTCAGTTTCCTCTCCAGGCTGGAAGGGTAGGAGCAGATCTTGATCTTAAGAGCTAGGGCAGCTTTGCTGAATTTGGTGAAGTTGCACTGCCTTGCACCATCAAAAGATCTACTTCCTTGCTCTGTGCATTGTTGCATGTCTTCAGCATATTCACATCATAGATGAAGCATGTCTGTGGATTCCTTTAGCATAACAAAATATCTTTAAAACTAACTTTGCAGAAAGGGGAGGAGGGAAGAAGAGAGAAATCCAGTGGGGGAGGGGGGAGGGGGAGACAACAACAAAAACCACTAGTGGTACAATGAATGACTTGGAAAGCAAAATAATATCTTTCATGATTTGACTGCCCACAACCCAAAGCATCAGGGACAATGATGACTGCCAGCAAATGAAATGCAATGCAGTGATGTGGATGTATGTGCTAACTGATCCCTGTCTTTCTACAATCTCTTGACTTTTCAAGAGGGATAGCGAGAAGGAACAAAGCCAAATCCACCAACAAAGTAAATTTAAGGTGTGAGTACCAAGAAGATCAGAAATCTTTGTGACAAGATGGAAAAGAAAATCTTTCACTATTGCTTTAATTGCAAGATAGTCCCAGGAATGCTGTGAGAAGATGGCTATCACGTGTATATAGCAAAATCAATGTAGCATTAATTGTTTTTGCAACCTGTTTTTGACACTGTTACCACAAACTTTACTTTGTTGTGTAATGGTATAATTTTTATTGGTTCTGATTTTGGTTAAATTGCTTTCAAGAATGGCTGCTGTAATATGGAGAATCACATTACACTGGAGAATCATACTTCAGCAGTGTGCAAAATGAGACCAAAAAATCAAATTAAAACATAAAGGCAAACTGAAATTGGATCAGCAGCACTGCTTAGGCAAGAGTGGAATTAGAGCATTAAAAATGTTTTGTTGTTGAAATTCTATTTGTTTAAAAAAAAATTGATCTCATTTAAAAAGTAGAACTACACCCACAGGCAGGGATGATTTTGGCTTTCAAAGTGCTAGGGACTGCAAGTTGGTGTGTGAAGGAAATAGGTCATGCTAGGTGTATTTACAGGGATTTTTCCAAACCTTCACGTTTTCATTTCCTGCTATAGCCTCTTTCCCATCATCTGATTTTGCACGTCTAGATTCACCTTCACCGTTACTTCCAATCTGATTACAGGTTGCACTGGAAAGATTTATGATACTGTAGCTTGTTAATACTGCATTTTTCCCAGACACATTGCAAAAGATGGACCTTGCTGTTTCTGGATTGCATTTAGTTGGATGAGGATCATGATTCACCATGTTACTGTCTGCAGGCCATCTGGAGAAAGTATAAGTTGTTAAGTTGTTGATAGGAGTCCTACTGCTTAACTTTGGTCTCCTTACTAAGTTCCCTCTTTCAGATCTTAGATGCCTCAGGGTGCCTTGATCCTCTAAGGAGAGAGCTTCTCTAGAGAGGGATTCAGGTTTTAGGAGCTCTGAATCACCTTTGGGGTTGCTTGCTCACTGCAGGGGGAGTGTCAGGTTCCTGACTTAGACACCACAGCTAGGTGCCTAAAAGTAGATGGTAAAGGTTCTTCCTGGGTTTCTAAAGAAACCAACAGCACATTTCCTGAGTTGCACATCTGCTTGAAATAGCTAAGGTGAAATCCAAGTTCAGAATAATATTACTACCCTTTTCTTTCCTTTCCTTTCCTGTGCCCAGAGTTTATCAGATGCATTTGGATTTTTATCCATGGTATGATGTCATTTTAAATGACACAAAAAGAATGTGTGTTAGGAAATATAAAATAACATACACCCAAACAATACTCTAGCACATTGGAGACTGTTCCTTTTGTCAGCATTTGCTAAGGGAGAAAA
Organism: Anseranas semipalmata; assembly: GCA_013399115.1. Classification (NCBI taxonomy): domain Eukaryota; kingdom Metazoa; phylum Chordata; class Aves; order Anseriformes; family Anseranatidae; genus Anseranas; species Anseranas semipalmata. Next base: position 371,831 of record VXAA01000908.1, read on the forward strand.
TGGTGAAAATTGAAGCAAGCAGAAAGCATCAGAACAGCCAAGCATTAAAAAGTCTTATTGCCTTCTGTCTGACATGCCTAAAAATAACTGAAATGTAGTGGATATTCCTGACAGTGACAACTTCTGATAAAATCATTGTAACATGCAGATAGAGTACTTCTAGGAAACAGTAAAACAAAGGAGCTTTCAGGGAAGAATGCAGTCTCTTCATAAACAACCTGCAGTACATAACTGCATTGTTGCTTGTGAGAAATATACCAAGCATCTCAGGGGATTTCAGCTTAACTTCTCTGAAGCTGGAAGATGTTTTCTTGAGATTCATCAATTCTTCTTGTGTCATGCTTAATCCTGAAAAGTGCTGAGCTTTTCTTTGGGAAGTGAAATGTTTTCAAGCAACACTGACACCAGGGACGAGAGAGACATCTGTAAAACTGCTCTCAAAAACATCTGCTTGTAAAATTGAAAACATTGTTTGGAACACCTTATTTCCTTAGTTTTCCTGAATCAAAGGCAAGACTCTGTAGGGCCTGCCTGGTGGTTCCGTGGTCCATGCACTGGAACCCACCATCCCAAGATTTTCTCAGTACTGGAAATCCTGAAGCTGGGGACCCCTCTGCCTCCATGTAACCACTTCTCAGCTTTGGTTACATAGCCAGAAGGCTTCAGAGTTGATAACATATCAAAGGGAGTAGTAGGCTGAAGAGCAATCAAGTAGCTAGGAGGAGAAAGGTTCAAAAGCAAGAAGTCTTCATGCAGTGTTAAGCTGAGCTGTGGACCTGCCTACTAAAGGATGCTGCAGATGCTGTGGATGCTGAAGGTTTAAGCTGCTTGAACAGAAAGCTTCTGACAGTTTATGAACATACAGAAAACACATATGGCTCAGAAGTTACCTGAGATGGAAGTGGTTGGATATCTAGTATGCCTTGTTCTTAACCATTTTTTAGCACCTTTATCATTTTCTTAGCATCTATTTTTCTGTCAATGATGGATATATGATTCAGAGTTGGATATAGGACACTGCTAAATGAGTCTTTAGTCTGAAACAGTATGGCTGTATTTTTGTTCTTAATATTCCACTTCAAGTTGTTGATTGATTTTAGGGTACCTGAGACATTTCTGGAAAGACAAAAATTCAGACTTCCCAATTCTGTTTACTTCAATGACAGTCTTTACAAAAACACATGAATGCCTGAGGTATAAATTCATCATTGCTCCAATTAAACTTGATTGTATCAGGAACTGGGTCAACAGGAGAACAGGTATGGAAAACCGGAAGGATAGAGCTCCAACCCTGCTGGATTGAGTGAGAGATTTGCCCTTCAGTTCTGTGGGGCAAAGTTTTTGCTAAACACTTTTATTTTCTCTTTCTCACAGTATGAGAACCAGAAATGTGCAACTGAAAGAGCAAGCCATGACTTTGAGCTGATTTATAGAAGTTTTTCTATATGCAACTAATTTTCAGATTTGTTTGGGGAAGCATTTTGGTGTAAACTGCAATTAAAAATCTTTCAGTCCTGCTGAGACAAAGTTAAGTGAACCATGTACCTCTTTTACTCCAGGGCAGAAATGAACTGTCTGGGGATAGGAAAAGTGTTTTGTGTTTGTTATAGGTGACTGCTTTTTTATGACTTCCTCTATCTAGCATGTATGTTGGAGGATGGCAGACTGGACGGATCACTGGTTTCATGTGATATGATCTTTGATTAAAATAGACTTCCTGAAAATATACAAAATCTTCTACACATTGAAAAGCAAAAGGAAAATATTAAAATAATTGCTGTTTTATATGTTGACGAATTAAATGTTACCATGGATACCCTGGTCTGTTTACAGCAATAATAATAAATATTTTCAATTCACACTGTGCTTTTCATCTCAAAGAATCCCCAGGTGGTTTACAAATGACATACATGGATTGCTCTACACGGCACTGAACTGCAGCCTCAAGAACTGCCTAACCATTTATATTGGTACTGCCTGGCAGTGCAAGGTAGAAAATGTACTGTACCCCAAATTAATCTGTAGGGATTGTCTGGGAGAGCAGAATGTAAACGGCAGAACTGAAATCTAGCCAAGAGCTGAGCAGCAAAATATGAACAATCAGGTAGGATCAGGTATCAAATTACTGATACAATTTGGTAATTCTTAAGAGTCAGATTATATTTTTACTAGAGCAGGGAAGAAACTATTTCTATCTTGAAAAACTTGCAGGTCAAAACATGTCCCTTTTCACCTCAAGGTGAGTACCTCTGCGTTTTTGAAGGGAGAGAGCATCCCACTGCAAACAGCTAGTTTAGGACCCTCCCCAGGAACAGGTGAGATCCAGTTTCTAGCCTTATTTTATCAACTTTCCCTGCTGAGTGTCTTTGCTCTTCATGGGGGAGATGTTTGCTTTGACCTAAATAAACTTATGAAATTATTACAATGATTTGAATTAATATTAGTTGGAGCTTGAACAAGGTATCTTTGCAAGGTAATCCAGGTGTCCACAGATGCTGAATGAGTCCCTTTCTCTCTGGCAATCTGTACAAAGTGGGCGATCCTCCAGTGAGGATGAGGAACCATCAGGATGGCAGTGGCTTGGTGATCAGGGTATTCTCCTGAGAACAGATATACTAATACAACTCTCCTGCTTCCTATATGAATACATGGTCCAAGCCAGGGAGCGAGCAAGGCTGTAGGTTTTGTTTTGTTTTGTTTTTTTGATAAAGTCTCTCCTGGAACTAGGAAACTTGACTGAAACTTCATGATCATTATTGGTCTCTTCCCACAAATTTTTGACGAATCAATGCTTTATGGTTTAAAGAAAAATCAGTCAGCAAAAAAAACCCAAACAAAACAACATCCCTCCACCCCCCTGCCAAGGGGAAAAAAAAAAAAACACAAAAAAACATGCACAAAACACCACCAACAAAAAAACAAACCTGACGGTTTCACCATTCACCTTTCTTTTAGATAACACTTAACTTTATGCTTTCTAGATACAGTGTGAGTAATTCTCTACGCCTTTGCTTTCCTAGGCATTGGTAAGCATTGGTGCTTACGTAGGTGAGTGACCTATATAACTAGTGACAGAGAAAATGATTCCTTAGAAAAACTTTATACTCAGGCTGTTTTTATATTGTTCAGGAGAGGCAGCTAAATGATGGAGTCGAGTAAACTGCTTGAAAAGTCTTCATTGCAGTGCCTGCCTACAGAGCAGTGGCTTTTTTAAAATAGCTGATTTGTACCTGCCCTTCTGAGGTTACAAATAATTGCAGGTGCAAGTGATGAAAATGTTGTATCTAAGTTATTGCTATTTCACACTTCAGTCTTGAAAGGCCAAGAACACTGGAAGACTGAGTCCTGTTTTCTGTGTAAAAACAAACAAAAACAACAACAAAAAACCACCCACTAACAGCCTTTTTCTTAATGAGCTTGTCTTATGTTATTGAACAGCCAAATGATTAAAAAAAAGTTAATAAAAAAGTCTATTTGGCTGAGGCTCTTGACTGGGCTAGAATTAAGTGGAATTTAAATCAACTATACTGGAGCTCAGCAGTGACTCTCATCCATCCTTTGAAGAGAGGGGATTTAGAGTGCAATATTTCTATCTGACTTAAGCTTTTGTCAAGAAACCAAGGTATGGCTGAGGTTTATACCTTAAACACAGACCAGGCTTGCTGATATTTTGTAAACCTTTTTGGTGTGCCTTGGGCAAGCTTTTAGCAAATTCTCTCTGCTATTATTTTGATGGCATTCTTCCTGAAACATAGTGTTTCCATGTGGTTTCCACACCAAACAATGCAAAACCTGATGAATTTACCTGGAATTTACTTCTGTTGTTTGGAACCTGAAAAATGGAAACACTTCAGTAGCCCTGTTTCTATATTAACACACATTAAGGGGGGGTGGGGGTGGGAGTTGCACAGATTTATGTTAACTGGAATCATTAAGACATTGACAGTGCTTTCTCGGATACCTATTTATAAAAACTTGGCTTGCTGCTGGCCTTCTGGGAAAAATTCATCAGCCTTAACCCTTGATTTTGTCTGTTCATAGGAAGGGGCTGACCTGCCTTCCTTTCTCAGTGGTGTGCTGCAGTTTTCTGAATATCATTTTTAAAGATCCTTGGATTAAAAAAAAAAAAAGAAAAAAAAAAAGAAAAAATGCAGAGAGGTTTATAAACCATGTGATGAACCAGCAGGAGGAGGAAGAGCTTGGAAGACTTCTTTGTGTGTGCGTGTACGTTTCGCTCAGTTTATCATCATTACTGCTAAATTACTTTTGTTGTTTTCCCAAAGTCACTTACATTTTTACTGATAATCTTTTGTACTCTGTTGCTGGTTGTGTTTCAGGAGACTTGCTGTTAGTATAAGAAGTGGATGATTGATGGCGTACTCTAATCTTGGGTTGATTCATTATATCCTGAATGATTAAAACATGCTGCTTGTATTTGAAGGGCTGAAATCTGAGCTCAATTTGCTGCAAGTCAGAAGTCCCTTTGAGCAAGGGGAGTCACAGCAGCAGGGACTGAAGCATGGCAGGGAATACAAGGCGCATCAGTGGGTAGATCATAGCAAAATCTAACCCTTCATCTTTTTTTAATTGTACACTGAACTCCTACACACAGATTTGCCAGATACAGCTGGCTTATTGAGTCAGTAGTTTCTCACTAATTGACTGCCGGTTTGGATACTGGTGCCTCCAACCAGTGGTTAAACTGTGGGTAGGCGCGTCGGTAAGATGCCAGTGAGAGCGTCTGGGGGAGGAGAAAGCGTCTGGGTGCATGCCTCTCGGATTCGGCTCCCTGCGCTGGGAGATGTGTGAAGTTGGGTGTGCGTGCTGTCACAGATATTCAAGGGCAGCTAAGAGTGAGCTCGAGCGCTCCAGGGAGAGAGAGGCTGTTGCTGAAAGGACAAGCTGGCAGGATCATGACAGAGCCAAGCAGCAGAAAGGAAGGATTTAAAAAATGCCGGAGTGCTACTTTCAGCATCGATGGCTATAGCTTTACAATTGGTAAGCCTGATTTAGTTCCTCTTCTTTCCTTCATTTTCTCTCTTCTGCTTCTTTTCTCTTTATTTGCAGCTTCAGGTAAAACACAGCTGTTGCTCACAATTGCTTTTTGTCCCTTTATACCTCTAAAATATACAGATACCCTGCAACTTTTGGGTTTCTTTTCCATTCTGCTTTCTATATTTACTTCTAAGAAACTTGTCTGTGATACGCAGCCGCTGTAAATCCTCTCGCTGGGTTTTGGCACGAGATCACTGAGATGTTTGCAGAACTTCTTGTTTTGGAACCTTATCTCAGGAAAGCCGCTGTTTCAGGACTGCAGATTTCCAACTTACTAGCTGTGTTTCCTTCCGATGAGCCCAGTAACACAACCCTTGGGAGCCTTGGTTTTGTTTCCAATATTTCTTTGTTGTCTTAGCAAGTGTTTCCAAATTTTGTATCCTTTTGTCATTTTTTTAGGTTGCATAAAAATGTGTATAATCATTCTTGTTGCCTCTCTCAAATACAAAAAGCAAAAGTGCTGGGGGAGGGAAAGATGGGAGGAGAGATTAGGAATTTTAAGGCTGTTTGTTTCTCTTTTAGCTGTTTGAAGAGTGCAATTTATTGTTTGCTGTCTTAAGGGAAAAGTGAGGCTTCTCAAAGCAACAGGTGTCTGCATGATTTTTCTAGGAGTCTTGCTGTGCAGAAGTTAAAACCTGAGGATTCCCTATGCAGGTTGCTCTGCTAAAACTGCATATCTCACAGAGCTATACTCTATAAAACCCTGTAGGTCTTAAAAACAAAGCAAGCTTTTATGGCATTTTAATTTTCAAATGAAATTGAAATTGTTATATATGGATAACTTATGTGGAACAAACAATACAAATCCCCCTGAATATCTTTTAGATGGCAGAGGTTCTACTTCCTTGCAGTTGTGAAATCAGGGAAGTCTTTTCTGATTTGTACTGGTATAACTGGGTCACATTTTCATCTAGTAATGATAAATACAAGCTTTTTGTTAGTGTGGGAGGAGGTACCTGTTTCATCTAATCATCTCCTTCACAGAAAACTTATTTTGCATTCACTAAACTTACTGGAAAAAAAATGGAGACAAAAGTATGTTTCACTAAAATATTTTCATGTAGTCATCTGTTAATGTGCATGTATTATTTTATAAGTGAAACTGCCAGGCAAATGCTACTTTAAGTTTGTGTCTCTGGGAAGGTGGTAGTCCTCCACAGGTAAAATTGCAGCATGCTCACTTTTGAACTCCCTCTCCTTAATCTCTCCATCTCTCATCATCATTACTAATAGTGATATTTCATCAGTTTGTGTCATTCTGGAGGATAAACATTTCCTTTTTTGAGTCTAGTCAGTAGAAAACATTATCTGAAGACGTTGAACATTTATGGCTGTGCCTAATTATTTTGTTTGTTCATGAATAAGCCAACAGGATTGCTGTATTTGTTACTCTGCTGTCTTTATTATTACTTGTGCTCACAAAACAACTAGACCAAATTTTGGATCGAATGACTCAGGCAATTGCAGTTTCTTCTGCTTCTTAGGACAGTTGTTGTCTTAGTCTTAGTTGTTGCATAGTAGTTCATGTGCTGTTTTCTTCTATTTGAAGCACACAACCAACGTATTGATTGTGAACTGTGCATTATATAACATTTATTTTTATATCTGGGTAAATGTGTATTGGATTGACTCACATAACTGTGAAAACACTGTAAACATGCTACCTAGTATTACCAGCACAGTGTGGTGGACAGATCTGAATGATTCATGTATTAGTTAATCTCTATATTGAAGAAAATGAATGTATCCAAATGATCTGACAGCATTAAAGAGTCAGGGATGGGTATCAACTTTTTGCCACCAAATGAGACTTCTATGTAGATACCTAGTTTCAGGTACTGCAAAATTTTGAAAAGTTCTTGGAAAATGTTGAGCTGCTGCATCTGCTGTTGAAGCATGTCAGCTGGGAGAAAAGACTGATACTCTTGAGAAACAGAGTAATATTAGACTGAGATAAATGTGTTTCCACTTGCATGCAAAAGAAAATAGTTAGCATTGATTCACCCCTATTCTAATTGCTAAGAAATGATCATAGTGTTCTGAAAAATCATCATTTACAACTAAACTTAATGAAAATCTTTATGAAAGACACAGGCCTGAAATAAAATGTGAAGGTGCCAGGGAATGGAAGAAGGCTGGTAGTCCTGGTTTATTGCCTGCAGTTATATAGCTTTCTGCCTCTGGAGATGGTCAGCATCTGTTCACCCAGCAGTGCAACTTAGAGCTGCTTCTATGCAGCTCTACTTTTCTCCTCGCTGACTTAAAGTGCTGGTGGAGGGACATCAGAGCTGTGGGAGCTCAGCACTTCCCAAGGCCTCCACAGATCCCTGCGGAAGTATCTGGCCTACAATGCTAAAAGGCAAATGTCTGCTAATACCTGATAGTTTTCCTTCTGTACAGAGTAACGAGGTAGTTGCAAATCCCTTTCCTCCAGGTACCAACCACTGTTTTGGCAGACACCATGAGGAGTACTGGGGTGTGCTGCTCCACACGCACTGAGAATTTCTTGTGTGGTTTTGGAGGTTCTGCTTATGGCCTTTTTACACTGGCAGCATGATGTAAAGGGACTACAGTGGAGCTACAGGGAGCCCTTTAGTGGACCCAGAGCTACAGAGCGCGCCATTTAGTGGGACCATTTGTGATGAAGCAGGCAATTTCATTTGCTCTAGAAAGTTTAATGCATCTCTAATTAAGGTTTTGGTATCTTTATTTGCCTTGGTCTCTGTCAGCAAATTTCAGAGTCTGTTGCAGAGTCCAAGTTTGACAATTATATAAGTTATTATGTTTGAGTTCTTGTTTAACGTTGGCTAACTTTTCCTGCACTAAAAGTAAAAAAAATACCAGAATGCCAGCTAAGTTTAAAGGAAAAGAAGAGGAACTCATGCCTGTTTTTGTCCTGTACCTTGTCTCATCACTCCTGTGTAAATGAAATACTATTAAATCAGAATGCCAATGTTATTTACTGACTTTGCTGCTGTAATTGGTTGTCTAAAGGTGCAAGACAGAGAAACATCCACTGTCTTTAAACCTGGGAAAATGGTAAACACAAACATTAGCAAGAGAATATTTTCTTTCTGCATTTATCACCTTCCTATGACTAAGAGCTAACTTCATTAAAGCTCCCACTCTCTGCTTTTCATATCCAGAAGCACCTGGCAACACTGTTTTAAGTGTCCTGTCCAAATTTATCTAATGAATTTATTTTTATAGGTTAGAATGAATTGAAGTGATGGAGAGTTCTGCTATAACTCAACAGTTATTGGAGGGGGGATGTGGAACTGAAACGCTTAGTCTAGTTCACAGCAGTTGTTTCTAAACCTTGCAGGCAAGTTCCTTTAGGAGGACCCTGTCTCCATTTCGTGTGCAAAAGTTCTTCCTCCAATTATTGCTAAGGATTTGAGTTTTGCTCAGTGGCACTTTCAGGCTCTACTTTGAAATAATTGTTTAAAAATATGGTTTTCTTAATGTTTCTAGTTTCTCACTTTGCAGTTCACTGTTTGAAACCCATTTAAACATCACTTGTAAGGCTGTGACCACACAACCAGTGAAGAACACCCCCAAAGCAGGGTTCTTGGTGGGTTCCCCAAGTTCATGTCAGAAATGTGTTGTGGTCAAAGCAAACGTTTCTTGAAAGGGTGTGTGTGCTGTCTTGGTATGAGTTGGGGATGGGGAAGACTGGCAAAACAGATACTGAACCCAGCTTTCTTAGAGTAAGAAAAAATACCTTCAGCTCAGTGTCACATGCTTAATTTTTAAAGAAAATGTTACTGTGGTTATTTTCTCTTGAAAGGTTGTACATTAGGAGCTCCATGTTCAAACTAACTGGAATAGAAAGGACTGTTTATAAAAAAAAGATTGTAGAAAGAAACCAGGAAAATAAGAGCAGTTTCACTTTTTGTACTGTATTTTGCCCAGAGAGAAGCGTGTGTATTGTAGCAACTAGTAATATGGTTAACTGCATTGTTCTTGTGTATTGATTTTCAGCCTTATTGGAGTTGGTCATTCTTCTGAGAGCAATGGAAACTTTGGAAGAGGCAAGTTTTAGCAGAAGACTCCCCACCCCAGTCCATGCATATGCATATACACAGTGTGTTTTTATGGAGATTTACTTTATTTCTGCCCTTAGTTTCTTTTTATAAAAAACGTCAGCTTGACTGAAAGCGCACTGTAATCACAAGGTGCTGACAGATCTGTCACTGATTCTGTGTGCATGTCACTCATAGTGTTCCTTCAAAAGAGGTCTGGGATGTCTGTGGGGTCAGTCTGCTTTTAGGGAGGAAGGGAAGGTATCTCTACCTGTGCAAAAACAATATCCCTTTCAAAGAAGTGAAGGGGGAATCCATAACCACTGTTCCTACTGGAGATTATAGCTGTTCCTTGTCTTTGTACCTAAACGCTATATCATTTTCTTTGTTATAACATCACAACTGAAATATTTAAACAAAACAAAACCCCAAACTTTGCTTTTTTTCCCCCTCCCTCTCAATAGACCATACTCTAAGAATACCTTCTCACTAAAAGCTGATAGAAAGCAGTAATAATGTCTGCGTAAACAGTGGACCATTTTTCATCTGATATCTAGGAACTGAGAAATCCATGTTTATTAATATAAAACAAATATGAAGCTTGCAATAGGACAAGACACCATTAGATGTAATTTAACAAAGTCTGATGGTGTTATAATAAATTAGAAAGGAAAATAAAAAAACCCTCCTACCCTCCCCCCCCAAATTCACCTAAAGAAATCTGCCAGCAAATAGATTGTGAAATATAACTAAAATTGATTTTTTTTCCTGCTCTTTCTGCTACAAAGTTGTGTTTTAGCTTCAAACCCATCTGGTTTTCATCTATTCTGCCTGAATATTCACCTGACAGGAGGCTGCATTGTTGGCATGCATGTTTGTAAGACACCCAGCTGGCTTCTTGTGTGGAGTGGGATTCCTTTGCACAGTGATGGGCAATAGGAATTCCTGTTGTTGGCATTTCTATCGTGTAGCTGCTTTTATAAAGAGGTGGAGTTGATGATTTCTGTGACTTCTTACAGGGACTTGACATTGCACTGTATCTTCAGTGTTTCAGGGTGGACTGCTGTGAGCTAAGTAAGAGATCTCTGAAAAGACTGCAGTGTTGGTTCTTGCATGGCAAGAAGCTTGGCAATATTTTCATGGAGCTCAGCCCATTTGCTTCTGTGCACGATCTGCCTTATCACTCCTACCTGCTGTTCACAGCTGTGCTCTGCTGTGCGTATCTTGGCATCCTGAGACACAGCGAGTGTTTGGGGCTGACCTCTTCCCTCAGAACTACTTTGAGGGAGAGGTTGCTGTGCAGGGTTGCACACCATATTCATAAGCAGCTCACACTGGTTCAGATTCAGATTTCAGGTCACATCAAAAGTACTATTTTCTTTCCTTCTATTGATTTTATTTCTCTCAGAAGCTGTGAATGGTAAATGGAATGAACCTTTGCAATATGCTTTGACATGAGTGAATGGGCATTGCTGTTACCCACAGCTGAGTTCCACCTACAGCAAAATAACCTCCAGAGCCCTGGGTGAGGCAGAGAGGTGTTGATGGATAAAACCACTAACAACACCGTCAAGAAGCATTCTTGCTTCTTGAAAAAACATTCACATGATTTTTTTGGAGGTTGGTGAATTGTGTATGTCTGGGTCTTGGTGCTCAATCTGCCAATTCTAGATCTAGCTTCAGGGCTAACATCACCAAAAGCCCTGAGCCAGTCCGCCTGTTGGGAATAAGATGTGCTAGTGTGAAGTAGCTACGAAAACTGGGCTTGTGGGCCACTGGGGCCCCAGCATAAGGTGCAAAGAGGGCAAAAGGTGGAGGTGCATGGCTGGAAATGAGGACTCCTGTTTCCTTTGCCCTAAACCCTGCACGTGCTATGCTGTTTATCCCCCTGCTCTTCCTTTGTGAGGGAAGGAAGCTCAGTCAGTTCTCCTTTAGAGACAACAAATGATGGTTGCTCCCCACCAGGTTGGACCCCACCGTATCATGGTGTGAAATGGCATTGCCCCTGTTTCCATTTTCTCTCTGGTCTTTGGCCAACTTGTCCTGCTCCCAATGCCTTCTGGATTGATGTAGTGAGATTAATTACAAATTTCAGACTCTCTAGGACAACCAAAGTTGAAAACAAATAAGCAGGCATAAATTCCTCTGTGCCTTTTGAGCTCAGTTTTCGGCAGGCAGCCAGGCCTGTTTCTGAGCAGGCAGGCTTTGATGGGGAGCAGCCTTCCCTCACTTGCAGCCCCAGCCAGCTCCCTCTCCTTTGTCAAAAGCCAGAGGTCTGCATCTTCCTTGTATTGCTGGTGTGAGGACCAGAGTCTAGGAGCCTTCAAACTTAATTGCTTTTTGGGATTTGCATCTCTGCTGCAGATCTTCTATTTTAAACCCTTGTGCTGTGCTAACTGCCTGATTTTCCTGTTGTAGTGTCAATGCAAGCTAATTTCTCCAAATGCATGAGTAACAAAGCAAAAAGCTCCTGGATGCATCCTGCGCTTATTTGTACAAGTGCAAATCAAGTCAAAAGACAGGATCCTGGCCAGCAGCAAATTTGCATCACTCCACTGCAGCTGGGAGACCTGCACTGACTTAAATGAGCAAAAAATGTGTCCCTGGACTGTTTTCTCTAGTAGAAACATGTGCTGCTGTAGGTTAGAGAAGAGGCTGACATATGCACAAAGCAAGGTAAATCACGCAGCTTTACCACAGCTTGCTTCTAAGACTCTGTCAAGGTTTTGCTGATATCTTTTTCCTCCCCAAATTCTCTCTGCCCAGTGACAGAGGTTGTATCTAGCGATCTCTCTGAAACTTGATTCCCAGTTTTCCAATAACTACAGGCTCAAAATTTTCAGGCCTGGGAGATTAACCCTCATGATTACATCAGTAGCTGTGTGCAAAGTGGGAAGCGTGGTGAGGGGAAAGTTGTAGTAATTACTGAACAGATGCACTTAATGAGGTCTCCACTGGCTTCCCAGCTGGCGAGTCGAGCCGTGCACTGGGACGATGCGAGGGCAGTCGCTTGGGTCGTCGTGTGACATCGCATCCTCCCCCTTGTTGTCATAGCAGCTGCAATCAGCCCCCTGAAAATTTCGCTCAGGAAGACTGCAGACATCATCTTTCTCCATTAAATGGCAGTGCGTGGTGCTTAGTCTCTTGCTGCTGCTGCTGTACGATGCTGCCTCTTATTTCTGTTGTTGTAGTGCCTTTCCTTACCCATCCTTCTCAGAGCGATGCAGGGTGATGATACCTGCCAAATGGTGTGTTGGGAAAGGGGATTGGATAAGCAACTTGCTCAGCCAGTTCCACTTAATTCAGTCTCGACTCCAAGTGCCTCTTCTAAAGTTAGTAGGTTTATAGCCAGCTTATAGTCATCTGGGGTGAGAATAAGGAAGGCAGTTTGGATCCAGGCTGTCTGTCCTTTCTCTTTTAGTATTGACAATGAATGTTTATTAGGAGTGAAAGCTTTTCAAAATCAAATATCATTTTTTTTCCTTGCATATGTGGGGTAGTTGAAGCCCTGGCAGTTCCTCCAAGTGAAGTGGCATGCTGATTGCTTTTTATGGAATCCCCCCTTTTTTTTTTTTTGCTTTCCATTTCTGGGTCTTGTAGTCTTGAACTGCGGTAATGGATCTAGTCCCCCCAAGTTGGTACCAGTGTTTTCCTCTTTATACATTACCCTTTTCCCTCTTTTATTCTGTATTTCACAAATACCAGTGTGAATTTAGTTTGAATCGTGTCAACTGAAAACTAAACTTTCTTGCTCTATTCCCACCAGGCAGATTAGTACATGAAGAGAACTTCCAGGGATTTCAAGTCTTTAAACCAATTTGGAGATAGACTTGAAGTAAAAATTATAAATACACCAACTTTATCTGAAACTTACAGCAAAATGTTCAGATTTTTTTTTCTTTTGCGATTCCTATAGACAAAGATAAATGACCTACACCTACTAGGCAGGTACTCATAAGAAAACCTAAAAGGAGAATTTCATCCAGGCCATGATTCTGGTGTTGGCACATGAAATTGTGCTGAAGTTGCAGGATATTTCTGTGGGCAAACAAGTGGCCTTACTCTTGGTTAGCTGCAGGCTGAGGACTCTATTGTGTAGGGAGAAAAGTGTGCTCCATGATTGTGTGAGAAAAACGGATATTTTTGTCAAATACCAAATGGGTAGAATTGCAATCATAGCACCCTAGGAAGTGAGTTAAGAATGAAAATATGTGGAAAAAGAGTTCTATGGAATTTATGGATGCTAATGTCAGCTATACTGCAAAATGTCATGTTAATCTCCCATTAAAGCTAGTATTTTGCAGGGTAGGTTGTTTTATATGCTGCTGAACACAATGTAAACAGCAGAATGCTAAGTCCACTTAATTTATATTGATTTCCTCCTTTATTCCTTGAAGCTGTGATCATTACCGGACATGTATATTGCTAATAATCAGTATTTCCCTTGAAATGTACTCTGAACCCCCAAAGATCCTATTTTCAGACTTCCTTATTTGCCCTTATTTGGTGGCTCAGTACCACATTAGATTGGTCTACAGAAGAGAGATGTCTTTCTTCTTAACTTGCCAGCCCTTGATTTAAAGACAATCTATGTTCTTTCCGCCTTGAACATTATCGTAATTCGGAATTACAGATCTTGCAGGCCAAATTATGCACTCTTTGCAAATTATGACTCTTATGCAAACCTGATAACTCAAAACATAATTTGGCCTGCAGTGTGTATTTTTTCTTAAAACTGCCGTATGAGCAAATCTAAGACATCTCTGGCAAAGCTGTGATTTTTTGTTCCTTGCCAAATCTGGAATATTAAAATAGAACTTGATAATCAAAGCTGATTTCTATCTGAATCATAAGGAGGGGGTTCTATATTTTATAGTCCATGTACTGTATATATGATATACACTATAAAAGTGTTGAATGTGTGTATAACTGTTACACAGCACCATGGTGTCTTCTAGCACAGCTCTAGGAATATACATAATTTTTCAGGGTTAATTTACAGAAAATTATTTCATGGCTGTTCAAATAACAAAAGCAGTGGGATTTTCCAGAGTCACAGCTGTGGGCTAACTCTACTATTACTAAAATCAATGGCTATCTCTAGCAAATCCAGAACAGGACATCTTATGCTACTTTTGAAAGTTCCTTTGTAGTTAGAGAGTTATTTTATTTATTTATTTATTTTTCTGGTAACTTGAACACTTAAATAGAATTCCAGCAGGAAACACCTAAGATCTAATGGCTACTGTTAACCTTAGCTTTTAGTTGATTGTCTGCTCTTCATAAATTATGCAGTGTATATAGATCAACTGATAATGAACATCTTGTCTCACTTCAAAGGAGTGAATTCTGATTCTTCACAGGCATAATTCAGGGTAGATTTGAGCTGAAAGTGTTTAATGACATCTATGTGCATGTCTCCTCTGCAAAAATGATTGATGTTTCCATGTTGTGAGTTTTTTGTTATGAGATAGGTGAATATTAAGGTACTTGCTTCACCTTTTCTCCGTTTTGTCCCTATATATTTCTAAGTATAGAAACCATTACATGGAGACCTCCTGGCTCACAGTGCAAAGACACAGCATGCTGACATGAGTTGGTGCAGGCATCTGGTGTGCCTGAAAGGTGATTATCCCAGAACCTGATTGAACAGGGGGTGTAGCAGCTCCTCTGTGACCGCAGTTTGCAGCCAACTTTCCTGCAGCAAGCACGTGCTGGTTGCTGGTAACTTTACTTCATTTGGACATAAAGTTGAGTTCTTTCCTCTTTGTTGCTCCAGTGGTAGGAGCAATTTCTAGGAGATGCAGAACAAACAGCTGGAGTAACCCTTACAAAACATTACCATCTACAATCCCACCTGGGAATTGTCACAGCAGCCTGGGGAGGCCAGGGGATCTTGGCTGTTAAGTGTTGTATATGAACTTCACTTGGGCAGGCTGACGCTAGGACTTGAGTATGGCTGCATGGTTTTATCTCCTGCAAATAATCACATAACTCAACTGTCAGTCTAGTCTCCTAACACTCCCCAGCTTTCCTCCATTCCCAAAGTATCAACAGGTTGTTGTTATTACAGTTGCTAGGTGGCTTCATGATATTATTCCTGTCTCTATGGCTAATGCTTAAGGCTTAATTGTTCTTGAGGCAGGGGAAGTGTAGGTATCAAGAATGGTAATTACAGCACTGCTGACAACTTGGATCCACTTGCTCCTGGAAGATGCTTCTGTCAGCCTGACAACATGATCAGAGCAAATTTTCTTTCATGAGAGAATATGTTTATTCTTTAGTGATGTTTGCTGCCTTATGTTCCAGTCTAATGCTTCCTATTAATTAGCATTCATTGTGCCATTTAAGTGAAGTGGGATTTTTGAAGTGAAATTCTGCACGATGACTTGTCGTTTACTCTCTGATTGTGCTTGCCTACTTGCCCTCTGAAGCAACAACAATTATTTGAGCCTTCTGTTTTATTAGCTGTCATTTACAGTAACACTATGTGCGTAATTATTTTTCTCCAGCTCTGCACTGATACTTAAATGAAACCTCTGGGATTTGTTCCCAGCTGATTGTGTGTTTACGTGTTGTGTGCAGCCACTTGCATTTGCTCTCTCTCATGTTGTTTGTAGCAAGTAAGTTTTGTGTCCTTTTGGGAAGTTTTTAGCTTTGATTATTTCAGTGTTTATTAAGCACTAATCTGTTCAGATGCTTTGGAAAAGCCTAGTCAGAGTACCAGTATCTTTAGGTCCCAAAGCCAAGAGGCAGAGGAAATCTGAACTTTGAGCAGTTTTGCAAATTTTGCCTGTAAAGCATAGGTGCTGCTACAAACCAGCTTTTTAAACTGGGAAGAGGAGGATGTTTCCATGTTTGTGAAGTAAGTGTTAGCCAAGGGCGCATAGGATTTTAGGCTTGGAGTTGCACATTTTTCCCTGATGCAAGTCAGAAAATGCACTGGGAATTTGTGAAAATAACGGAGCAAATATCCTAAGTCTCTTATATTTATGAAATAGGCTTCTAGCCAAGCTTACTACTCCAGAATGATGCACCAGGCAAACTTTGTACGCACAGAAATGAGTCTTAAGCCACATGATTTTTTTAATTTTATTCAAAATCTTCCTTTTCAGTTTAAAGTTTGTTTTGATGTTTTTAGTGGATTTATCATCGCATACAGTAAACTGTTTATGCAGATGACACATGTAATGTTTGTCATCACTTCAAAATATTTATTTGTTCTTTTTTTTGCAATATGCTGATCATTAAACTCACTGAACAGCATTCAAATGGATAAGACATTTCTGACAGCTATATGAAGTCATGTTTGGTATGCTTGGGCATTCAAAAAGAAGGAACAGAATCTTTTAAAACTTTGTTCATCATTACCATCAAATATCTGATAAGGAAACAAATAGTTCTTGTAACATTTTGAATTTTCCTTTCTCCTACGTAGCTTTTCAGTCTATACAAACTCTGTATTTGTACATATCATGTCATAGTTTTTAAACCACTACAAACTACAGCGAGGATTAGAACTGGAAAACCAAAGTGTCTTTTAGTATGGCTGCTGAAGAAAAAAACAGCAACAGTTCCAAAACTTGTTAAAGAAAAATGACAGTGAGGAACAAGAATATTTAAAGATAATAGGATTAAAAATTTAGTCTATATTTCTTAGTCCAAATCCCTAATACTATTAGTGATGATTTGGTAAGAGAAAGGAAAATTAAAAACAGGCCTGAGTTATTTAGTGTTCAAAAATGAGAATTGTATTTCACATAGCAGCAATGCTCTTCAAATGAAAGGTGCATTTGCTTTACATTTAATTGTGGTTGGAGGGCCATGTGCCGTAACACTTACAAGAGAAGTGTCTAATCTGATAATTTAGCTCCCACTTGGAATTCAGTGATCTAAAGCGGGCAACTAGTGTTATTCTCTCTTCTCCAGTCTTTTGCTGATGCAATTCATGCCACTGTAGAGTGTTGTTTGATCACTGAAATTTTGGATTAAAAAAAAAAATGGTACAGCTAAATATTTTTAAAAAGACAGCACGTTAGAAGATTCTGTAATGATGCATGGCAGAACCAAAGAAAATCAACAAAGGCAGTAACTGAGAGGTATTTTGAGCTCAGTCATGCATTGCTATGTGCTAGTCCCATTACAATAAGTGAGAGTACTTACTACTGCAAGAGCTGCCAAATGAGACTTGTTCATGATGTTAAAGTATCTTCTACATTTTAAAAGTTGTTTTAGGAGCTCAGTCATACAGCTTTTAAGTGCTACGTTTTGATGCTTTTAAGAAGTAGTGTCTTTGTGGATGTTGTGAATACTCTGTTCCTGGTATCTTCCAGTAACATGGGCAGACGCTTTCAGTTAGGTACCTGTATACTTGACATGCCTCCTGCCTCTTCCTGGGACACACTTGAGAATATAGGAGAGCAGTCGTCTCAGAAATATTGAGGGAAATATAGTCAATTTTTTCCTCCGCAGAGATCTGCTACTGTAAAACTTCCTAAGGAGCATGGGTTTAAGCCCTTCTGATGTATCCACAGCATCACGTGTATTGAGGCAGGAGGCTTTATAGTGTTGCGATACATCTCCTTGAAGGTAAACCTTCTGCTGTGTACTTCTAGGGCCAGTGGATAGCTCCTCCACAGAAACACTGGTTTGTCCTGATGAACAGACAAGCATCTTCTGGCTTCCAAGCACAAAGCCCTAAATTCTATCCCATTTTTTGCTATAAAACTGAGCATCTGCTGTGTTGCACAAATGTGTCATTCACTGTGGCCTGATCACCCTTGGAATTGCTGAAGTAGCACTGTGTTTAGAAAAAACCAAGGGACTTTTCATACAGAATCAGGAATGAAGCTACTTACAGTATTACTAATGAAAAAAATTAATCACTTCCAGTTTGTAGGAGTTTCATTTAGTGGCTTTCAGAAGAACAAAGTAGGAAGTATTTTTCCTTGGCTAATATTTCTGTTTGAACAGCCATATGTAACTTTTAAAATAAAACTAACATTTCATATTGGCCAGTGTCAGTTTTTCGCTCAGGGACTTCACCAAGGGTATATATTCAAGTGCAGTGTGGTAAATGCCTTGGATCAGGCCTTGGATCTTTCTTCCTTTTATCACAAGTTGACATCAATTGGATGTGAAGTTTGGTGAATCTTTCAAATATATTAATTTTAAATTTATATATTATTAAGGCAAAGCTATTTTTAAATTGGGAGGGCAGCTTTGGGGAAGAGTTTGTTATACTGGTCACTTCTTTTATGTGTATGGATAGTTTATGTGAAGTAATAACAACACTGGCAAATGTTCCCAGTAGTATTTTTCACATCAGAAGTGCTTAAAAGTTTGGCTGTACTTGCTTCAAAGTGGAGGTTTAAAAAAAGGGGGGGTTAAAAAAGAATATTCATTTTAAACCGTTGAGCATCTCTGTGAGAGTGAACCCTTTTGCATTAGGACTGGAGACCAGTTACTGCAAAGGCAAACCTGAGGAGAGCTGCCGGCAGGTGCTCAGTGACAGATTGCCGATGACAGGGAAATGGGGAAGAAGCACTTGGTTTCTTTATGCACCAGAAACGTTGGTTATTACCCTGAATTTCAATTGCTTTAAACAATTATACTGGATAGGATCGTGTCGCTGGTCCACCTCTGCTGCAAGCTGGTAGAAAGCAGATGAGCTGAAAAGGAAATGACACATGACTGTGCACCTAATATCTGCAGAGCAGCTTATGAAGCGGTGTAACATTACTGTACGGTTGGCTTGCTGTGTAGCCTATTAATGAGAAGTTTATTTACCAGGATTATCTTTTTGCACATGTCGTTCTCTATTTGTGAGAAACCCTTCCTGTCTGTGCCACCTGGCAGGCAGGTGAGTACAGTGTTATGTTGTGCTAATTAAAGATCAGGTTTGATTTCATGAGGTAGAGGAAACAAATTCTGCCCTGCTCTTGGAATGCTCTCTCAAGCACAGGCTCACAAGCACAGGGGCTTTCCATAGTCTGGGTTTAAGGTTATGCAGTGCAGAGTGCTTTTATCAATGCGCAGCAGCATTGTTTACTCAGCCACTCAGAATGGAGTCCTGAAATAAGTCTAAAAGTCCTTTATATCTGCTCCCACATTGCTTTTTTAAAAACAGCTGCATGCACTGGTGCCAAAGTACATGCGGAATCCTGTGGCACTACAACAACACTTGCAAAGTGACCACAAATGAAGGAAGCCAGAAACTCACAGCACTTCCACTGGTGAACCACTTTTGCAGTATTTCTGGAGCCATTGTGTATGGGGCTTTAACTGAAAGAAAAATTAAAATGGTTATTTTCAGCCTATAACTCACAAGCCATGTGCTATCAGTTAGCCTTACTTTGAGCAAGGATTGGACCATGTGGCCTTCAGAGGCTGGTCCCAAATGAAGTTTTTCAGTAATTCCATATGTGAATGAAAAGTTTCTTCAGGTTAGAGTAAGGTGAAAAAAAGAAAATTAAAAATTCTAAAAATCACTTTCTTTTAGGTTCTATTTCCTTATTTCCAAGTATTGTGAATTTCTCCTTTTGAAAAGAATGGCAAAAAGATCTGTTAATTTCAGTTGGATTGAGGCTGGGATTTGCACAAACAGATGTGCACTGACATTGAATTTAGGGGGAAAAGCAGGGCATTGCCATCTTAGTTTGAAGCTTCTCTTACAGAGGTTTTTGAAAGCATGCTGGGTGCTGGACGAAGTTTGTGTAGTTTATCCTTTTCCCCTCCAAGCAGCAGGGAGTTGACAAAGGCCGAGTGACAATAGGCTCCATGGCACCTGGACTGCTTGAGTGGTCCACTCTTCAACTTTGGCCTCCTTTTCCTGAGAAGACATGCAGAAGAGGGAGCTGGGAAATTTCTCTGGTGATTAAAACTGATTTACTAAGAGTTCAGGGTGAGGTGTTACGCTGAAGTCCTACCAAAAAAGAGGATGTGCTGCTTCTCTACCATGCAGACTGGGCCAACAGGGATGAGTCTTTCATGGCTTGCTCTCCATGCAAACCAGCCAGTGTTGGTAGATGAAAAAGCAGTAAAATGCAGGGCATTTCCAGTCAGAACTATCACTGACATACCTGTATTGTGAATCTGCACTGCTGTGTGGCATGTGAAATGTTTGTCTGTCCAGGATTCCTGTGCCTCAAAAAGCTAGTAGGTCTGTCTGCCACTGCCTGTCCTTCTATCAGCATGAAGTTGAATTGATGACTTTGAGGAATGAAAGAAATTTCCAAGGCCACATTTTAAATATGCGTATGTGTATTTGTGTAAATATATGGAAGCAGGGGGAGGTAGAGGAATAATACAGTAATTGGACACAAATTTAACAAAGGTATAAATGACCAAAGACATAAGGCAGTGAGGACCTGGTACTTGAAGAAGCTCCAGATGGAAGAGACCATTATTTAAAAAGTTATTGCTTACAAACCACACTTAGTTGCCTTCCTTGCTATGGTGTTTTGACACCTTAGATTTTCAGATTTCATGAGGAAACATTAGAGGTGACATGTAGGGAAAGACAAATGGGGCAAGTTACACATTAGTAAATAGAGTCAAGTCTTTGCTGAGGGAAAGGTGGAACATAGTGCAGGCTTTCTAGCACATGCTTCTTTGAATACTACTTAGGTGTACTCTGGGCTTGGCTGATGTCTGAGGTCTCTGTGTTGCAGGGGAGGGAAGGAGAGCAGACGTCAGAGAGACTTCCTGAGGAGTTCTCCTAACAGCCAGAGGGCTAAACCCAGATCCCCCAGGGAACGCAGACTGAAATAGAAAGGCAAAGGAAATGGTGTTTAATTGGTCCCTATTGAAAACAATGGGATTGTTGCCTTGTAAAACCAAATATTTTATGAATGAAGCTTCCAGGGACTACATGTTTTGGCGTTCCTTTAAAGTAAACTCTCCTAGGAGCTGGTAACCAAGCCAGAGCTCACAACATGTTTCTCTTCTCTGCTGAGTATGACCTGTCTGTGCAGAGGAAGATATCTGATAGAAACCTGAATGGCCAGTGCTCCGTCACCGGCACAGTAAAGAAGTGCTTTCTGATTTTCAGACAGAACCTTCTGTGTTTCATTTTTTGGCCATTGCCTCTTGTTATGGCACTGGGCACCACTGACAAAAACCTGGCTTCTACCTCTTTTTTTTTTTTTTTCCCCTTCTTCAGGTATTTATACACATTGATAAGATCCCACGTGAGCCTTCTCCTCCCCAGGCTGAAAAATTCCAGCTCGCATAGGAGAGGTGTTCCATTCCCTTGATCATCTTGGTGGTCCTACATTAGACCCTTTCCAGTATGTCCATGTCTCTCTTGTATCCTGGGCAGCCCAGAACTGAACCCAGTAGTCCAGGTGTGGCCTCACCAGTACTCAGCAGAGAGGAAGGATCACTTCCCTTAACCTGCTGGCAGCACCACTTCTAATGCAGCCCAGGGAACCATTAGCTCTTTGCTGCAAAGACACATTGCTAGCTCATGTTCAAGCACTGGCCTTCTCTCAGCAATCAGAAAGGCCAGGCCTTTTCACTTGTGCATGACCCTCCTTTATGTACCCCAGTGCCGGGGAACAGCTGGGACCAGGAAAACACAAGAGCAGTGAGAAATTATGGCACCACGCAGTAGTGTACTAGTCTACCTTATCTGAAGTATTCCAACTGGAAACGTATTTTTATGTGGTGCTCCAGTGCTGTAGCCCCTCTCCAGCCATCAAACCTACCAAGGCATTGGGATATACATTGGAAATGAGGTTATCGGACATATCTGAGAAGGTATGCATGGCTGGGCTACAACTGCTGCTGAGGAAATGCATTGAATACTGGATGACCTCTTATGTTCTGTCTTGTGGCACTTATTGGCAGTATTGGGTCAGAAGCGTATTATGAGGCAATTGAAAACAATCCAGGGCAATGAGAAGTAAATGTCAAAGGACTGTGGTTTGCTTTTTTTCCCCCCTTTTGAATGCTCTTGTCACTACTGCAGTAGCCTAAGATACCTTTGCTATGGATACAAAAGCTCTAGCTATCTTAATTCTTCAGGAACAAGTTGTTTACAGCCTGCCTGTGCTAAAATAGTAAAGAGGTATGCTGTTGTTGATGGCTATTGAAAGATAACCACTCTGTGTTCATAATGGAAATCAATTTCAAAAACTCCTAATGATATGGGAGCTGAGGCTTTGCTTTCAGGTGTGACATGAGCACTTAAGGACTTGTGTCTCAGTAATCTTTAAAAGTAGGACTTGAGGTCCCAAAGCATTAGCTGCTTTTGTATCTTGGTACTGCTGTGGAGTAATGGCTGCATCAATCTTGCTTTTCCAGGTAACAGAAGGGTCTGTTTGGCTGAGCAAGGATGCCACTGTAACGCTGTCAACTTAAGTACCTGTTGAGAAAGTGCTTGGGAGCTATTGTGTTTCCCCCATACTAGAGAATCATTTGATTTGCTACATCACAGTTTTATGGCCAAGATGTTGCATCAGAGTTGACAGATACATGTGGCTGAGACAGTTTGTTACTCTGTGATAGTTATGAATTCAGTCATTTTTTAAACTAGTCCCTTTGGTGGACAGGAAAGCACAAACCTCACCTATCTTGGGGGCTGAACGTTTGGTCTGGTGTTCCTTCCGTTTCCTTTAGCTCAGTGACTTTTTTATTTTTTATTTTTTTGAAGATAGCTCTATTTCATCCCTGTGTGGAATAGCAGCATACATTTCCCCCCACCCCCCACCCCTTTTTTTTTCCTGGCGTTCAGCAAGGGAATAAAGGTGCCCATGAGAAATTCACAGGAGGCCTCATTTACTAGCATTACAAAATTTAAACCTGAAGGATCACACCCACAAGAGCTTGTTGTCAAACTGTGCTCTACCAATGGAAGAAAATGTTTCCATGGTAACTTTTCTAATGAGTCTGCTTGAAAACCTTTCCAAGAACAACTTTTTTTTTTTTTTTTTTTTTCCAGTGGATTAGACATTTGTGAGGTCAAGTGGCTCCTATGCTGTAGGTATAACCTCACATAATATTATTGGTGGTTTTTACACAGCCCAGTTATTTTTGAGGAGACAGCCTCAAAAACAATCTGTACAAACAGCACAGGAAACCAGGGCAGGGCAGGATTTCACCTAATTTAAGGCATCCCCATCTGAGGTAAACATATTGGATTCCTTTATAATCAATGCAGAGAAATAGATTCTTGCAGGATGTTATTCGTCTGACCTATTTCAGACATCAGTCTCAGGCTGAGCTGAACCATGCCTTAGAAGAGCCATTTTCTTTATTATTGACTGTAAAGGGAGCCTGGATAACTACATTGCACTGTAGATATCTACATCTGAAGAGGAGCCCCCGTTCCCAGATACTTTTGCAATCTAGAGGTCTAGAAAACATGCTTTTAGAACAACAACAACAAAAAGGTATAATAAATGATTACATAGTCTAGAAAAAAATGAGGGATGTGCACATAAATCTTCAAAGAAATAATTAATTTGAAAAGAAGGGAAAAGTGAGTGAACTGCAGAAAAGTAATGGTCTAAACACTTATTGTAAGGATATCAAGGCACTGATGTTTCACTGAGAAGTACTGATATTTTGCTTCTTCTGTAGAAGCACTCCACAATTTGTTTCACTTCCCAGCACTCTACAAGTTCCAGCCTTCTACTTTAACAGAGGTACTTACTGATACATTTTTTTTCCTGGTGTTGAGGCAGCACATCGTTGTGTCCTATGTGTCCTCC
>VXAA01000908.1:401987-434434 GCA_013399115.1 Anseranas semipalmata
TTTTTCCCCTGTAGAGCACAGGATTATTGCACTATAATATAAGGTTTTAATATAGTAGCAAAGCAGTCTTCCCGGCTGTTTTCCGCCTACCAAGATATCATTGTTTCACAATGTCTGTATTGGAATGACAGTGCTATTAAATGCAACACGAATACTTGCTAACTGTAGATATTTTTACAGTGCTGATCCCTCTAATATCAAGGTAGATGTAATGATAGTCATCTGTGCACTTCTGTCTGTCTATGCTATGTTTAGTTAACTAATGGACTGGAGAGTGATTTCTGATTGTGTTTCATGAATTGTCATGAAGGAAAAAAGTGGATGTGGAAATGACAGGAGAGGCTGGGAGATTAAGTTTATAAATAATCATAGCATCTGACAGTCAATCTGATTTCAGTAGAAACTCTTTGGGAACAGTGTTAAGCACTGGATCTTGGTGAATGGTCAGGGTAAGGTGGGAGAAGGAACTAAAGCTGTAATTGGATCTTCCTTCCAGTTGCATTAACTAAGAGTGGATGAAAACCCTCTTGTAAAGAAGCACTTTTGAAACTCCCTTCAGACTTTGAGGGTTTTTGCTTTTTTTATTTATATTAACATACACTCTCTATATTTATAAATAATTTTTTAGACCTGTTCATACATTTGCCTCAAAAAATAGTCTAGTTTTGTAATCAGATGCCTTTGCAGTGTAAATTCTTTGACTGCCAAAGCACGCTATTGAAATCCGTTGCTAACTTGCTCTCCGACTTTGGACAAGGCACCTTTAATTTACAATTCTATCAAACTGGGAAAAACTGCTGCTTTTTTTCCATTCACATCTTTAATTAAATACCTCTACTGTGAGTCACTTGAAATTTGTCCTTCTGTTTAGAGATCATCCCATTATCTAGAGTGATAGAATAGCTGGTCATTTAGTAGTGTCACAAGGTTGCACAGGCAGCTGTCTGATTTCTGTCACTTCACACAGAATCACACAGAATGGCTGAGGTTGGAAGGGACCTCTGGAGATCATGTAGTCCAACCCCCCTGCCAAGCAGAGTCACCTAGAGCACGTTGCACAGGATGGCATCCAGGCGGGTTTTTAATATCTCCAGAGAAGGAGACTCCACAGCCTCTCTGGGCAACCTGTTCTAGTGCTCTGTCACCCTCACAGTGAAGAAACGTTTTCTTGTATTCAGCCGGAACTTCCTGCTTCAGTTTGTGCCCGTTGCCTCATGTCTTGTCACTGGGCGTCACTGAAAAGATTCTGGCCCCATCCGCTTGACCCCCTCCCTTCAGATATCTGTACACATTGATAAGATCCCCTCTCAGTCTTCTCTTCTCCAGGCTAAAGAGGCCCAGCTCTCTCAGCCTCTCCTCATATGAGAGATGTTCCAGTCCCCTAATCATCTTTGTAGCCCTCTGCTGGACCCGCTCCAGGAGCTCCATGTCCCTCTTGTACTGGGGAGCCCAGAACTGGACACAATACTCCAGGGGTGGCCTCACCAGTGCTGAGTAGAGTGGGAGGAACACCTCCCTTGCCCTGCTGGCAATACTCTTCCGAATGCAGCCCAGGCTACCATTGGCCTTCTTGGACACAAGGGCACATTGCTGGCTCATGGTTAACCTGCTGTCCACTAGGACACCCAGATCCTTCTCTGCAGGGCTGCTTTCCAGGAGGTCAGTTCCCAACCTGTACTGGTGCATGGGGATATTCCTGCCTAGTTGCAGGACCCTGCACTTGCCTTTGTTGAACTTCGTGAGGTTCCTCACCGCCCAATGCTCCGGCCTGTCCAGGTCCCTCTGAATGGCAGCACAACCCTCTGGTGTATCAGCCACTCCTCCCAGTTTTGTGTCATCCGCAAACTTGCTGAGGGTGCACTCTATTCCATCATCCAGGTCATTGATGAAGAAGTTAAACAGGATTGGACCCAGCACGGACCCCTGGGGGACACCGCTAGCAACAGGCCTCCAACTAAATTCAGCACCTCTGATCACGACCCTTTTTGTTTTCACTGCTTGAAGTAAATGCTTGAAATTGAGAGTGTTTCAGTAACCTGTATGCTTTTTCCTCAGGGACTGACTCAGTGTCATTGAGGAAAACAGTATTTCTGCTCACTCACAAAACACTTGAAACTGGGGCTTGTAGCACTTCTAGGGTCCACCTGCATAAGGGGACTGATTTCAAAGTGATGTAACGATGTAACCACATCATAATCAGTGACTTATAAGGACCATCTCTGAATGAAAAGCTAGTATTTAAAAAATGTAAGAGCTGCTGAACTGAGCCAGACTAAGGCATGTGCCATCTTGTGGTCTGTTTCAGGTGGTGGCCAGAAGTGCAGGGTGATCAGCTTATTTTTTAATGATTTTTTATCAAAACCAGGATAGGTGGTGGGTAAGAGTATGCCAGTTGGGAGAATGTCTTGCTACCACATCTGATACCACTTTTCATGTGTCTGTTGGGTGCTATCCACTATGGTATTGCTTATGCGATGAATTTTCTAATAGAATTGAGCTAGAAGTCATAGTAGCCTTCATGTGCAGAATCGTCTTCTAGAAATCCCATAGCTTAGGATTTCCATCTGTCTTAAATTCACTGCACAGAAATATATGACATAGACCAAGCTTTCCAGGTATATGGTTTTCAGCCCAGAAAGCCAGCCATATCCTGGGTCACATCAAAAAAAAGTGTGGCCAGCAGGTCGAGGGAGCTGATTCTCCCCCTCTACTCTGCTCTCGTGAGACCTCACCTGAAGTGCTGTGTTCAGCTCTGGGGCCCCCAGCACAAGAAGGACATGGACCTCTTGGAGCGAGTCCAAAGGAGGGCTATGAGGATGATCAGAGGGCTGGAGCACCTCTCCTATGAAGACAGGTTGAGAGAGCTGGAGTTGTTCAGCCTGGAGAAGAGAAGGCTCCAGGGAGACCTCATTGCAGCCTTCCAGTACCTAAAGGGAACCTACAAGAAAGCAGGAGAGGGACTCTTTTTCAGGGAGTGTAGTAATAGGACAAGAGGTAATGGTTTTAAACTAAAAGGGGGTAGATTTATATTAGATATTAGGAAGAAATTCTTTACTCTGTGGGTGGTGAGGCCTTGGAACAGGTTGCCCAGAGAAGCTGTGGATGCCCCATCCCTGGAAGTGTTCAAGGCCAGGCTGGATGGGGCTTGAGCAACCTGGTCTAGTGGGAGGTGTCCCTGCCCAAGGCAGGAAGGTTGGAATTAGATGGTCTCTAAAATCACTTCTAATCCAAACCATTCTATGATTATCCTCAGGAGAAAGATGTGAGTGGGTTTGCTGCAACAGGTAGTCTGTTACAGCTACCAGAAGTAAGAAATCTCAGCTAAATGCAGAAATCAGCCTGGACATTTCCAGGAAAAAAAAAATAGTCATACTCTGCAAGCCAAAAGTTAAGGCGGCTTCACCACCTGGTAGTGGTGAAGGTTTTTAATTTATACATGTATGTATGCGTACATATATATATATATATATATATGTATATTTTTTTCTCTTCCATTAGCTCCTGATTCACATTTTTTCTAGTAGCCATTTTCAAACTCTTAGCAAGCAGTTATGGGTCCATCGCATGCTGTTGGTGTCTGGGTGTGCCAGAGGCTTGTGTGTGTGTGTGTGTGTGTATGTCCGGGGAGGCAAAGGGGCTGTTCTTTGTCCTCTGAAGACTGGTATGGCAGACATTGGAAATTAGAGCAGCCTGGGGCTTGTGTGAGCAGATCTATTTGTTCTGTGAACATGGGGAGCTGGGGGATATTCAACCAACAGAATATGCATTAATAGCATAAATAGATTACACACGACTGCTGCTCAGCTTTGAGGTTAGGAATATGTATAACATGGGCCTTGGTGTGCAGAAGGTGGGTTTGGTCCAGCCAGTTGCTGGTGTTTGGTCTTATTTTCACTAATCTCCAAAACCCAACATCAGTATCCCTCTAGTCTTTAGGTGCTAGTAGGGTCACACTTTGCAAGTTCAATGTTTGTATCTCTGCCTATAAGTAAAATTTGGCTGATGCTCAGAGTATTGATTAGTTTTGCTGCTTTTCACACAGATATTTTGCACCAATTTCTCTGTTATGACTCCTCTGTGTACACCTTGTACTTCTTGAAAACATTTCTGTGGCTGTCAGTAAGATGCAGAAGCTCTGAAATCTGTGCCTGTAGTGAGAGTCCCTTCAGAGAGAGGCAGCAACTATCTTCAGTTACCTGAGGGAACAAAGCGCCTTCCACTCCAGAAGCAGCTTTCCCACCACAAATGCAGTACAAGATCCTTTCATAAGGAGAATGAACCATCAGCTGTGTATGGTGTTCCTCTCCCAGTTAATGAACGATGGCAATGTTTGGTGTACAGTGTAGTTGTCAGGCAAACAGCAGCAAAAAAATAATCCATTAGAAGTTATTTTGGGAAATGCTGTATGGAGTATGCCTCTTGATTATTACTTGGAAGTGAAGATTGCAGTTTCCTGCCTTCCAGAAGTATTTGGAAACATAAATCTTGTTTAGAATGTTTTGTGATCTTCAGATTAAATCCGAGACTTGTGTTGTGCCTTTTCCATCTAATGTAGTTGATCTATCACTGAATTGTAGTAACTAATTAGAATCTTGAGTCCAGAGTTGTCATCCAATATTTCTGATCAGCAAAGGGATGCTGCATTTATAACTTCTGTGACTTTTTGTGTTTTATAGTGTGGGTTTATGCTGCCTGTATTGTTAATGATTACAGTGTGAGCAATTCAAATCATATTAAGTTAGTGGTGTTCCCTGCATTGTAGTGGGATTCAACAGAATTCAACAGATTCAACAGAAAACTCTTTGGGTCATCTTCTCTGGAGGGGTCTAAATCTCTGGCTCAGTAATCTGTGCCCTGGCTCCATGGTTGATACATTTGGAGTTTATGCCATGCTTGATAAAAACTTTCAGAAGCAGAATTTTCTATCCAGGCACTGAATAACTTATTTGCGTGGTCAGTGTCTTTTCTGATCTCTTTATCAGACTCAAAATCCCGTGAAGATAGGTTTTCTTATGAGGAACCTTAGCTTCTAAATGGGTAAGAAAGCCACCAGAAAAGTCTTCCTTTGGTGGTAATCTGCTTCTGATCTGTGTGGGATTTATCTTCAAAAATTTTGTTAATGACTGTGACACAGAAAAAAGGAAAGTACTGATTATTGCTGCTGGTGATACAAAGGATTGCTAGTACAGAGGAGGATCTGAATATCAAACAGTAGAAATCAGATGATGGATTGGGCTAACAGTAAGGGATGGAATTTAGTAGTACGGAATGAAAGATCATGCTGATGAGGACTTAATAACAAGAACTTTTACTACAATCTGAGAGTCCGGAGAGTCTGCTAATTTGGTGGGGGGTGGTGGAGTGGGGCAGTTACAGCACAGCAAACATGTGGCCAGACGAGAATAAAGTGCCACATGCAAACTTTCAAGAAAATGAGAAAATGAATCGACACTGAACAGGTTCAATAGAGATAGGGAGGAGATATGAAGACACCTGTTCTGTAGGAAGACAGAACTGAAATATCATGGTGTGTTTAGTCCACAAAATGATGATGAAAAGGGGAAATTCAGGCGTTCGATGCAAAAGTCAGAGGAGGATTAAGCACCAGAAAAAAAGACATACTTCAGCTTAAAGGGATTGTTGGTGCAAGAACAAATTGATATAAATTGACTGTAAGTTTATGCTGGAAATTAAATGATAGGTCATAACCCACACTGCAATCGGTTTCTGGCAAAGACTTATGAGATGTGTAAGCATAAAACCCAAGCTATTTTAAGATAGAGCTTGATAAGTTTATCAAACATGTAACAGCATTACAGTCTTTGAGAGCAAAATCCCCCGGACTTCCCAGAGATGATCTTACTTTGATTTGTCTGTTAAAAAAAAAAAAATACACCCAGTTATCTCAGCAGTTGCAGTACTGTCTTTTAT
Source organism: Anseranas semipalmata (assembly GCA_013399115.1). Taxonomy (NCBI): domain Eukaryota; kingdom Metazoa; phylum Chordata; class Aves; order Anseriformes; family Anseranatidae; genus Anseranas; species Anseranas semipalmata. The sequence continues at coordinate 407,919 of VXAA01000908.1, forward strand.
TCTCCCGAGTTTTAAAGTAAATGATTATCGGGAGAGGATATGTAACTATGTTAGGGCAATTCAGAGATTTTTATTTTTTTATTTCTTTTACAGGTATGCTATACAAAGCATGCAGCATTGTGGGTGGTGGTGGAAGTCCCAGGGAACAGTTTATTTAGATGGTGTGTTCAAAATAAATTTATCTACATATCAGTGTTTTCACTTTATCTAATGTATGTTTCCTCTGTCTTACACTTGACAAATTTACCAGCAGCATGAAATATATAGCTAAACTCATCTGACCTTAGGTATTTAAAAAAAAAAAAGTCATCTTGAAAGAATTTGTTTATTGGTGGGTGAAAAAATACCTGACTTTCTTCAACCTCTCACCTGCTTAATTGTAAAATATAGATGATGTGTTGTTGTTTAAGTCTATTAGTCTAGATGAGTCAGTACTACAAAGTGGTATATTTTTGTTTGCATTGTACTAGAAATTTGACAAAGGATCCTTGAAAGCTAAATTGGCTGATGGGGTGTACTGGTGAAATTAATACCTGCTGTAGAAAAAGGTGGCAAGATGTAGGAAATAATTTAATGGCAAACATTAAAAAAATGAAGACTGCCTGAGACTCTAAGATGGCATATGGTGAACTCACACATGAGCTATCAGTGTTAATCAAAGAACTGATCATACCTATGAAAATATTTTCATAATTGCAAGGCAATGTTCTTGAGATTTCCAGGTGGTTATAATATGATATAATACATTTGAAATTAAATACATTTGATTAGGCCCAGTATTTTGTTGTCTACTTGGGCAAGCGACCACAAACAACATGTGAGTGTTTCCTTCTAATGGGGTACCTATAGTATATCTCCTGCTGTCACAGCTGTCTTTCTGAAGGAACATTAAGTTACTTACAGGCTATCTGCATGTTTCTATACCCTTCACTGTGATTCGTTTGCTTCCAGGTAGGAATAGAAATTAACTTTGAATATTTAGTTAAAAAATAAATAAATAAATAAAATGTTGGGATGGAAACATAAGGTCCCACCCACTTAGAAGAATTAAGTAAATATCTGAAGTTTTTGTGCTGATAGTCTTATCTAATTGGAGGTGAAAATCAGCCTAGATTTCAACATGGAAGTGTAGGGTGTGGCTGGATAGTAAGCATATCCGAAGAGACAGCAGCAGGTATAGGAAATCCTTGGAAATACCAGAAATCATCTTTGGTGTGGGTTGTGACTTGTTTTCTCAGAAACTCAACTTCTTTCTCCAATTTCATTAGTTCATACCTTTATGTGCTTTATGTCCTGCTCATTGCTTTGCTGTGTTACGTGTACCTCTGATCTGGATGACGGTACACCAGATGGAAGGGCATTATTCTGTATATTACACAATCTGATGTTTGGAAAGCACTAAGACAAACATGTGACCTGGAACTGGAAAATGTTTATTTTTGAGGTAATTAATGACATCCGTTGTGTTGGATGCGGGGACTATGTAAGCAGAGCTTCCCAAACACAGATGTTGGGTGGAGTGCTCCAAAGCTCTTGTTTGCAACATCTGGCTGGCAGGTGGCATGCAGCTGAGACCTTGTGTGCACCTGAAGCCCCTGGTGACCAGGGAGTGTCATCTGCTACTAGAGCAGAGAAAATACTCTAAAGGGGAGAGTAGCACAGTTAAATGGCCCTTAGTAGGCTCATTCTTCATTGACCTATTAGGTTCACCTGATGCCCCAACTTAGACATTGCAATGCATGTTACAGTTTTACCTAGGCTCTGCTGTGATCCAGAAAGGTGTCTAAGACTGCAGAAGGGACTGGTCCAGCCTACCCAGTGCAAGCTGCCAGCACTGAGTTGAAGACAAGGTCTGTCTGCTTGTTTACACGTTGGCTATAGCAGTGTTTTCTGAACATTTTGTCCCTACAAAAATTGGCACGGTTCCCCATTTTACTGGTCCAGCACTTTTGATTCCTGCCCCATGGAGGGTAGTTCTGCCTCTCCTTCACCCTGCCATCACCTCAAGCAAAGTCAGATTTGATTCTGAAATTATAAAGTGCTCTGGACCTGCGTAACTCTGCAGTCACTCTGGGTTGTCTCTCCCCCCCCAAATCTGTCTAATCCTTTTAAAACTTTTTGAGGTCCCTATTAGAAGAAGGTTTGTGTGACTGCACCCATAAAAGCTGAGTTTTCCGATCTCTCTGGCTGGCTACTGCAAAAGGGCTTTTGCAGTCCTTCTACTGAGCCAACGAGAGGTACGGAAAATTTCCCTTGCTTGTCCTGTGCTTTCGGCACCTTTAGGAAGCCGCGCGTTTTAAGGGCACCATCTACTGGCTAATGTGAGCAAAACGATGCAGTGATTTGTTCACGACTCCCTCTGTTCACTAAAATAATGAGCGCTAGAGCCACCTTAAACAATTGGTAAAGGATTGGATAGTAAGTAGTGAAAGCTGGAATGACACTGGATATAAGTCTTAAATAGAACCAAACTTAAGCTGACAACCTTAAGACTTGTTAGAAGAATTAAATTTCCTCAAAAGCCTTTTCCGGCTTCAAAAAGTCCATTACAGTTTAGCTGACATCGTTATCTTGCTAGGGACTTATGAATCTGGTCTGGCAATGTTTTGCATCCCTTTGTGGGATTTCTTAGCTTGGTTGGCCTTGTTTCTAGAAAATAGCATTTTTAAAGAAAACAGAGAATTGTCAAGGTTTATGTGCACAAACATAATATGTTCTCCTCTCTTTCTGCCCATAAATGCTGTTCCTCATGATTATTCTAGCTATAAAAAATAAGTGAAGGATGGTAATTTATCTTGTTGATAACTCACCTCTTTTTTTTTTCTTCTATAGTTTAATACTGTAAGTACCCCAAAGAGTTGTTTATGCACTTGACTAACTGTATATTGCTTGTGTCACATAAATATTGGGAGGTATGGCAGTGTGAATCCAAGACAGAAAAAAGCAGGATTTGTATGGGGTTGTTCTTATCCTAGGTAATATCTATAAGCAGTTTCAAATGTCACAGGATTCCTTTGTGTAGGTCCTTAAATTTAATATAATTTGCTATTAAATGATCCTTTGGGCTAGTACATTTCCTTATATAGGCAGAAAAATCTTTTTTTGTTTGTTTTTCTTACTGTAATCCTTAAAGTAAAGGGGAAAATGACATTTTATTTAGGACTAAGGGATAAAAGTATGATATAAAATAGATTTTGTAAGTATGACTGTGATTATATATTGCTATGTACAGTTAATAGGCAGTGCTTAAATGTTGCAAAGTTATGATTCAACTATTATATGGGATAAGGCGATGTCTGCAGATGCCTATAGTGTGTCGTGCTGACTCCAAAAGCAGAACTCAACCAGACAGATAAACATGCAAAGAAATATATTTGGTGGTATATATATAAAAAAATAATTATGTAACTGTGTGTGTATACCTAAACATATATACCCAATTGCTGTTACCGCAAACAGTCTTCTCTCCTTTATATGCATGAAAATTGGTATTATTATTAATCTTAGACAATGTAAAATTTAAATGTAATGCTTTTTATTTTTCTGTATTTTCTCCTTTCAGTTGCAAATGAGACGGGTGACAAAAATGCACGACCACTTTCACGATTTGCCCGTAAGTAGCCTTTTTTATTTAACTGGACAATTTGTCTGTCTATGGTAGAAATAAACATATTCAATAAGTCTTTTAATCTCATATTATGGCAACCCTATCATTACAGTTCATTTACAATACTAAACTGAAGAGCCATAGTACTTAGTTGGAAATGTCTCTTACAGAAATCTAGTCTTACTAAACAGTGTTGATGCAAATTTAAAAGGCTGGAAAGCTTCATGGCTATACAGTTGTTTCAAGCATAAAAGGTTGTAAAAACATGTCACAAAGCCAGCTGAAGTTGACCACAGTGGCAACAAAGAGATTTGGATTAAGCCTTAGAAATAGCATACTAGAAACATGTTCAAACCATACTGGTACTTCATCACCAGTTGTGTCACATGGCAGGGTTGGGAGATAAGATATGGCTTGGGGTTTGAAATGAGTGTTCCAGGCTTGAACAAAACAAAGGGATGCATCTGGTAGCACAGCATCAGCTGGGCATGAATTTGACCATACGGATCATTAAAAACACATGTAACGAAATATATAGGAAAGAGGATGGGAAATCCTGTTCATAACACATAAAGTTTCACGATACTTTGTGATCACTTAGCAAGGACAAGTCCCCTTCTCGTCGTTAAAATGGGGCATTTGCCATCATCATGTGTGGTGCGGATCAAAACATCTAAAATTTACATCTACCATGCAGTATTTTGCACAGTCACATGATGGCGCTCTGAGCATACAGGCAGCGAGGCTGAAGGCCACAGAAGAAACTGCTGTGACTATAAAATCTGTCGCATGTAGTGACTTACAGGGTGATAGAACAGGTCGAACAGGACTAAGAAAATTGTACTAGCATTCCTTATACCTGACTTAAGGTTTATTTTTCTTCATGTTGTAGACTGTAAAGCTTAAAAAGGGGCTCTACTTATCAGTACTGGCTGGTCGAATGCTGAAAATGCATATCACAAAGGAGAGCAATGTAAATGTAAATGCAAATATTTCGAAGTTCTTTATCACTCTGTTTTTTGTCCATTGTGTTCCTAAATACTAGTTATAGGGTTGGAAGATTCAGCCCAAATACAATTTATTCTTAGATATTTGGGTTACGAAGACTTCACGCTGTAGTATTGCCTGACTGGTAGGTCAATCACAATGCCATGACATTTCGAACTGAGTTGGCACTTTAGTTCAGATTTTGGCATTCATAAGAATGTGTTTTTTCGTGATTGCATATAGGGTGTAGGTCTGAGACCCAGGAACAACCAGGTTCTGCTCCTGCTTTAATCTTAGCTCTCAACCAGGCAGCCAAGCCTTATTTGCAGAGGTGACTTGTATTACATGGAAGAGAACCGACTAGTGGGTGCTGTCAGCTGAATGAAAGCAGAGGAAACCCCCTTGTAAGGCTTCACCATATGACCTGGTGCTGCATGGGATTAAGTGAGGAGGTGAGATCAAAGACCCCAGACTGCTTGGCAGTGATAGAAATGCAATGCAGAGGTGAACGTTTAGATTAAAAACCTGGTTATGAGGTAGTCACAGAGATCTGATATAGGGAAGCAGGAGGATAATTTAAAGTGTGAAACAGACTTTCACTGTTAGGATTTTAATTTAGCGATTTGGGAGTCGGGTTGAGGATATAATGATACAACTAGCTTATCATAGGTCACAGTTAATAATGACTATGTGGTCATGAGTAGGATAAGGTGATAACTCTGTGGGAATGGGAAGGAAAATTAGAATGGGAACTGTTATGATAAGGAAGGAAATATTTTAGGCATGTGCTGAGTTAAACGGGTAATCCCAAAATCCATGCTGAGAGTGCTATAATCTACTCTGCCATACCATGTTTTCATTGAACAGTTGGTGGATTGCAGAAAAAACATTCAAAAACATCCTGGCTGATGAATGGCAGAAAAATTGGCAGTATTGAGGACAAAGAGTCAAGCAATAACTGAAGTGATAGAGGATTATTGTTATCCTTGTCATTTGATTCACAAACCAGAGATTGGGCGTTTTCTAGGATTGGGCCTTTCACTGTGACTTGGATAGTAGGTTTAAAAGCAATTACTAATGTCATCCTCACAACAGCAAACAGGACTTCCATTGCTCTCTAGTAGCTGCCTGTTTGAAGTCAATGCTAAAACTCAGATTTCAGTGGGATTGCAGTTATGCTGATCTTATTTCCTTTATCTACCTTTCTATGCACAAAAGCAAATGGCAGATATCCTACAGAAATTCAGATGAGCTTTGTCCATTGTGACTGTTTTCCCACAGCCTTCTGGAGTGTGTGGCTGTTTCCAGTTTATTTCCGGAGCAAACAAGAGGGAAAGGTTGCTGCTGTTAAGTGGGGCAGAGGAATGATGGCTGCATGGTTATCCACTTAGTTGGACTTGTAGTGTAACAATATTTTCAGAGTATATGAAAGTATTTGAACACCTACTTGGTCACATGTATCACAGATTCTTTAAGCAGAGTTCTGCATTTTAGATTATAATACCTAAATCTATCTTGCTTTTGCCTCTAGTTCAACTCTAATTATCTTTGACAGGGTATAATAAAATGAAGGAGAAGCATTTTTACAAATGTTTACACTTATCACAATGATTTGAAGTTAAAACTGAGTTGTTGAAGTTAAAACTGAGTTGTTAAGTGTTACTTATTCCAATGCTAGGGCTAGCCAATCTCCCCTTCTCTTGAATGTCAAATTCCAGCTCATTCAGCAGTCTTTATTTAGGTTACTAAGTAATCATTTAGATTATTTAGGTTAGTTTAGGTTACTACCCCTTTAGCAGCAGTTAATGTGCCAGGTATCTCACTATGTTGCCTTGCTACAAGTCCTATTGTGCCATCAATATTTGAACAGTTGCAGCTGTGGGGATTTCAGTCCTTCAGGCTTTCAGCATTTTAGGCAGCTGGAGGCTTCTGGCTCATGTATGGTCAGGCAGGCCTGTTAAGCAAAACATTCATTTGCTTGAATGCACTTCATCTGAGTGTTAACTGTGGGCAGGCTGTGAGTGCTGATTAGACAGGTGGACATGACATTTCATTGCTCTAATGAGGTTAGTTAATTCTCGTTGGCTGATTTGCTGATGTTGATCTTCAGGACAGCTAAGTATATCTAGGTCCACGGTCTAGATCTAATTACAGGGAAAAACTCTTTTTCTCCATGCTGGACAAAAAAGGCTGGGTCTATGTACAGAGAGTGTAGGGAAAAACTATGTATTGCAACAAATACTTGTTTTTCTTACACTGATGCTATTTAAAGAAAAAAAAAAGTTTGATTTGGATGACTATATGGCTTTCAGTGGCAGTTTGCTAACCTGTTACTGTTGGTTTTCAATGGTAGTGTATGCACCGAGCTACTTGTATCTAGTAAGTACAGAAAAAGGATAATATGTCTTTTTCCAGATCCATGGAGTTCTCTTGCACCTGACAAGCTGGAGTGCTTGTGGAATAAAAGAAAGTATAGGGCTGTGAAAATAAAAAGAGAGTGCAGATTTGGGAAGCTTGGTAGATTCCTTGGAATAATTGCAGGAGAAAGCCTCAAAATTATAAATGTGGCTTGTCACTTTTTTTTTTTTTTTTTTTTTTTGCAAGTGTTGATGTCCTGCTCTTCTGTCTTGGTGTGCAGCATTTGTGGCTGGATGACAACTTATTCATCTTTTTGACCTTAGCTTAACAGAATCTTAAAGATCTGTTTCCAGTTGTGCTCAAGTGTGCCATACTTTTGCAAAACAAATGGTCCTTTCAACATATTATAGGGAGTTACAATATTTTTTGCTCTATCACAGATGGCCTCTATGGTCAGTTAAATAATTTAAAACTCTTGCATCCTTTATATTTCTGCTTATGAAATGGGAACACAAATGCTTATATATTCAAATAAAACTAAAAATTTGGAGGAATTTGGGTGGTGCTCTAAAGTAAAGAAGCAATGCTGTAGCATAACATAAATCCTTGAATGATAAAGATGTACTGATATTGCCTTTAATTCTGCTGTTGTTGCATATAAATTACTTGGCTTTGGGCTACCTGGTGCAAGTATTAATTCTTCTAGCTATTGTTAGACAACTCAGAACAGAACATCAAGGCTACCTGTAAATCTGGGTAAATATTGTCCTTGCATATTAAATAGCTGCTGAAAATAGCAGAAAAGCATATGAATATCAAGTTTTCCTGAGTAGCTGGGAAATATTCTGAAAATTATTTCGGGATGGAGGAGATAAACAAGAATTCTTGCTTATCTTCTGTCTTTGCACCATTTAGGCTGTGTGAAAACAAGACATGTAAGACAGCTAGCAAACCGAGCCCATCCTTACCTATTTGTTGCAGCAGATATTGCTACTTCTAACAAAGTGTTTTCTCATTATATATTCTCAGGAGACATGGGATAGCATCTCTTCTATTCAATTTCCCCTTATTAACTTTGTGTGTAGTACAACAAAGTCAGCCTTAATCCACATATGTTGGGTCCATTATTTGCTGCTTAATTGTATCTGCTGAACAATTAAGTCTGAGTGCCAGGAAAATATTTGAAAGTCTTATCTGTACAGTCTCCTATAAAAATCAGTTGCTGACTTTAAAAGTATCCCATTTGTCGGAATATATATATAATATAATATCTCTCTATATACTTATATATTTGTTTTGCATAAGCTGGTAAATCTTACTACACTGGAATCCAATAAGCTTAATGCTCCTGGCATCTCTGTTGTGGGAAGTATCTTAACTGATGTCAGTAACTCAGTACTTAACTGCTCTTCTTGGACTCTGCTAACTCACCCATGTATATTCTATAATGTTTTAAAGTTAGAATATGATACAAGTGTTCAGTATGGGAATATCACTGGGGTTTTCAAAAGTGCCTAATTTATTCAGAAGCCATTTGGAAATTTTTGAAAACATGAAACATGCTTTTTTAAATTTTATGAAGTATAAGTCATGTATACTTTTCTCCAAAGTCAGGGAGGAGATCCGACTAAAGGATGCTAATTGTACTTTGTGAGTGGAACTACATTTATAGACAGGGATGGGTTCTGTGAATGACAAACACAAGGCACCTGGTGACACTTCTAAATAAATATAAAAGATCATCTATAGAAACATTTTGGCATTTGAATGTCTATTGAAAAAAAGTTGATGTTTCAACAGACAGGAAATGTGTTTTCTAATACTAGTCCTTCAGTGATATCTTTAGTCTGTAATTTAATCATCGTTATCTTGAGTCAACGAAAGTCAACAATTAATATCATATTGATTTGCTACTTTTTTGGTTACTTCTTTCATTTAAAATACTGACATGTCAATACATGCTAAGCTATAATTCAAATATAATGTGAAGAGGAAGCTTTTTATTGACACATGAAAGCTCCTTGTTCTGCAACTAAATCTTTTTATGGGATGCTGTTGTGGCTTGACCCTGGTATGCAGCAAAGCCCCACACAGCTCACTCCCTGCCAGTGGGACGGGGGAGAGAACTGGAGGGAAAAAAGTAAGAAAACTTGTGGGTTGAGATAAAGAGTTTAATAGGTGAAGCAAAAGCTGCACACACAAGCAAAGCAAAATACAGAATTCACTCACTGCTTTCCATGGGCAGGCAGATGTTTAGCCGTTTCCAGGAAAGGAGGGCTTCATCGTGTGTAATGGCTACTTGGGAAGACAAATGCTGTAACACCAAACATCCCCCTTTTCTCCTTCTTTCCCCCCATCTTTTATTGCTGAACACAACATCATGTGGTATGGAATATCCTTTTGGTCAGTCTGGGTCAGCTGTTCTGGCTGTGTCCCCTCCCAGCTTCTTGTGCACCCCCAGCCCACTTGCTGGTGGGGCAGCATGAGAAGCAGAAAAGACCTTGACACTGCTCAGCAACAACTAAAAAACGGTGCATTATCAACACTGTTTTGGTCACAAATCCAAAACGTGGGCTGCTATGAAGAAAACTGACTCTGTTCCAGCCAAAACCAGTACAGAGGCATTAAACTCTTGGATTTTAAAATGACCTGAACATTAGTGCTTATTTCCACTTTGAGTTTTTTTTTTTTTCAGGTTTTCAGGCATAATCCCAAAATGTGGTGATGCAAAGGCAGAAAGATAACAAAGATATCTTTGTTTTCTAGACTGCCGAGTTACCGGCCTATGAGTTCATCTTCCTTCTCACTCTGTTTCTGCAGGGTCTAAATCACAAAACTGTTTGTGGAACACCATTATTGGTGGGCTGACTGGCAACCTCAAGGAAAGGCCAAAGCCCACCATCATCAGTGACCCAAGACCTCCTGAGGAAATCTTAGCAGATGAGTTACCACCAGTGGACAGTCCTGAGGCATTGGTGAAAACATCTTTCAGGTCTGATGGATATAAGTTTACTTTGTTTATGCTTGAGAGGATATTTTTAAGATTATCTGCAGTGTGAATTTGGTGGGAGAAATCAATAGTGAAAGATTTTGCAATGCTGCATAGCTTTGTATGGAAAAGGAGTGAAAAAAAGGGGTCCATAAATAATACTGACTGGACATGTCTTTTTTATCAGCTTTCATTAGCCATCTTAAAAGATTATGGAATAGATAGATACAAATACTGTAACTAGTCAAAACAGTCAACAAAGGCAGCTCATTATATGGAGATGTCTTTGAAGATTGATATTGTTTCATTTGAAAGTGTTTTAGTGATGAAAGCTTGCACTTTAGGTCAGATGATGTACTTTATCGATGCAAGGGAGAGTTAAACTTTTCTCTGTTGATGTAATGTCTTGAGAACTGTCTAGCATTAATTTATTTGGTCCAGGAGAAGGATGCTGGGCAGGGACTTGCAAGGAAGCAATTGCTGCTATTGTAAAGTATGAGATATATCCATTGCTGTGTTTTCTTCTCATTTTATCATGTGGATATATAGCTGTCAGATATTTCTTGACATGTTTTCTGAAAATAAATTTTCTCAAAATAAGGTAAAATGGAGAAGCTGTGTGCATGCAGTGGACCTTTGACCAAAATGTGAAAATTGGTGTGCCCAGTGTGTAGCAAAATTGATTTTTCCAAGTGTTTTTGGAGCTTGTTGTTGTTGAAAAAAGCTATGCTCTCATTTTCTTTTATAATCAACGCATGTATGTGCAAGCATAAAGTGATTTTTTTCTTTGGATAAATTTCTCTGTACTACAGTAATTTTTTTATACCTCAGTCTGTCAAACTTTTTTCAGTCTTCATATAACCATTATTTTGAAGGTACTTAGTAAATAAGTCATATTAGGTAGTAATTTGATATCTTGTTCATACTGTTTGACATTAAAAAAAATCAAGTCAATTTGTGTCAGCTTATATAAATAAATCCTGTAATCTTATAGCACATTATGGTTCTTTAATATTTCTATTGAAATGGTTCGGGACAAATGTTTCAGAACCTGGATCCTCCTTTTATGATGACCTGTGATATTTAATGCCTTTTAAACACTTTGTGATTCTGGTATTTGAAACCTGTTTCAAGAGCTCTTTCTGGCTTTCACTTCTCATAATAAATTCTGGGTAGCAGCAATCCTTACATTGCCGTCATCAAGGTAATTTCAACCATTTTATATGACAAAATAATGCCACAGCATTTCAAATTGCATGATTTGATTATGTGTGTAGGGGTGACTCTTGGAAGAAGTGAGCTTGTAAATAGCATAATAAGGACTGATGAATTGGAAAATGTAATTTAGCAAAATAGTTTTGCTAATGCAGTGTAAATGGCTTTAGAAACATTAGAGAACCTTTGCGTTTCATCTGTACAGAAATTACTGTACAATGTGTCATTGTTTGGACTTTTATAGAAGGAAATCCAAACAAATTGTTGTTATGAAGGAAATTGTAACTGTCTAGTTTTATAAAGAAAAGAAGCCTCGTGTTTGAGCTGTGCACAAGAGTGGAGATAAGAGTATTTTGCAGTTACTGTCTGAAGGCACTAGAAAATAAAAGCACTATTGTGTTTTTATTTAGTTTGGGATCTTGTTGATACTAATGGTGTAAACTGGAGCTTAGGAAGCAGTAGCATTTTTTGCATGATGAGTTACATTTTTGATTCATCAGGGTTTTCCGTGGGTAGGGATCTTCAAGTGCATCCTTGATAGAGTGTGACTGGTGCATCTGGGTGCCAGTTCTTGCCTGCCAGATATCAGCTTCCCTTATTTTTTGCTTACTAGACAGCGGTGGAAGATCTAGTTAAACCACTGCATTTTTGGGGAATGAAATGTACTTTGTAAGTTTTCCAGTCCAGCATGTCTGAATTGCAGATCTGGTGGCTGAACCTCAGGGTCTGTGGCGGTCAATGTTGTGTTTGTATGAACTGATTTCATGGCAGGAAGGACCAGACCCTGTTTTCTAATGTGACTGCTACAAACCATAAAATGCAGCAACTCCCTTACTACTTCTGATTCACTGCTATTAGAGCAGTATATGGCAATACTATCCCCTTCATGCATAGTTAAAAAGAAAATGTCTCTCCAGTGTCAAATGAGTCACACTTCCTTGTGATTGCATCTTTTTTTTATGTGAATACATGTAAGCAGCATGAAATCCCAGTTGCCACTCCTGGTATTAGATCTTGCTTTTTACTGTGCAGTACTTATTGTTCTGTAGCTTGGAAAATTAGGAGAAGATCTATATTTGATTTTGTTCAACATCTAGATATGAGATTGAAATGCATTTAAACATAAAAGAGGAATGTGATTATTTCAATCCTTTCAGTCCTACTTTTTCTGCAGTAGTAGACCTGCTTTATGATATAAAGCAAAACAAACAAACAAAACCCCAAACCAATCCCGTCTCTACGCCCCAAATCAGTATAGTGCATAATCTCTTCTTCATTAAAAAGCATTCTGATGGTCTTGATTCTTCTACAATTTTTTTTAATCTCTTTTCTGAAGATACCAGGAACAAACTCAAGATTGGTCTAAACAAGATTAAATACCTTTGTAAAGAGAGAATTGCAAGAGTTTGCAGTACCTTCTTGTTTGCAAGAACAGTACCTTCTTCTTTGCAGTACCTTCTTGTTTGCTTGTTACTCTTGAGCGAGTAGTCCTAAGTAATTTTGTGTCTTTACAAGTTATACTACTGCAGTGCTTAAATTATAGATTCTGAAATTCATTCTCATTGGCATTTGCTCTTTTTGTCTAGTAAAGGCAAAGGAGATGTTAATTAAAATATGGTGGAAACATGGAGAATAAAGGATTATCCCCTTCTGTCAATTAAAAAAAAAAACCACATGTAGAAACGATTAACTTGGGTCACGCTTTATGTGACAATTCTGATATGTACACTATCTTTCCTTGCACAAATACATAATTCACAATTACAGGAGCTGTGATAATTTTCTTTTTAAATAGCTGTGCATGTACCGGCATCTACGTATGTACAATTGTTGGTCATCACTGTGGATTGATGCCCAGCATATTAGATGGTGGACCTATGCCTTTGTCAGGGCTGCCGGGGTCTCGGTGCTGGCTGGAGATGTCAGTGGTTACTGACAGTGGAGTCTGTAACTCAGAAACTCTCTTCCTAGCTCTGCTTCTTGATCTGCTAGGCCCAAGCAATTACCAGTGTTGAGGCTGGTATTTGCAAGAATTAATAGTGATTAATTAACGAGCCCTAGAAGAAACTGTGTAGTAACTTTACTGCCCGATTTAGCTTCTGTGCCCTGCTCCCTCGCAGCACTCCCCAACCAGGTGTTTTGGTGATGCTGGGTTGGCACCCACCAGAGGGAGCAGAGAAACAAGAAACAGGTTTGGGTGCTGTTCTCCAAATACCACCTAGAAGTTTATGGAAGTGTTTTATGTTGAGGATAGAATAGAAACTGCTGCATTTCCCTGGAGGTGTTCAAGACCAGGTTGGATGAGGCCCTGGGCAACCTGATCTATTGGGTGGCATCCCTGCCCATGGCAGGGGGATTGGAACCAGATGATCTTTAAGGTCCCTTCCAACCCAAGATGTTCTGTGATTCTATGATTTGTCCCCAGACTGCTGCCTGGAGTGAACCAAGTCAGCAGGGTGGTGCTACTCCAGCTGAAAATTTGATAAGCCCAAGATGCCGTGATTTTTCTTAGTCTCATTGGGTTTCGATGTACAGGAGACAGCATTATTTTGAGTTTGGAGACCCGGGACACTGCAGTGGGCTATATGACTGTGGTGGCACTTACGGAGCGGAGGGCAACATAACAGCCATGCTGGAACTTATGTCAGGAGAGTTCCTATGGTAGGAGGTGACTAGAATGTCCAGGGAAGGACTGGAGATGCTCTTCTGAGTCAAATTATTCAGTGCAGCATACCATCCTGGTCCAGGGCCTCTGTGACAGCTAAAGTTGGTCTGTGACTGCAGACTGGTCCAGTCAGCTCTATCTAGCAGGTGAGGACTCGGGGCAGGAGTGTTTTCCAGAGTGATAAATCAAGGTAGTGGGCAGCTGAGCAGTCCGCACATGAGGCAAAGACCATCCACCCTGTATCAGACAAGCCTTACTGGATACCTATGTAGCTATGTTGACCTAGGAGGTGATATATATTTTCTGTTATGAAGGTCTAACCATTTGATAGGCTGTATGTCCTGGGAACCAGAGCGGAAGATTCAGTTCCTTCAAGATCAGAGTGTTTTTAAGCCCAGTTCTTGCATGGGTTCTTCATTTCTGTCACCTTTCAAGATATTTCCTGCTTTCAATTTGAAGCTGGTAACATCCTTGCCTACCTTAGTAGTTGCTTTTTCTACATCAGCTGCAAAGTTTTTCTTCATCTTTCCGAGGCCAGTTTGCTTTGCTTTCCTTATCTGCTTCTGTTCTGCTTTGGGAATCTTAAATCACGCTGGCAGCTAATCTTCTTGTAGTTCTGGTTCAGTCTTGGGTGATGTAAACTCTTGCTCATGCCAGCCACTGGCTACTTGGTCTACAGGATAGAGGTGCTACTGCTGTGCTCCAAATGTGAAAACTTCAGTCACAGTACCATGTGCCAGGAGTCAGCCTGCAAGGCTCAGTCACATGGGTCAAGGTGGCATCAGTGGGAATAGGGGTTGGAGACTTCCTTTCTCCCCACCTTGCCTGAGTCATAGCAAGAACCCATCTCCAGTTGTGTGGTGGAAAAAGACCTGCTAGGGGCTCCTCCATGGGTCACATCTTGACTCTCTTGGAAGTATCAAAGCTTGGCTGCAGCCGTCTAAGCTGTATGCGGGATCTGAAAATCAGAGGGAGGGAATGCTGTGCAGGAGAGCTGTGACCATGACCACAGAGGTAAAATAAAGCTCTTCCTTCCCTCCTTCCTTCTACCCCAGAAATACATGCCTGGTTCACACTATTTCTTTATTGCCTGCTTTTTTTAATTAGATTTTGTTCTTGTATTTTTTTTTAAACACACAAAAATGAGAGAGAAGTCTCACTTGCCTTAACTTGATTAAAAAAAAATACTGTGCAAGGCTGGAAACATGAAAGACACTTTCTCGTTGTTTTTTATACACATCTACAGCAGATCCAGGTCTCGCTAAACATTAAAATGTAAGCAGTGTCTCTGAAAACCACCCTTCTCAACATCTTTCTCAATCCAGACTTATTGTAAGATACTTTACTTGCATTAAATTTAAATTTGTCTGTGTTCTATTTGAACCTGTTGCTTATTCCTGTTATTTATTGATAATCATTAGGATGAATAGGAAGTGAAAAGTGTTCTGTTCATTAAGAAAATGGTTCCCACATCATTCATCTCTTCTCTTCTCTCTTCTTTTAATTTTGCCTTCTTTCTAGGTGTGTGTTACTCTTTGTGAGAGCTATGCACTCGTTTCTTGGTAGATTGAGATTTATGAGTCAGAGGGGGAATGATCAGAAGAGAAAGATTTATACCAGTTACTGTTCAAAGGCTGCATTCTCTCTCTCTTCACATATATCCACATGGGTCCAGAAGGAAGGTATTTTTTTCAGGCAGTTGAAAGAGAAATGGACCTCTCTCTCTCTCTCTCTTTTTTTTTTTTTTTGACATCACAGTCTTCTTGTTCTTCATAGGATAGATGTATTATTGATGACAAGCAAAGCCTAGCAATTCTGTCCCTGTAAATATCAGATACATCAAAAGACCCAAGTAGAGAATTTCAGATGCACAGTGGGTGTCCTAACACAGCTGTACGTCCTAAAGGTAGGGAACAAACTTGCTTCCAAAATGGGAACAAGACCTTGAGCTGCAGTTCCTTGGATGAACAAGGTCCTGGTAGTAAAGAAGTCCTCCTTGGAGAACTGGCCAGCGTATTTCCTTGACCACACATCTACCTGACATACATCACCTGAATCTTGTACTGTAATAAACTCTGAGTATTTGTTTTGCAGTTGCGCAAAGCTTCCAGTTCTGGCTCTGTAAGCTTACAGATCATCCTTAGTCATAGGAACTATGCTAGCCCCCACCACGCACAGAGGACAGGCAGTTAAATCCAAGATGTACAACCTGAGTCTCAAACATCTGTGTGACACAAGGCTGTTCCAGGGTCCACATGTGGACACCAACAAGATTAATTGCTTGGCTTTCTGGACTTGCCAGCCCTGTATTCCTTGCAGATTTACAGAATAAGCTGTATTTGGGCAGGGAGTTATATATAGGAAAATACTTGAATTTAAGGATTGTCTGTGTGCTGCTAAGGAAGTACTTAATAATGCACTATTTAGTTATCTCTACCATAAGAGATTAATGGCCTTTACATATGAATACCCAGCTGGGAGGCCTTGCAATTCCTGTTGCCAAAGTTATTTTCAGCTTGCTTTCCTAAGGAAAACTGGCAATCCTTTTCCTAAGGAAAATGTTGTATGACCCTCAGTTACCCTTCTCATTAATAACTTCTTAAGCTACTGATCAAGTTCAACTGAAGAAAGGTAGACATCTCAAAGGTACTTAGTTCCTACCTATTTCATGATAGCTGATGGTAGGATTAGAAAAGGGTCCCACTGAAGGAATGGATAGAAGAGATAAAAGCTGACCCCTGAGAGTTGCCGTCTGGCCAATGTTAACGTGCTCTAGCTAAGCAACACATGCATAGCTGCAAAGCAGGCACAGCATGTGACCAGGCAAACAGGTAAGGCACGCAGATGTGGGGCCTGCCAATATTTAGAGAAGCCCAAGGAGAGCAGAGCAGCAGGAGGCACAGCAGGTCGCAGGATGTGTTGCTATGGGTAAGGTACAAAAGATGGAAAGCATAAGTGCATAAGAAACCAGTTGTGGCTTGTGCTGCAGCTTTGAGTACTACAATCAACGCTAATGAAAGGTGTTATTGTTACTACTATTACACTACAAATTGTGGCTAATCTTCCTGGTGGAGTACATACCTTACTCTAGCAGATGAAGTAATCTATATACCATGACACCCTCCCTCCTGCTGTGGCGTTACACCCAGCACAATCTTACTGTGCATGTGCCGAGGTCTGGGGTTTCCTGATGCAAACCAAATCTAATGGACTCTGTCAGCTAATGGAGAAGGAGAGCTGGACTTTCAGGGAAAATAGCACTGGAAAGGGGCTGGTGGCTACCTGGCCTATTCCTCCAGCCTGTGGTCTGTACTTGAAGGGCCCTCGGGAGGAGGGGACATGGCCTCTGGGGAAGATTTACTGTCGGGGCAGTCTGTACATGTCCTGTGGGCCATAAGTTGCTCTTACTGTTATTATATTAAGACTTTCACAGTATATATTTCATTCCCAATGAGAAAATGGGATAGTGGCTTTCTTACGCTTGGCAGTCAGAGACAGTGTGATGAGCGGAGATAAGTCTTTGACTAATCAGTTGTTGAAGCTTTATCTTAAGTTCTAAAATTTGTGTAAACAGAAACATAAAAAGGCATTCAAAGGAATTTCCTGTACAGTTTCCCCTGCTTTTAAATGCTTGGCTGACAGCAATGAAGTTGAATGGTATGTTACACTGCGATGTTTTCCTAAAGGAGGTGGTGAAACACCATCCGGATTCAATCCAATAAGGGATAGATTTGGCTTTGTTTCGAGACCACAAAACCTGCAAGTAAAAATTCAGGAATATTTTGAAGTGGATAACAACAACAGCAATTACGAAATTACCCAGAATAATCTTAAAGATGTTGGATAAGAGCTTAATCTCCACTAATGTCCTGCATTTCTTTTTAATGTGAAGAGCTTTGAAGGCATTTCTTCTTAATGTGAAGAGCTTTGAATGAGGAGGAGAAAAAAGGAATACTTTAGTTCCAGTTAATTGAGTATGACGATCAGATCTGGAGAGAGAACTGTATTCTGTATGGGGAAAATACTAGCAATTTATTTATTGAAATACAAGTTTGGGTAAACTTTGATGAAACCCAAGAAAGAATCTATGCTAAACATTTTTCTGGGACATACTGGAAATCCCCATACCTGTTGCAGGTGTCACCCATCCAGTGGATCAAATTGTTGATCTCCAGAGGAATGCTATTAATACCAGGCTAGGGCTAGAGTCACCTGTTTGCACCCCCTGTTCTCACTTTTTGACTCAGTGATTTCTGATGAAGGTTTTGTCCCGTCTGTTATTGTCCCATGCAAAATTGTTTTTGGTAACTGCCATATTTTGCCCGAAATTCTTTTGCCATGAATTAGCGGTCCAGCCTGCCAGTGATTTTGCAGACATATTGGTAACATCTAGGTAAGTGAAGCTGCTGTAAACTGTCAACACTCCTTACCCACATAACTTGCTAATGGCTGTTCTTTATCTGGTATTTGCATGTTAAGCTGCCTGCTGGCAATTTCTAGAAACTACTTTATGTAATAGAAAGGTCTCATTTGGAAATTATCACACTATCCATCTGAGTACTCAGCACTTGCTGATGTCAGAGCCATGGTGTCTGTAGTTTGCAGATTGGGACATTTATTTTTAGTTCCAATAATTTTTGGATCTGAAGCTACTGAAGTGTTCACAGCAAGACTGCTAAAACTATCATGTGTTACTTGGTTCCCATCTGAACTTTATAAATTGATCTAAACTTTACAAATTGACTGGTGTTGTTTTGAAACCAGGTTTATATTCTAAATTTGTGATGTCAGTGCTGATCTTGCTGTGGTGAAAAGAAATCCATCTTCTTTTGGTCGAAAGGCCTTCATCTGAGGTGTGGAAATTGATCCGAGAACATGGGCTTTGGGTACTTATTTGTGCCCAGAGATTCCTTCTGTTGTATATGTATCTTCTTTTATGTGAGCACTTACGTTTATTACAGCTCCTTGTCAGAGCAAATTTTCTCATCTCAGCTGGAAAGGGCCAGACCATGAAGTTTTTTTGTTTAAGTAACAGTTACTGAAGAGTATTATTTGGAAAAAGGAAAACTATCAGAAGTTTATTTTCCTTCCTTCTAAATGATGCATGCAAGCATCATTTAGATCAGTTAGAGCATCTGTAGTTGCAGCTTCTAAGATTAAGATAACATTTCTATTCCCAGTACTTTGCACCTCAAGATTGATTTTGTTATATAATTGTCACCAATAGTATCTGATCCTGTATTGAGATGGTTTGTTATCCTATTTGGTTGTTGTAGCAGTTTTAATTAAGTCTGCCCTAATTCTGAACAGTGTTACTCATAATAAAGTAATATCCATTCTGAAGATGTGGTGTTGAGAAAATTGGATGATTCTTCTGGCGCTGTACCTCCTTTGGAGGGTTTCTTCACTTCCTGAATTGTTTTAAAGTTGCTCATAATATAATTACCCGCTATATCAGCAGTACTTGAGTAAGAAAAAAATAGAGTGTAGAAATGTAAATACAGTGAGCCAAATTCGGTGTAAATTGGAATAAAACTCTATTGACTTCAGTGGAGTTTTACTGATTTACTGCAGCTGAGTATGCGGTTTGATATTTCAAAAATGTGCTCATAAACTGAAATTTGCATAGTTTTTGATTAATGTTATAAGTCTGATAAACTTGGTAGAATGTTTTTGCTGAATCGTAGCAATACTGTCAAATAATGTTAATCAAAGTGGCCTGGGCTAGATGCAGCAAATTCCCTGTCTGAGGAATATCCATTGGCTTTCGTGAAAACTAGGTGAATCTTACAGACTTTTAAATTTCTGAAGCCTTTAACCATTTACCTGTTTGCTCTGCTGCTATAATGTTGACTTTAATGTAGCCAAAGCACTTTGAACAGGAAGGTTTTGGCAGGGAGTGACCCGAAATGTAGGTTTTCATTGTGTTGCTTGAGGTTTACGTATTTGCCTATTGCATTGGTTCTCGGAAACAAATTGTACTTAGCATTTTTATTTTTTTGTAATTTATTATATAGTCTCAATAATTACATCATCCTGGCTTATCAGCTCTTGTGCTAGCAAAACTGTTTTAATTTCTAACAAAAACTACTCCCTGGTATCAGTAGAATACAGGCTCCTAAGTTTTGTACTGCAGCAAAAAAATCAACCATATTACTCTTCTTCAAACTCATTTCATTTTTTTTCCTGACTTGAAGTGAGGTTAACCTCAGATTTGTCATTCTATATTTCATTCTTTTTAAAACAGTTGTACAATAATTAATGAAAAGTTTATAATAGCACAAAATGATTCACTATATTTTATGAAGATCAATTTTCCAGCATGGCTATGTTACGGCTTACACAACCATGATTTATGCTGTATAACCTCTATGACCTGGATGATGAGGCACAGTGTACCCTCAGCAAGTTCAGAGATGAAAAGAAGCCTGGGGGGGGGCGGGGGGGAGGGGTTGATAGACCAGATGGGTGTGCTGCCATCCAGAGGGACCTCAACAGGCTGGAGAATTGGGCTGACGGGAACTTCATGTAGTTCAGTGAAGCGAAGTGCAAAGTCCGGCACCTGGGGAGGAACATCCCCATGCACCAGTACATGTTGGGGGCCACTTGGCTGGGAAGAAGTTTTGTTTAAAAGAACTTTGCAGTTCTGGTGGACACCAAGTTAGACCAGGAGCTAGCAATGTGTTATCGCAGCAAAGAAGGCCACCAGCCTTCTGGGCTGCAGTAGGAAGAGCACCACCTGCAGGTCAAGCATCCCTTCTTCTTGGCACTGGAGTGCTGGGGCACCTCACTAGAAGAGAGACTTGGGCATAGCGCAATGAGTCCAGCAAAGGACCAAGAAGATGATTAAAAGACTGGAGCATCTGACGTACAAAGGGAGGCTAGGAGTGCTGGAATGTTCATCCTGGAGGGGAGAAGGCTTGGGGGAAGCTTATCAATATAAATACCTGACAGGAGGGAATGCACAAGAGGGAGACAGCCTCTTCTCAGTAGTGCCCAGTGACAGGACAAGAGGCAGAGGGCAAAAAATGAAATACAAGTAAATATAATTTAAACATACACTGTGATGGATGATCAAACATTGGCACAGGTTGTCCAGAGCTGTAGAGTCTCCATCATTAGAAGTATTCAAAATATGGCTGGTGACAGTCCTGGGAAACCTGTTGTAGTTGACCTTGCTTTGAGTGAAGGAGGTTGGACTAGGCAATCTCCAGAGGTCCCATCTAACCTCAGCTTTTCTGTGATTCTGTAGTGGGAAGGGTGAAGCTGAGTTATCATCCTGAGTAAAATTCTAGTGTCTGCTCTGCATTGCGGATCTGTTATCTGCATTGCAGATTTTTGTTGCATGGTTTGCACACATCTGCT
Source organism: Anseranas semipalmata (assembly GCA_013399115.1). Lineage (NCBI taxonomy): Eukaryota > Metazoa > Chordata > Aves > Anseriformes > Anseranatidae > Anseranas > Anseranas semipalmata. The sequence goes on from VXAA01000908.1 coordinate 429,105, forward strand.
GCATGGAACTCCCTCTGACGTCAGTATGTAGTAGAGGTCTGCAATGCAGATTTACAACCGGCATTTTTTGCTGGAGAATTTCTCCAACTGTGTTCGAAAAGAATTAGAATAAGATTTTTAATTTTTTTTTTCTATGTAAACTCTGTATTTTGTGAATTGAGTTTTCCATAGTGAAGTTCATTAAAATGCAAGCTTCATCTCCCAGTCATTTAAATAAAGTGACACTAAGTTCACACCTCATATAGATGATAGAAAAGAAGAAATTCATCCAAATCAGATACCGATGCAGATCCTCTAATGTAATTTACTTTTGTCTGACCAAATTTCCTCTACGAAGGGAGAGGATGTGCAAATGACGGAGGCAACTTGCATAAAGAACTGGTGAAAACTTTTTCATCAGTTCATCTTATATTGGGTAATGGTCTTAGGGTACTTGTAGCATTAGTAATCATTAGTTCACTTCCAGGGTCAGCTGAACACTTTGATCTGTCTTGAATCGAAGCCTGGAACAGAGGTTACTTCTTGTTGCCTCTGCAGAGGTGTTTCTGGGGGGTCCTGCTGAATTTTCTCTTGGTCTTAAAAATATTGTTTAAATATTTATCTTCACAGAGATACTACACTAACGTGTTATCTATTTTTAAGCAGTACTCTCTACTAATGTTGATTTCAGTAGAGAGCTTGGCCTAAAATATTCCATAGGAAATCTTCTGATATATTTCCTCTGCCACTGAGATCAAACGAAGTGATAGAAAAACAAATGAGTGCATTCTTTCATTAACCTTTCAGTTGCTGAATTTGTCTACTGGATGTCCAAAATGTGACTGTCCTTTTTAGTCTTGTCAAAGGTAAACTCATCTCAATTCTGATATTCATCTCTTCCCAGACAATGTCAGGAACTACATGTTAAATACTTTTGTTAGCTGGCTTCTAAAATTCTTTTTTGTTTGTTTGTTTGGTCTTGTTGTTGTTGTTGTTGTTTTTTGGCCACACGGCCTCAGATGTGAGGCCAGGTTGTCTGTCAGTTTCAGACTATCTGAGTTTAGTAGAGCTGTACCACTATATATCTAATGTGACTAAGATGTCACAAGCAGAATAGCATTAGCTAATTAAATGCAATTTGGATGGAGAGAAAGGGAGAAATCAACCATGCCTCTGTTTGTGTTCTGAGTGTCTTCATACTTGTATGAATTTCAGGGGAATAAGTTGGTGCTAGGACCAAAAGTTAATATCACTCAAAATTTCAGACAGATAACACGAACAACCATCTCTGCCTTCTTTTGAGTATGAGATTTTCTGGGGAAAGTGGAAGAGACAGGCTTGCTATATAACCACATTAAGATAAACACTGGCTTTATTGAACTCTGAGATGAAATGCTTGCCTTTAAGGGCTATGCATGTGCAATTTTCAGGGTATACACTCATGGCTGTTGCTCTGGCTAGACGACTGCATCTAGGTTCACACTAGTTGGCATCCACAGTGTTGTTCCACACTAGTTGGCATCTGACAGCATTTGTGCTATACCTGTCTTCTCTGAACCATGCAGACCAAAGGGCCACCTCACTGCCACCTTTATAAGCAGCTCTGCCCAGTGTCTTCATTGTCCGTGTTCTAATGACAAATGACAGATATATTTCACTGTGGTGTTACTAGCAAGACAGGAATGGCAGCAGAGTTTCAGCTGTTTTATAAGGGACATGTGGAAGCCAGAGTTGCAGGTAGGAGAGCTCACGTGACCTCCTTGTGATCATGAATAGCCAGCTGGCTCACATGAAGGGATCTAGCTCCTGTGCCAGTTTTATGTCACTATTTTTGCCATTCCTACTGAAACAAGGTCTGTCACCTCATGTTGTTTCTGGCTGAGTGACACCAGTATCCCCTGGTAGGACACGATTTGCAGGACTGGGCTGTGGGCTAAATGAGCTGGCAGAAAGTCTGGAATAGCACCAGCTCCGAGATGGGCTTCCCAATCCCATCAGGAGAGGGTGGTCGTCATCTGTCTGCACCAAATTCACATTACCCTGTGGCCTTCCTAGCTTGGCACCAGTCTGTTCCTGTAGCCACCATCAGAGTTGCTGGAGCATGCAGGTGTGCGGAACCACAGCCATCTGCCCTGTACACTGTTTAGCAATGAAATTAACAGTTGCTTTCTGACAAAGCTATGCTCAGCTGGGCTGGGAATGTCTGTGGGATTCCCATTGTGTGTGTAGCAACTACTGGAGGATGGTATCAGTTTGTGCAGCACTTGATCATTTTTCTGGGATGAATGCCATGAGTGTTTCAGTTATGTTAGTGTCACTGACCAAGTCCATGATTTCTGCATGTTTTAGGGCTCTTGTCTGACCCAAACTGGCTCAAAATTGTAAGCAGTCATCTTCCAGGTGTTACAGTAGTCTTGTCAAGCCCAGTGGCAGTTATCTGATCATGAGTTGTTTGGTGTCCATGTTGGGATGCCATCACGACTCTTTACTGTGTGGCATTGTTGTGTCTAGTTTTCAGGGTCATACTGGCTATAACATCACTCTCACCTTGAGATTGCAGTGATTTGGGATGTGCCTTCTCTTGTACATTGACTAGCAATGCTTCAGGTGGCTTGATCCAGAAGATGCATTCAAACTGCACGAGTGCAGTCTGGAGAGCTGTTCAAAAACCTAGTATTTTCAAATTTGTATGGCTTGTTGAACACAGGCACCTTGCTGCAGCCTAGGCAGTGTGGACATACAGCCAGCTTAGCCTGCAACGTGGCTTTGGCAAGGTAGTCTCAATATAAGTAATGGGGAAGTTAGAGAGGATTGCTGAGTTCATTTTATATACACTCACTGAAAGTTATTCTTTTCAGCATTAATCGTCTTGGTCATATCTTATTAAAATAAAAGTTAAAATAAAAAAGTCTTGCTCTATGATCATCAGACAGTATGGACTATAAAGTTAAATAACTCAACTGTATATTTAGAAGCATGCAAACATCTCATAGCTAAACTTAATATAGAAGTACGGCCAATTAAAAGTAGCTTGTGAACACAGAATAATGCTGTACTTGTTTCCTATTTTACAAGATAGAAAATAGACTTCAGTTAAATGAAATTGCAATGAAAATCATCATTATTTTGCTGTATTTCTGAGGGAAAAAATAAATATTAGAAATTGTGTAGATGATTTTGTAACTTTTTTCTATAGCTGGTGTTTTTCAACTTTAAGACATTTTCATCTGAATTTTTTGATACCTCTAAGAAAAATAATAATGTAAGATCTAGCGACATTAGATAAACAATTGCTGATTAAACCAATCTCACTGTTAAAAAAAAGAAAGAGAGAAAGAAAATCCACACTGAAAAGCAGCCTGATGGGGAAAAATGCATAGAAAAAATGGTAATGCGTGATTTTCAAAATATATATATTTTTTTCTATCCCTATGTAGTGGTTTGTCACAATCCTTACTGAACATTAATGTAAGGAAGTGGCTTTGCAAAGGATCTCCCTTGCAACACTCTCCTCAGGATACCTGGTGTGTAACAGCAGAAATGGGAATGCAGTGAAAGGGAAAATGGAGAATGAAAGTGAATGGATGATGCTCTGTATGTGTGTCTATGTAGGCAGGGAGAGCTCCAGGCTGTTTTCTTGAAGCCAGACCAGGATCCTGCTCAGAGATGCTGGTGGTCCTGCAGGAAAACTCACCCCCTGGGTTTTCTTCCCCTTTCTCATGCTCTCTGTGAGAATCCTGAAAAAGATGGCATATCTTGGAAAAGTATAGAGTGGGGTACCCAGTCCCTGCTTTTTCCACTCTGTTAGGTAAAGATGACTAGTGGCCTGTCACAGGCTTAAGTCTGCTTTCCTCTCTAGTGTCACTAAGTGGAAATCTTTCTCCTTTCAAGGCAATACCATAGGCATCATAGGTGGAACCTATGAACACACTGCAGCACCTCAGTAAGGTGGGAAGCCTGAAAACATACTGAGTGACAAAACTTGGCTGCTAGAAGAAGCATTAAATACCAGCAGTGAAATTTGTCATGAAATGGTCCAGTGAGGAAACAGATATGTTGTGTTCAATTCTGAGGATATGCAAAAAAGCCTCAGCTTTGATTATTAAGATAAAAGGAAAAACTAAACAAAACAGCAACAGCAACAAAAAACAAACGAAAACCTACCAGCAACCATAGTTTGGAGGAAAACACATTTTTCTCTCTAATGTAGAATACAGGAACTTGGTTTCAAATGTTTAGTTGTCATTACCATTTTGACATGAGTAGTTCATGCTGCTACAGGAGAATCACTACTAAAACTAATGAGGGTGTAAGGGTAACATCCATGGTAAAAGGCAGTGCATTTGCATATCTCTGCCCTGGCTTGCAGAGCCTCTCCTCACTGAGGGAGGTGAGTTGCTGCGCTGCCTGGAGCATGGAGGCGGGTGTTTTTGACAATGAAGGTCGTGCCCAGCTTCTCTTTCATGTGCCACATGTCTGTGACTAGCTGATGAGTGTGGCTGCACATTATGTATATGCAGCTGGAGATAAATGCAGACTGTTCTGCCATGGCTCTACAAAAGCTGTGGACAAGAGGACGCAATGACAGAGGAGTGATAGCTCTGATAAGCCAGACCTCTACGTGGTGTCTAATTTTAGTGTTTATCTGACCAGTGGGTAAGTGGAAGTGTTGTCAACTGACAGATAAAACCCTAAAAACACACACTGTGATCATCCTTTTTATCATTAGCTGCAAGTAACCATGGGCACGGAGATCTAAGGGGTCTGTTTGTGTTTTCCTGTTGTGCAGTTCCAGAGTGAAATCAGGAATAACTTGAAGTGAGAGTCAAATAGACTCCAAGCCTGTAGATGAAAATAAATCCAGGGACAGAGCCTCTGACCTTGTCTAGCCACAAAAGTAGCAGTGGTTTAAAGACCAGCTTAGCACTTGCATCTATTTAATTGAATTTGGTAACTGATGTGTGCAGCTTTCCCTTTCTAGCACACCTGTGCAGAGGGGCATGCTATTGGGCCAATTCAGGCTCTCATGCAGCAGCAGGAAATCAGGAACACAGTATCTATTGTCTTCTTCCTTCACTTCCACCTAAAACAAGGCAGAGGGACACCTCTCCACACAGTTATTCCCTGTATTTCCCTTTCTTCAGCCTGTTTCCGTTAGACTTCAGTTTGGGGCAAAAGTGCTGGCTTGCTCGTGACACCTGACTGATGGTTGTTCTCATTTGCCCTGTATCACGGCAGGAGCAAGCTTACTGTGACTACTTTACTGACCATGTTAGGCTGTCAAACAGCATTTGGTGATCGTGTATGTGATTGCAGATTTGCAGTTATCATTCTTTCCATTTGCTCCCCCC
>VXAA01000908.1:434492-510756 GCA_013399115.1 Anseranas semipalmata
AGGACACAGCCCTTACTAGCATAAATAACTGGCCCTAGCCATTGGAGTTTTCAGGCCACAATATCAGTGATCACTGCTTTTCCAGGATCCCTTCACCCTTGTCTGCCAACACACCTCAATGATACAACCAATTGCAGCCAATTATCTCCTTCTTGACGGTCTCTCCATGGGGGTATCTTGTTTGCAGGATCAGAAAGATCAAGCCATTGCTCCACATAACCCAGCAGCTCCAGCTTCCCACCACTGCCAGAGCCATTGCAGGGGCATCTCAGTGGGGCAGTAGCTGTAGGCATTCCTCATTCCTAATAATTCCTCAGGCACTGGAACAGGCACCCCAGGGAAGTGGTCATGGCACCGAGCCTGTCGGAGTTCAAGAAGTGGTTGGACAATGCTCTCAGACATATGGTCTGATTTTTGGGTGGCCCCGTGTGGAGCCAGGAGTTGGACTTGATCCTTCTGGATCCTTTCCAACTCAGGATATTCTATGATTCTGTGATTCTAAGTAATCCTCTCTGAACCCTTCCCCAGATTTGTCACACATTATTGAAGAAAGCAAAGAAAGGGTCAGTGAACAACATGGAGTCGGAAAGAGTTAAGTCCTGTCTGTTTATATTTAACAGATAGCATTTTTTTTTGATTCAGAATTAAATAGCCAACCCTTTTCTAGTTTCAGTTCTTGGAAGTAGTTTTGCTGTAGCACAGTAGCCCAAACAATCTGAATGTAGTGTTCTTGGGTAAGAGGGGAGCTGTATTAGTAGGGAAAGGTGTGGGTGATGTAACATATCCAGCCTCTAGCTCATCTCTCCAATAGTCAGATGTCAGAATCTCTGATCACTTGTGAAACAGAAATACAAGCAACTTGCTATATATATTTTTGTGGCATTTGCAAGATACTTACTGCTATGTATTACTCTATTATATTCTGCTACCAATATGAGATTGTTGCTGAGCTGATTCATCCTTGTAGAAAGTGAAGTCAGATATGTAAAAAAGTTACTTAGCGTGTGCTTGACTTACTACATCGACTTTTTGTGATACTGAGAGTCAAATTCAGTACATTTGTCTCAGCTCCGGTGATCTGGACTTGGACATACTTCAAGTTAGAAGTGAAGGCTGTGGTCAACAGTATTCTGGATAGTGGAGCTTTTTCTACAACAGTACAAGCCTGTATGGAAAGTGGAAATAATTTTGGCTTCCAAGATTTTCCTGCATTTGAATGAAAGTTTAAACTCATAACAAAAATCTGTGTACAAATGTAACTCAGTTGAAATCTAAGAGTGACTTGTAGGCAAACAAAGCGAGAAGTTTGACAGAAGCTGGTCCAAATTCATGCAAACATTTGGACCAACAAGCACATCTTAATTTTTTTTTTTTTTTTTTTTACAAACTTCAAGAAATCTTTTTGGCAATTCTGGGGTAAATTTTTGGCCTTGTTAAGGTATCTTTCAAGGTTTCCAGTTCCTGCAACAGAAAGCTTCCACAGTCGTCCTAAGACCTTTCAAATATGGGATGCTCTGCGGAGCAATATTAATTGAAGAGTGAGGGGTTTTCTGAGTCCACTATTAATAAATGTGTACTAACAAGGTGATCCAGCAGAACTGAATATTATATGAGGTCTGAAAAAATTCAGAGGTGTGGGAGGGAAAAACATTCCTCAGATGAATCATTCCGATTTTGATAAATTAGTCTCATTCCATCTACCAAAATGTATAGTATGTGGATTAAATATTCAGAATGAGCAACTGCAGAAGTAATGGACAAAAACTTACGTTCACCCGCTGTATCATTTCTGCTTCTTAATGAACAGTAAATGATGCAGCTGCTTTGCCATATTGGCTACGTTTAGCTACAGAAATAGGGAGATGGCAATATAGTGTTGTGATAAGGCTGTGGTAGGCTCCCAGTTTTAACAAAGACTGCCAAATGTCAGTGTGTAATTTGTGATCTTTTCGATAAAGGCTATTTTTAGATTGGATACAGAGGACACACAAGTATGTCTTGGTGGCAGAGATATATCTAAAATCCTCTGTTTTGAAAAATATAATTGAAATTTGAGAACAAATAATTCTTAAACCAAATTTTACTTCACCTGGTAAGTTAGGAGTAGATGCATATGAGTGATAAAAAGTCAGATCCTATCATCTGATTTTACTAATAGTAAAAACAAACCTATCTTATAGCATCTACCTTGGTTCACCTAGAATCAGTACAGCTTTCCATTTTTTGATGTGCATCAGGATGTTTGATTTTTTTTTTCTTCATAGCAGTTTTGTTGCTGAATTGACAACTTTAAAAAAAAAAACTTCTCCCCTAAACAGAATACCTGCAGTTTTGCCCAGAGCAAGACTGAGGCTTGTGTGGGAAAGAGTCTTAATAGTTGTTCATTGCTCGTTTTATTTAGTGTCAGAGATCTTTGCTGTGCTGCAGGTCTTGGTTTCAGGAAAAGGTGGCAAAGCAGTCAAAAAATTCCCTCCTCCTTTTGAGGTTCTCTGCCTGCCCAAGCAGCTCCCCAAGCCCTTCCAGAGGCAGAGCCACACAACTTGCTGGAAAAGCACTGAAGTACCTTTCAAGGTGCTTTCTGCGTTGTTTGTCTTCTTGTGTCTCTGAGAAGGGAGCTGATCATGAGGAAAACAATGTGGACTAGAACCAGACTACGTGTAATTTTTGTATTGTTTATTTCAGTACCACAGTTCTATAATGGGACTGGGATGGTGTGTCAAAGACAGGACAGATAAAATGCTAGTACACAGACTTCCTAATTTGTCTTTATTTCCTGTACGAATAAACCAGTACTTTATAATGCACTTACACAGCTAATGTTGATGAATGTAACATGGAGGCAGTGGTGTTTTGGGATTACCATATTCCCCAGTGGATATCTGCAAATGTTGCAAAAGAATAAAACAAACCAAAAAATGGAGGATGTGACTGATACGTGGTTATCCTAATGCATTGCAGAGCAGGGGCAGATTGTGACTTGTTTCCAGGGGGACTGTTTATTTAAAGAGAAAATGAATGATTTTTTTGGTATCCTTTGCGTGTCTTGGATTACAAGGTTGTATACTCACAGCAGGGTAATTCCCCTGGGATGTCCACCTGAAGAGAAGTGCTGTGGATGTGCAGATCTCTGAGGTCTGCTGGGAGCTGTGGGGTGGGAGGGCTACAAGGCAGCAGGAGTGTTTCTTTCCTCTAGCATGGTGCAGAAGCTGCATGCTGTCACTTCAGAAACTCAATTCCAAATTATAGATCTTCATGTGCAGTGAAGCACCTGTCCCAAGGAGTATGAAAAATCTGTCCCTTGTCCATTTAGGCAACTGCCAGGCAGGAGGAACACATCTCCATAACCATACCTGCTCTGTGGGTTTTCCTTGCAGGCAATGAGGTACTGTGCCTTGAAACCATTTAATCCAGCATTTTGTACTCTTGTGTTTTTACATTCACCCTGAATTTTCAGTCATGATAAAGCATTTCTTTTTTTTTTTTTTTTAACCTCCCTGGCAATGTAAAGGAGTTTACATTGACACATATTGCATTATACACACCTCAAAGTTAGACCTCTCTGACGTAAATGAGAATCAGACACACAGATTTACAGGTCAGGGATGTTTTTGGAGTTGCACATACAATTGGACTGCTATAATACTTAGAGATGTTTTAAAACTGAAAAAAAGTTTTTAAAAGCTGAAATCAGTCATTGATTTGAGTGGGTCCATGTTTAGAGTTGGAAATATTGATTACTGTCTGAGACAGTTGGGACTACAGAAATGAAGGATCTCAGTCAACTGGCTTACTACTAGTGATGGAGATGTAGGGGTAAAAATAAAACAAGCTGCAAATTATCCTATTAGCACCTAGTCATATGTGTGAAGTAGGCAAATCACTGATCTACCTATGCTAATTCACATTTCTCTGTTATTCATGTATGAGAACTCACTCTCTAGAGTGCATAAAAGATGGCCAGCCTTTCAAACAATATCACATTATAATCTTTGTATTAATCACAGAGCAATAACTTGAAATAACATTCTGGGTAGTTGAAAGCAGCATTGGAATATAATATTTCTGTTGTCATCTTTCCCTCTAGAAATAAATGAAAAATATAAGGTATTGCAGTAAAGCTTACATCCAGTTGAGTGATAGTAGGTGTATAATTGTTTTCTCACTCTGAGATATGTTTCTTTGGCTATGAAATAAATAACCAATGATTTGAAATGAACACATGCAAATGTATTATATAATCTGAGATAGTAGTTACAGGACAGTAAGTTCCATGCTTGTAGGTTGTGGTATAATGATATATATAATGACAGCAGGTTTATCCAATAAATCAGCCAACTTTGTGACTAGATAGTATACTTCCAACAATTATAATTTGAGATCCAGGAGAAAAAAAAAAACACCAGTACAATGTGAAGTATTTTTAACACTACATTGTGTGCATGTGTTTGTCCTTTGGAGGCAGGCCTACAAAACACACAATGATATAAAAGCAAACTCGAACTGTTGGCATTTACCATGTTCTGATAATTTCTTCTGGAACAACAAACAAAAAAACAACTAAGCCAAAACAGACCTTGCAGGACAACATGCTTGTATGTGTCAAGTATGTACAGGTGGTGAATGACTGTAAGCACTCTGCTCAAAGGAAGAGTCGTCTTAAATGTAGATTTGAAAACACTTAATGAAAGCAGGAATTCTTATTCCTGAAAAGAGTACTGTCCAGTTTCAGAAGGCTTAATCCTCTTCCCTTTTCTCCTTTCTCATGCAGTAGATTCACTGTATCACATGAATCTTAGTCTTGCATTCTTCTACATTGTGGGTAGAGGAGCAACATTCATCTTGGATAAGCCAAATGAGATGGATGCTTTATCCACCTAGTTAGCCTTTGCACAGGCATGACCTCAAGTGCCAGATTTTGTATGTGCAGGTACCTAGGGAAATCATGTACATGTCTAGAGGTGGAAGAGCATATACCTCCAGCTAATTTTGACAATTAAAAGGTATTAAAAAAAAAAAAGTAATGAAAATAGCTATAACAAGGTAAGTTGCTTCAAACGAACATGTATATGACCAAGCTAGTAATTATTGATAAGAAATAAAGATGATCAAGAAGGTGTATAAGAAAGACAGAATTTCTTGCACAGGATCCACTTTGGGCCCCTATACGTCAGGTAATTTTAGCAGAGCTTGAGGTAAAGCAGATTATTTTTTATTTTTTAAAAACACCAAGACTTATTTTTGTTAATACATCTGCCAAAATGTTGATTAATTTTAGAAGTTAGGATCTCTAAATTGCATAGTTTTTCAAGCTGAAGAGAACAACCTTAATCTATGAATATTTACCTTCAGCAACCTGGTGATACTTTCTACATCAGATTTTATGGTATCCAATTTAATTATGGAACAGCTGTGATGTAGGCTGCATAACATCTTGGCTTAAAATCCGTTTTACATAAACAAGACAACTTTAGGAATACTGATGCAGCTACATACAGCATATCAATGATGTTTTGCTAACTGAAGGGGACACAAGAGAGCATGCTGTGAAATATCATTCACAAAAATATTTCTAAGTGTACTAAGGTGAAGGAGTACTGTACTCTGGGAGCAGCCTCACACAGTGCCTATGGGTCTAGGCAGAGGGGCAAAAATGCATGAGGTGCAAGAGCGATGAAATCTGACCCCAGATAGGTGTATATATAGTAGAGTTTTGGTTAGTTGGCATAAACTCTGGATATAGGCAAACATAAATGCAGTACTGTCTCTTGGAAAATGAATAAAAGCATTTTCAAGGTAGCTCTACTGTTATTTAACTGCCAGTTTCTTTGACCTGTGAGGCAACCTCTTGAGCCACAGACAGCTCTGGAGTAAATTAATGGAATTAAGTTTTTTCATTTTTTCCATGGTCCTGTTTAGAGCCAGGAAGTGCAGAGGGATGAAACATATGTTCTAGTTCTTATAAAATATGCTCAGATCTGGAGTCTGTTAAAAGATTTGGTCTCGTGTGGGGGTAAACCTTGGGTCAGTTCTCGCTTTATCTGAGCCAGCATACTAGTCCCAAGTAAGATGAGTATTCATCGATGAGTGGAGTATGTCTGGCATTTGATAACATTACTTGAAAAATAAAATACATTATTTATTTACCTACTTTAGAGAAACAGACATATAGGAACATACGAAGGCCAAGAATTAGACTGTGAAGTATTTTAGTCAGGCTTTTATAAAAAAAAAAGAAAATAATTACAAAAAAATCCTTGTCAAAAATCATCAACAGATCAAGTCAAACAGACTGAGCGGAATTGCACCAAAGATGCAGTGCATGGTAACTCCAGTGATATGAGAGGTAGTCGTATCCACTTGGTGGTGCTGTTTTTAGTTCTGTAAAAAGCTGTGGTTGTCTAATAATGGGAGGAACCCGAATCCCATAGTGTCCCAACTTTTTGAAACTAATGCAGGAAAGATCTGCTAGTGCAAATAATTAACATACAAGTAATACCTGGTTAGAGCAAGTTGGTACGGCTGGTGTGAAGTGCTATCTCTGTGTGTGGTGAATGGTCTAACCAGCACCTCACTTCTTCTGACGCAGAGAGTTACACTGTTGAGCTTGGCATCTGTTTTGCTGGGGACGTTTTTAGAGGAAATGCACTTCAAAGCATACCGCTGTGCTTGCATACAGTGGCTAGGTGGCTTATGTCTCTTCCTTCCTTTGTAAGGAAGGAGGAGGCAGCAGTGGGGGGCTAGTGCTATGCATGGGGTAGCGCGTCAGCAAGGTGGGGAGCTGAGAGTGGGCTCCTGCCAGAGTGCTGCGCCCCAAGGTGGTCACAGGTGCCCAGATGCAAGGATGCAACCCAGAGGGAAAGCTGTAAACCCTGCTGCCCCGAGCTCATGGTGGACCACCACCCCGGCAACCTCCACTGGTCATTCGGGGCTTCCCTGCAAACCCCACATATCCATTGCTCTCACATCTGCTCCAAAACTCTTTCCTACAGGAGAAATCTTCCCACCTCAGTCCTCCTGGAAGGTGGAAGATTAGTTATGGGAACTAATATAGACTTTCTCAGTGAGTCATCACAAGCGTCTTTGTGCCTCCCCCTTGCTGCAGAGCCCCTCTTCTGCCCCCTCCCAGGCTCCCACGCCTTCCAGCTCCAAAATCCCGTCTTCTCTTCCAGCCACAGCTCCTGGCATGGATTTCCAATGCTCATCTGCCAGCTGTACTTGCAAAAATCTCATTCAGAAAAGAGTCCAGTAGCTTCAAAAAGAGGACAAGGCTGGGAAAGAGGGATCTGTTGTAGCCTTTCTCAGGCCCTTTCTTTAACTATGGTTAATGTTGGGGTGAAAGAGGTGTCACTCTGCAGACTAATATTGCTGCTGTAGAAGAAGGTGTTTCAGGGATGATATAGGTGGGAGACAGCTGGAGCCTGCAAAAGCTAGGGGAAAAAGGTGCTGGAGAAAGGAGGATCCATTTCTGCATATGGTGACCTCTTGACTGTGTGTTATTGCAGGATCTTTTAACATTTAGTTGTCACAATGGATCCACGTGCTTAGAGCATGTTAGGAAACCAGTGGTATCTTAGCTTACATTTCACCTCTCTTTTTTGCTTTCCTACTGCTGGCACAAAGTGCAAGCTGGATTTAAACTGGAGCTGTTGTTTTCTCCTGGAGACCTGTGCAACTCTCCTTGAATAGAGAGCACTAGGAATTTGTTGTGCCTTCTTGTAATAGCAGATGGGTCAAGATTAGAAAAAGTGTAACCATGTACCAGGTGCCAAGGTTTGACAACACGGGACAAAAATCAAAACTTTCCTCTCTACTGTGCAAGAGTTGAGTTTTCTCTTGATTGTCATGGGAAATGCAAAGCCAGGAAGTTTATCTGTCAATAAACTGATTTGGGGCTTGATTTCTTCACCCTTGCAATTGAGTGCCTCATTTGAATGGTCCTATTCATGAAACCAACAGTACTGCTTGCAGAGGAGGCTGCTGCTCTGTGAAGTAGAGGTGGCAGAATCATTCCTTTTGAGGTTTCTTGAATTATTGCTTTGTTTTTAGAGAAGCGCAGCAACCTTCATTCATTCCCATCTGCTATTTTCTTTGTGGGGTTTGTTTATGAAAAGTGAAACGAAGGATGTGCTGTAAAAATCAGATTAACATGGATATGCAAATGAGGGCCTCTGGAATTTGATAATTTACTTTGTGAGTGTGATTGCATGGTCACCAGCTGTTAGAGTGAATTCTGGCTCAGAAAAGGCAAAGGATAATGTCACCACTAGATTAAATAAGAAAAGGCAAATAAAAACATCAATAACTCTCCAACAAAATATTTAGCTTTCTGTGATCCTTATGAATTCATTTGTGTAGTACTGTCTTTCATTCTTTTCTGGCTGAAGAAATGGTATCATTATATTAAAAAAAAAAAAGACAGAAATAATATAGCCATTAAATAAAATTTACATAGAATGTCTTCATATATAACAGTTTTTACCTGGGAATATCAAAGCTACTTTCTTAAAACAACATGGTTGTAGATTACTTCATTTATTCCTAAATACAGCTAAGTAAGCTTTCAATTTAAAGATTTGTCTAAGTTAATAGCATTTCTCTTAAATATAGCATTTTAACATTAGCATAAATGAACAGAAGGAGATATCAAGTGTAAAGAATGCTGTGCCCAATTGAAATTATAGGGTTGATTTTCAGATAGGCAGACCGGAGCTGCTAAAATTGGAAAGATTTCTGCATACCTGAGTTAGCATCTTCCTTTTTACTTCTGTGTCACTTGCTACACTGACAGTAAAGTGGTTAACAATAGGTGATTTCTGCCTTCAGGATATGAGAGGTGGAAGAATGGCTGGAGAAATCTTCAGGCCTCCAAATCTATTCCTTAGAACACTGTACAAAAAGCATTTGCCTACATCTATTCTTTAAAACCCAAAGAGTTGGGTTTTGAAGAATACTTGTGGTACGATTTGATAAATGTAATAGTGATTAAAATGCCAGGAAGGAAAACTTTACTTCCCTAGGCACTTTGTGAATGACATTTTGATTGCATGTATTGCATTTTCCACATGTCTATGCCTTTCTGTAAGTTCCTGATGGTATAATGCAATACAGACCTGGTCTATCTCAGTGGCATCTTCCCTAGCCAGCTTGCCCAAATAACACCACAAACACGTGGTTTGAGGCATCACATGTTTGCTGGAGATTTTTCCAGTACTTACGCAAGCTAGGAGGACACATGAGAAATGAGCTGATGTTTCTAACTGAATTTTTGTCTTGGCATTATTTACAGGTCCATATTAACAAAATGTTTATAGGCTTCCATATGTAAAGAAAAGTTTGTATAGTCTCAAAATACAGGGAATCACCAGAGGGAAGAGCAGAAATTTCAATTCATTGGTACGACTTCCTTGTTGATTTCCTTTAATAAAGTTCAAAGCAGCTAAAAGACTGGGATGAACAAGTGATCTGCTGAACCTCTTCTCATGCATCTTAAAGGTCCAAGAATGCAAACCGCTTTCTAGCTCTTGCCCTAAGCCTCAGCTGCTTCCCCTGAAGGAACCTACAGTGAAGCTGTTGGAGCTTTGTGCCTGCAGCACTAGCAGCATCTGATGCAACACTGGCGGCATTAGGTGAATTCCCATGAGGGGTGCGTGAAGGTACAGGAACATCTGCAGGGTGAAGGGGGCTAAAAACCTCTTGGAGTTCTGCCTCATCCTCAGCAGTGGGGGAAATATAAGCAAGTCCAGCCTTCTTCCACAACTTTTTTTATGTGTCACACACTCACTATAAGCATTTGCATAGGTTCTTCATTTAGGTAGATACCTCAGAGACTGGCTGTTCCCTACCTTCTCACAAGGTACTTGTCATCCCTTACCTTTTCCATCTTTTGTAATGAAATTATATCTTGACTTATTGCTTCCTGTCCTGGTGACAGTGTTTTGGCAGTGGAGGGACAGTTGTGAAAAGGGCACCCAGATAACACGATAGTGAGCCTCATGTAAACACCTCAGGAGATTAGACGGGAATGCCACGTGTGACCATGTTGTCAGCTCTGCCTGAGCAGACACTCAGGGCGGTTCATCTGCACAAGGCTGGCGGACACTGCTGGGAAGCTCCATCCTTTCCCAGTGGGTGAGTCCCACACTGTATGTAATCCAAGAGCCAGTATTTCTAGAATGTGAATAGAATTCATCTACTTGAGCTACATCTGTTTGGAGACAAATGGGGAAAACACGGTGAAACTGTCCTAGAGTAGAAGTGCTACAGACAACATGCAGCAGAGCTGATGTTAACTCTTCGCCTGGTAGTAGATATATACAGTTTTCACAAGCTTGTAACTTCAAAATAGCATGCTTCAGAAAAGAATGCATTAAGTGTAAGGAATAGGAAGATAACAGGGAAGGCTTATTATACTGGAGAGTGGCTGAACTCCTCCATAAGCTTCTGCAGGAAAAGAGGATGAGAACCAAAGATAGAGCCTGGTTTATGTTTCATTTATACCTGAAGCAATGGCAGATGTTCCAGTTTGGCATGGTCTGGTCATATTACAAGTGTTTGCATCCTTATTGGATGCAGTTTTCCAGGGAAGCTGCAGGAATGATGTGGTTTGTTTTTTTTTTTTTTGTAATGAAACAGGCCTGTTTTCAGAATTTTAATGCATTTACTGTGATTACTGTAGGAAAGAGATTGGTGCAGCACTAGCACACAAGCCCTGTTGGCAACTCAACCTCTACCCAGTTTGTCTGCCCAAGACTTAGTGACACATTACAATCCCAGGGCCTTGTGGCTGTATTTCAAGTTTCAAACCTTTTTAACTTTCCAGTTTGTGGAAAATGGTTTGATAACTGGCAGTACCTGCCTGGTATATTCTCAACTGGGATTTGGGGTTTGTTTTCAGAGAAGTCTACCTGAGGATTAAGCAACTGTGCCTGCATTTAGATACCTAGATTAATTAGCTTCATTCTCAATTGAAATCAGTTACACAATATGCTTGAAATCTGTACTACCATTGACAAAATTACCAGTCCATGGCAGAACTGAAAATATCCTATCTCATTTTTAAAACCCAATTGTCTGTTCAGAACTGGCCCACAGATCCATCCCTCTTCTCTTTGTGTACCACAGTTCTTAGAATCCAGAGATCTAAAATCCAGAGGGTCTGGAAGACTTTTTATACTTCTTTGTATACAAAGTTAGACTTGTTCCTTGTAGGCAATGGTCCAGACTTGATGAGCTCAATTGAGTGTTGTAGTAAGATTACTGGGATTTTTTTTTAATGCACTTTCAAAGTAAATCATTTTGAGGAATGCTTGGCTAAGAGACAGGCTGTGGGACACAAGACGTGCAAGGAAGGATATGTGGTGATGGGAACTGCAGGGGGAATAGAGGAAATAAAATGCTCAGGCTCAAGATAACTGACGCTGACCTGGAGGACACTGAGTTGAGATGTTCAGTTTCAAGCTCTTGTTCTGCCTTTCACAGCGCATGTAAGCACCAGGCTACTCTGATTTAAGGTTCTGTTGCCAGAAAAAAAAAAGCTTCTGAGTCATCTCTGATTTCATTTCCACCTGTTATCTTCCAGGATTGTAAACTGGAGACACCAACAGTCTGTGAACTCCTGTGTGCTGTGGCTTTGTCCTGTGTACCTTTTTGTTCTTGCTTAGAGTCAGTATGCAAGGGGTTATTCTTTTCAAATTTTTAATTTTGACTATATAATATCTATTATATTAAACATAGTGTAATATCTTCCCAGTGTTACAGAATACATTTTTCCCCTTTTTGTCTCATCATCATGAAACAGATTAGAAGATTTTTAGCATTGCTGAATTGTATCTCCTATGACTGAAAAGTGACACAGAACTGAAAGCATCTCAAAATTTGAGGAAAAGATTGCTTCAAGAAGTGTATCAAATCCATGATGATTACTGGGTACAATACATTTGCAGGAAATCTACTTTTTGATAAAGAGAAATTGAATCTTACCAATGTGTCAGTTATAAGCTCATTGGTAAAGTAACAAAGACAATCTGTGCTTTGCTTTATACTCCTGTGAAGTACAGTTTGGCTTACTTGACAGATAAGGAAACTGAGGAAAAATTATAAAATTCATTGAAATGAATGTGGTGTTATTTTACTACCACTTGTGAAATTGTCCATCTGCACTTGTTTCCTCAAAGATGCTCTTATGACTAAAAAAGGCCATATGGGGAGTTGATGTCAGGGCTGGTATTAAAGTACAAGATGAAGACTGAACAGTTTTTTGGTGGGTCAATAACTTGCCCTTAGATGCAGACTTTGTCAGTTGTAAGCTATTTGCAAATCTGATTTAGATTTTGCTAACAGTTCAAAAATTGTTTGGACAAATATGTGTGAGGAAAAAACAAGAAAGAAGCCAACATTTTATAAATGTCAATATCATCTAATTCTAACCCATTTTCTTACCCAACTCTTCCATTTCGCTCCCCTAATTTTCTTCTATGTGATCAGATTTGCCAAACCAGCCAGGCACATGTAACAATCTGCAGCAAGATGAAGGAGAATGAGTCTTCATGCTGGTGACTGGGGCACGTCCCTGGGGCAGAGCCACCCGGCTTTCAGGCCCTGCTCTGAGGATTATTCAATTATTTCTCACAAGTAGAATAAGCGTGATGGGAGAGACCGAAGGGAAAGGTATTGCAAATGGCTGTTGAAGGCATGAGTGCTCTCTCAAGGTGCTAAGTTTTATTTTTTTTGAAAACGGGTCTTCCGCATCACATGAAAAAAGCAGTCTGCCCTGCCCCCTCAGCAGCAAGGTTTAAAGGCAGAGAAAGACAGCATAGTAAATAGCAACCTTTCATTTCTTGTTTTGCAGTCTGCACATTCATTTAAATTATGAATTCCCCCAATTTGCTTTCCAAGTGAGCAAAACTTTAACAATCTTAGACAAGTGATCTTGATCTAAAAAAAAAAGGGGGCACCAAAATGACAAGACCATCTGCTTCATCTACTAATAGTGCTTTCTTCTTGAAAGACACCTTCTTTCTCTGAGTCCTTGTTTTCA
Source organism: Anseranas semipalmata (assembly GCA_013399115.1). Lineage (NCBI taxonomy): Eukaryota > Metazoa > Chordata > Aves > Anseriformes > Anseranatidae > Anseranas > Anseranas semipalmata. Next base: position 447,529 of record VXAA01000908.1, read on the forward strand.
TTTCTTCCTAGCAGTAGATGCAAACTGTTTTATATGCTTTTGAAAAATACAGGTGTCACCCATGATTTTTTCTCTTAATATTATTGCACTTAGAGGATAGATGACTCTCATTTTTTTTTTCCAAATTTTAACACTCCAGCATAGGAAAAGAATCAAATACAACTACTCCAGATTCAAACTGAAACTCAGAAAGAAACCAAATCCCCTACATGACTGTAGAGGTCTTTTTGCCGGCCCTGGTTTAGATGAGACAGAGGTAACTTGCAGCAATATCTGATTACTGCAGGAAATACAGGTCATCTTATTTAATGATCTGGAGCTGGAGATGTATTGCAGCTTCCATCTGTCACTTGTGATTAGTGTAGAGCACTGAACTGGACTGGAAATGAAGTTAGAGTGATATGATCATGGTGAGGGTCAGTCTGGGGGGAAGGACATCTAGGTTAAGGGAGCTAACTGGAGCTGCTGCCACCCACCATCGTTGTTGTGAATGCAGCAGGACGGCTTTGACAGTGCTTCCTCGACAGGCTGGATTGCACTTCTCGAAGTGTGGCATTCAAATAGACTTTTACTCCAGCTCATGGAAACAAAATATGAGAGAAAATGGGTGCAGTGCATCACATGCTACACTTGGCATGGACCCTCTAGCCTCAGGGCACTGGCAGACTGTTTTTGAGAGCTCAGTTTTATTTTATAAACAAGGCTGGTTAACTCAAGTTTGATGTATCATTCATGCTGTTCTTCTTTTTTTCCTCTTTTCTAAAACAGCCTATTTTATACTGTGAATTTACACTCCCACCTAGTTCTTTATTTGGAAGATTGGACTCCACATTTCCTTGGGAAATGGAAGTTAATTGTGGTCCAGGAATCCCGGAAGGAGCTGTGCTATTTTCTGAAGCTCTTACTACCCACTGAGCTCTGGATACTTAAAGATATTTAGGTTCTTATTTGCCCATTCAAACATCTAGTTCTTCTGCCTTCGTACACTGACAAGCTCAAGACCGCATTTCAGCAGCTATGCGTTAATCGAGGGAGCTGAAGAGTGGCAGGAGAGCACTAGAGGTCGTTCCAGGGACGTTGCCATACTGGAACATGAATCGGAAATTTGTGGCACTGTAATGAAAGCTTTCTGTACTAGTCATCATTGAAAGTCAGCATTTACTCACTGTGTCATATTAGGGTTAGATATATTTTCAGGATTTTTGGTGTTGTGTTTCTCATGTCTATCCAGAACTTGTACCATAAGGGCCTAATGCCAAGGGCCTATTTTTTTGCATGGTAACATTGCAATTTTTAGTAACAATTAAAAGAAGATACTGAACAGGTAGTGAAGGCATTTATTTAGCTGGATTCTTGAAGGTTTTTGTTTTTTTTTTTTGGCGACTGCTCTGTTTCTTCAGTCCTTGGAGATGTTGAGCAGGTATTAGCAGAAAGGCCCTTTCCTTGTTATGCCGAGTATCAAAAGCACCAGAAAAGAAACAGGGAATTTTGAAAGCTGTAAAAATATTGTTGCCCTTAAATTCCATTCTATTTTAATGCTTTGTATTCCTCTTCCATTACTTCTTCTGCTGACATAGAAAAATTAATTCTCATTTGTAAATCTTCAGTTTTTGTCATGGCCAGTCATCCTTCTTAAGGATGAGTCATGAGTATACCTAATGTAACCGGGGTCAAAGACAAAGGCTAGAGGCAGAGCTGCTGAGAGACTCTCCGTAGACAAACACACATAGATATGAAGCACTTGACAGAGGTATTGAGATACTAAATCTTTCTATACATGTTTTTGATACCTGTGATGGGCTGTACCAGAGGCCAAATCTTTACATGCACCGCTTTTTGCAATGAGTAAAGAAGTTGTATCTCAATGTATCTCGTATAATGTAATTTTTATGCCCATGGGTTAAAAATAAATACCTCTAAAAATTTACAAAAGTGGAAAGAATAGCTATAGGCTCAGCGCTGAGTCTCTTAAACATGTTTGTTTCTGGTATCCTCTAAAATGCTTTGCTAAGAAAGCTTTGCTAGACATACAATATTTATCTATGTTGGATTTGTACCAAACTGCAACCCATTTTTTTAGGTGCATCCACTCTATTATGGTTTCCCATAACTTTTTGTCGCTTCTATAATAATGTATTTCATCATGTTCCATTCCCTGAATACTAGCTGATGCACTATTCCGGCTAATCATTTTAGTAAATGGGAGGCTCTATTATTCTTTTAAAAATTAATTTTTTTTATAGTATTGATTCTTAAGTGTCTTTAAAGTGATTTTTAAGTGATTTTAAAGACTTTTATAGCATTGATTTTCTGAGTTCCCAGGAAAGAAAAAAAAAAAAACAAAAAAGGCTTAGAAATGTTTCTATGTAGATAGGGCTTAAATACAGTCACTTACCAAATAACAGGTCAAACTACAGTATCACAGTTGTAGTCACAGACCTGCTAGTATAATCAGCAGCCCTAGATCTAACTCTGTGTCAGACAGTCATAGATGCTTATGTGGTCAGATTGCATTTCAGTTACAAGCAGCCCTGGGAAAGGGTGAATAGTAATACAGTACCAAGATACTCAAGCCCCATACATGTCTTGGTGTTGATTTATGGCTGTGCTGCTTACATCTGCAACATAAGCTAGGAGTCCTTGATTACTGCGACTCCCGCAAGACCTATTCCTCTGTTTGTATCTGTACTTGGTCACACTTTTAAAGTGTAATGAAAAAAGGAAAATCCCTGCAATCTAGATGAAGGATGTGTGTGTGTGTGTTTTTTTCTTTTTGGCTGTTTTTAACCTTTTCTGATTCACTACGTTGATTTGATTTTCCTTTATTGAATTCTGGGTTGTCACAAATCTACAGTGCTACTGGGATCTGAATATTTGTGGGGGGATTCTTCCTTGGTGTGGGTGCTGTGCTGAGACAGGAGGCCTTGCCTTCACAGGAGGAGCTAGCCTGCTTCTGTGTGAGCTGTTCCATGGTGAAATTTTTCCTTCTGTGTTTCTTAAAGTGCTGTTTGTGTTACATTGCCTTTTGGCCTTTTTCACCTTTGCACCTGGTGGTCTTCAGTCACACCAGGAGCTCTGTTAAGTTCATCACAAGGGGCTTTTCTCCTGTAAGCTCCTTGAAGGCAGTGCTTACAGTAGCTTGGCAGAGCACACAGGACTATCTGAGCAAGCAACCTGATGATGGCAAGAGCTCTGTACTGGGCTACTGTGTCCCCACTTTGTTAACAGATTGTTTAACATTAATAACAGCAGAAAGTTAAAAAAGCTATGCAAGATGAGAAAGACAGCTGCAGTCCCTCAGGTGCTACAGACACCTGCAGAAATACCATCTTCCCTTGTGCTTCTTCCATCCTGGGGAATAATTGTCAAGGCAGCTGGACTCAAGTCCTTCTGACTGCTGTCTGCCTACTCATGGTGTAACTAGGTAGAGCACTGAGGAGACGAGTCAACTGCTATAAGGAAATCTGACAGAGCAATGCTAGGAGCGGGAGATGAAAAAGCTGTTAATAAACTGCTAGACTTTCTGAGCTATGACACTGATGTAGCACAAGAGACAAAAGAAAATGTGTTACTGAATTTATGGTGTGAGATTTGGGCTGTGTTTTTAAAGGTGCATTAGTTTGCACTGATTGACAACTGAATTCCTTTTTGAAATGCATATGGCAGGAAAATGAAGGCAAAATGAGTGGCAATCAGCATTTCTATTGTGAATATGAACCTAGTTAATAAAAATTGTTGCGTGCCTCAAGGCACTAGATGGGACTGGAGAAGCCTTTCCAAATCCATTTTACAAATGGGCATACTGCCCTACTCAAGTGGATGAGAGTTCTCCAGTTCATAATCTAGTGACCCCTTTGCTGGTCCATCCCTGATATATATTAGTCTTGGAGATACAGCATTGCACATCTCTTGATTAACTACAACCCATGGAATCATCAAATCCTCCCGATCTTTGAGGAAAAAAGGGAAAAACTTCAGGAAAACAAATTGACTTCAGTTTGTAGAGTGCTTGGTGCATGATACGTTGTGTTTCCTTTGCTGCTCTGCAGCAAACAGTCATCTTTCAGCACTCAGTTTTCTTATTTCCTGCTTTTACCAGGACCAGTAACGTGGATTACAGTCCCCCCTACCCTATCCCCTCAAAATCTGGGAAGGAATAAAAAGCTATTCCCCTGAAATTCAAATAAAGCAGGTTCTGTCATGCAATACACATCAAAGACAGTGAATTTTGCCTCCTGTAGAAATCAAGGGAGAAAGTGTTCATCCACCTCTTTCTTTGGACTTCTGAGCTCAGCTGCAGAGTATGACTTGATCCATGTCAAAAAAACTGTCAGGTTTTTAGCTGAGTGAAAAGGTGCATGCCATTGGTATTAAGAGGAAATGTTGCCAGCCTCAAGCATGTTTTGCTGAAGTGCTTGGAAGGTGAGGTGAAGGGGGTGGGTACTGCCTATGGGCAGGCATAGTTGTATTGGAGGAAAGTAGCTCTGCTCTCTTCTCTGTATCAGCAAGCCACATACAAAAAAAAAAAAAAAAAAAAAAAAGAAATATTTTACCATGTAGGACCATGTTATCCTGAAGTCTCTAACTTTATTCTGTATTTGCATAGTGGATAACAGCATGCTGGGCTATCAGTTACATTCCTAGATGCTATGTTAAAACTAATAGTAATAAAAATAAGTGTTACTGTCAGGGCTGGGTACGTCAAATTTTCATTCTAAGTGCATAGTCCATTCTTTTTAAGATTTGTCATCAGTTCAAGCAGTGGAAGCAAACTGTTCTAGAAAGTTGTTTCTGAAATCTGGAAACAGTTAATGGAAAGCTGCACAGTATTTTTTTTTTTTTTGTAATTGTCACTGTTCTTCATTAGTATCTACATGCCCCAGAGAAACATGAGCCCAGGTTCTGTAAGGATATACATCAAAGTCAGTTACATTTTAACACATTTCATTTTACAGGCTTGTTTAAGTGACCAAGGCTTGTTCATCAATTATGGGAATGTATTTTTTCTGCTTTACATTATTCTAAGCAGCTCTCTAATTTTGCTTCATTTAAGCTTTTTAGAACTCATCCGATTCCGATCATAGTGTCAGGAGAAATTAGGTGTATTTTTATTCTGACAGATAATTTTGCTTGAATTTTTGCATTTTCTGCTGAGAAACAGGATGCATTTTAATAGAATTCTCTATGAAAATGAGTCAAAAGTCATATTCAAGATTCACAGAACTTGTGCTCTCAACTTCTGAAATCCCATTTGCCTTCTGAAGTAAAGCTGGTGTTGACTATTTTTTTGTTCTTAGTGTTCTCACAGCTTTACTTTCATTCTTTAATACAAAAATAATGTTACGATAGTATATCAATTGACAGAATGATGCACCAAAACCAAGAAGAGGCCCTGCACCCTACTTTTAGCAAGGAACTGAACACTAAAAATATTAATCCAGCTTTGTGAACTTGGGCCATTTTTTTCTGAAGCCTCTAGCATTCTACAAGGTGACAGTGGAGCCCTTCTCACAGAAAAGCCATTTTGTGTATTATTCTAGTCATTAAGGAAACTCACCAGTGAGTAATTCATCATTTTAATGGAAAACCTCTTAACTTTTTTTTTTTTTTGCAAGGATCCTTTTCTGTTAGTTGTCACTTCAAATTTGGCAAATTGTAAGCATTGTGAAAATAGCTATTGTAGTTAGCTGAAACCCTGGACTTGCTGTTAGCTGAGTTAAAGTACTTAGCTTTTATTCTGCTTCTCCTGGATTTCATTCCTTTCTTGTTGTAAGAAAATTCCAAATTTTCATGTCTATAACACTTTCTTTTGTCTTTTCACTGTAAAATAAAAACATCCAGCATAGTTTCTCTGTCTGTTTTGTGAAAACATCTGATAGCCCTGATATTTCACATATAAAATTAATACCTTATACTTTCATCTGTATGCTTGCACGCGGAACTACACTCCCAGTTCAATATTGGAATGAAAAGGTAAGAGGGGAACAGGATGGTGAAGTATCCTTAAAACATCAGAGAAGAAGTCTTTGTTGTAAACACTTGCAAAGAGGGTGCAGAAAGCTCTTTTCTCTGACACTACTTAAGTTTGTCCAGATAATACCGAGCAAAAGGAGAGACATTTTGTGCATGTTCCCAGCTGGCTGATAAAAGCCCTTGGAAAACAATTTCGCTTTATAGATATAAATGCTCCAAAATTATGGATGAGCTAACTCCCTGGAAGCAAGTAGGACAAGTTATAGCAGTGCTGGATTTTGGGGCTCTGTGGAAGAGGACAGGCTTGTACAAGGTGGAGTCCAAACCAATCTCTTTAATGTAAAGCTGTTGGAAGGGGGGACTTTTGACTGCATGGGATTGTTTATCAACTCTGACTCATTCCTGTCTAACTGGTTACTGTTAATAGTGTTACAGAGCTTGTACTGCTTTCCACTCTCAGCATGCTTCAGTAATAACAATTTAAGCCTTCTTCCCACCCTGTGAAGGACAGGAGAAGGTGGCTATTGACAAACCTTTGTCTAAAAGGAGAGTAGAAGAGCTGTGAGGGCCTGGAGACGAGGCATTGTATGCAGAGATATGGAATCTGTCTGCCTGTTGAGGCCAGTGCAGTCTTCTAACATGCTCCATAACAGAGCCAAGTATTTAGCAATAATTGTTTTCCAAGCTGAATTCTACTTTTTTTTTCTTTTTTTATAAAATAAATGGAGATTTTTATCTCCATAATAGGCACCATATTTCATTCTAGTTAATGAATGTGGACCAGATTCTCAACTAACGGAAACTGGTGTAGTTGCATTTCTGTATGTGGACAGATTTTCAGTTTTATTTCCTCCAACAGACCTTCTAGTACACAATTGATTTCAAATTTGCTTTAATTGAAGAAACTGGCTTTCAGCATTTAAAAATACATAAATGTGTAAGCCTGCAATTTTAATTCATGTTCAAGTTATAAGTATGCAGATTCATACTTTTTATTTAAAAAATTAAAAATTGGACTCACGAGAGAATAAAATGACATATCAATTAATTCAAAAGTACTGCAATGGGAACAATGATCTCTAGTGATTATCTGAGACAGACATCTTAGCCTCAAAGAACATCATCTGTCAGCAGGCAGATAAAGATGAAGTCAAGACTGTATAGAGGTCTAAAGGTACTTGTACTGTTGGAGTGTCTGTGTCTTAGCAAAATGAAAACATAAATCTGCAGCTAACCACACTCTTCGTGCTTGGCAAGACTCAAAGTGAAAGGTTTTAACCTAAGGGGTACTTTTTGCCCTTTTTTCTGCAACACTCCATTGATTTTTACTGAGCTCAGCACTTTGTAGGCCAGCAAACATTTATAAATCTACTCATGTCAAATCTTGCAATGTTTTTCTGAACAGGTTTTATTTCTTGCACTTCTAATATTGTTAGTTCCAGACTGTTTTAGCAGCAGACATTTACTCCTTTCTTTATTTTTGAATCTGACAATAGCCAATCTTTTTTTTTCTTTCTTTCTTTTTTTTTTTTTTTTCTGAAAAATTGCCAACCAAACTCTTCTGTGGAGGAGGCGGATATTTGTTCAAGACTGGACAGTGGTATGGAATTGCATTACTGTGTTGAATATTGCAGTAAAGTATATTATTGTGGACAGGGTAAGTTAAAGAACAAAACTTTTCTATTTATTTATTGTTCTACTGTACCTCTGCAAAGGGGTCTGTGTCCCCTCCTCCTGCAACGTAAATAGGAATTTTCCTGCTGAGTTTAATGGAAACAGGATCCTGCTCCATTTTTGTGCCATTTTGTCTATCACCTGAATTGCTGACAGTGTGTATGGTTTTGTTATACTAACATACAGCTCCACAGAGAAATTACATTTTTTTTGGTTTTTATTCCAAAATCCATCTTGCTTTCTCAACTGATTTCACTGAAATTAGGAACAGAACTGAGTTTGCATCTAGATGTGCCATGAGGGAGTGCATGAGTACACTTTATACAGTTGTCTTGGTGGGAGCAGCAATGGCTTTATGGGAACCCAAGGCTGTAAATTAAAGAGGTGAGGGAGAGAGGCTCCAATCAGAAACAATATCAGCCTAGAAAAATGGTTTGAAGGAGCCTAGCACCTGCTTAAATGTAAAACTTATTTAAAAAAAAAAAAAAGTTCTACCAACTGAGGTGCTTCCTCTTTCTTATGAGGAAAGACTAAGCGAGCTGGGCCTGTTTAGCCTACAGAAGAGGAGATTGAGAGGGAATCTTACCAACCTCTACAAATACCTGAGGGGACAATGTAAAGAGGATGGGGTCAAACTCTTCTCAGTGGTGGCCAGTGATAGGACAAGGGGTAATGGATATAAATTGATGCACAGGAGGTTTCATTGCCATATGAGGAAGCACTTCTTTATGGTTCAGGTGACAGAGCACTGGAAGAGGCTGCCCAGAGAGGCTGTGGAGTCTCCTTCTTTGGAGATATTCAAAACCCGCTTAGATGCGATACTGTGCAACATGCTCTAGGGGACCCTGCTTGGCAGGGGGGTTGGACTAGATGATCTCCAGAGGTCCCTTCCAACCTCAGCGATTCTGTGATTCTTTCCTTTCCAACTTTCTGAAATGCAGGATAATTAATATATAGGCCAAGGCCACATTCATTCAGTAAAGTCACAGATTAACAAAAGTGCTTTTGAGAATAAAGAAATATATTGGTAACTCTGTCACAGGTTAAAAAAAAAAAACACAAAAATTCTTTTAAACAGTTACGTGAATTCAGTTCATCTATGTTAATGGAATACCTGGAGCAGGTGGTGCACAGCCAAATCTCAGTATGCAGGTGATGATGGTGGTTGAGTGCCACCCAAGAGCAATGTGCTCCAGAAGAACCTCACAAAACTGAGTGTGTGGGCAAAAAAAATGGCAGGTAAGCTTCAGTGCGGGTAAACAAGTTTATGTATGCAGGGAAAAACGGTCTAAAATATGTTTGTATAATGTTAGAATCATAGAATCTCCTGAATTGGAAGGGACCCACAAGGATCATTGAGTCCAACTCCTGGCTCCAGACAGGACCACCCCAAAATCAAACCATGTGCCCGAGAGCGTTGTCCAAACGCTTCTTGAACTCCGACAGGCTCGGTGCCATGACCACTTCCCTGGGGAACCTGTCCCAGTGCCCAAGCACCCTCTCAGAGAAGAACCTTTCCTGAACATCCAGCCTGAACCTTCCCTGCCGCAGCTTGATGCCATTCGCTTAGGTCCTATCGCTGTCACCAGAGAGAAGAGACCAGCGCCTGCCCCTCTGCTCCTCTCATGAGGAAGCTGTAGGCTGCCATGAGGTCTCCCCATGTTAGGCATGCCATGGACAGTTCCAGCTCAGGAGAGGGAGCTTGGATTCATTGTTGATGGGTGTCTACAATCATTAGTTTAAAGAGGCAGCCAAAAAAGACAGGAAAATACTGAGCATCATTAGAATATTAGGGATCAGACCAGAGGGCATCATTTTTTCACTCTTTAAAACTTTGGCACATCCACAAAGTCCAGTTCTGGTCTCTATATCTCAAGAAGGGTGTAGTAGAGTTAAATATATATGTATGTGTGTGTACAGACAAAGGCAGCAAAATTGATCCAGGGGCTGGAGCATCTGCTCTCCAAAGATTTAAAAGGCAATTACTCTTCAGCTTGGAGAGCAGAAAGCTGTAAAGGGATAAGAGCAAGGTGTACTGATGTTCACCAAACTGAGCAACATTAGAATGAGGGAGCACCCACTGAACCTAGTAGGATATTAGTTTTAAATAGATTATTTTTGACCATGGAAGGTAATAAACTTTTCAAATTTGTTTCTACAGGAAGGTGTGTGTAGATGGGTAATATCAGTGGACACAAAAAGGATTAGACAAATTCTTGGACAACAGGTCCATAAAGAGGAATGTAAGGAAAAGGGCAGAATCATAGTCTTTACATCCTGAACACAACCATGTGGTTGCTGGTGAAGGAAATACCAAGTTGTGTTCTCCCTAAACAGAATCTCTCAGTGCTGCTGGTTGATATCACTGTTTTGTTGGAGATGGGCCATTCAACTGACCAAGAAGGGCAAAGTCTCAGTATTTTCATGTTTGTTAAGCAGAAATGGAAACAATCTTCTAAATCCCAATCTTTCCGTAAATGTATCCTATAAAACTAAGGAGAGTGAGTCTGAAAAATGTAAACGAAAGTAGATTTAGATTCCTCATATTATTTTGCTTTGTAAGAGTGAATGCCTGGGGGCACATTTTGTACAGACCCCCCAAAGGGCTGTGACTCACTAAGAGCTCTGCCCACGCAGATTATGTTGGACTGAAATGCTACCATACCCTCTGACAAGCTATAAAGTATCCTGAGTTTCACACGCTGTGAGTGGATGCTCTGACTGCTAAGTTGTTGGATAAAAGGCAGGAAGACCAGAATGATGATATCGCTATCCCTGATAAAACCTGTTTTACAATCCAAAAGCATTTGGCAAACTCAGTCCCGTGTGTTCCCAGGATCAGGATGATTGTAAGGAAATATTTTGGCAGGCATATCATTCAGTCAAAACCTTTAACTTATTTCTAAGTGTAATTCTTAATACGTATGACTTATCTCACTGGAAAAATGGGAAGGAAACACATTTATTCACAGTGGGAATAAAGACACAGGCTCAGAGATTTGGATTCATCTTCATCTTCAGATAGTGTGTGCTCCCTCTCAAGGGAGGAAGCCGGGTAGCTCACATGAAAATTCACCCCACCTCAAGGTCTTCTACTGCTGACTATTCAGGCAGCATAGGATGATTAAGTCCTAACTTTGGCACTGCAGTGCCTAAAGTCAGCTGGGATTAATTCAAATACTTTCACATTTTCCAGATTCTTTTTGTTGGTAAAAGTTGCTGGATTTTTTTTTTCCCAATAAAAATACTTGAATTGCCGTCAGTCTTTGGCTGTGATTGCTAGACATGTAGAAGGATCATTTAAGATAAATCTTGTTTTAGTCTCATTTTTTGATGTGTGGTAAGGTAGGGAACTATGTTCTCTGGGTATTTTTTTTTTTTCCAGAAATTCTCCAGTTTATGAGTCTTGTTGATTTATTGGTGTGAGAATCTGGCATGTGCTGCTAACTGCCATATCCTAAGGGTGCACGTTCTCCATTCGATGCACACATACAACCCTCCTTCAAAATATAAAATTTTAAAGAGAGATAAAAGTTGTTCTTGCTCCTTTTCTATATTTTTGAGACCTGATGCATGCCGTTGTTTATATTATACAGGTAAAAGGATCTATAGTTGATATGCTGGATTGAAAGCATTCCTGTTAGCTGGGTTCCCTTTAAATGAGCTGGAAACATTGTTCAGGGAGAAGTAAATTCTCTAACTACAATTTTTAATGGAAGCTCACATGGATAGGAGCTCTCTCCTCTTCTACTTTGAGTACAATACAACGATCCCATTTTAACAGTAGCAAAAAATGATGAAGATGGGAACTTCTAGATCATCTTAGTGCTGCTGGACCTCCAGGGTTGCAGAGGACCCTGAAACTCTTCAAGGGTCCATGAATACTATATTATATATATTATATACTTAGTGCATAATATTAATTTCCCATATGAAGGTAATGCAAGGCTGTTTTGTATTTTACGTTTTGGTATCTCTCAGCAATGTCAATCGGTGTGTCTTTTATCATAGAGAAGTCTGTCTCTTAATGTTATATTCATCAGTAAATTCCCAGGCAATGATTCTTCACCTTCTTTAAGGTTCATTATTTGTCTTCATATTGTTCTCTATGTTCACTATATGTGATACGAGCCTTTGGTTGATGAGAACTATGCAGTACCTGCATCATCCATTTTTTAAATTTATTCTGTCTTAAGCACTTCAAGATTGAGTGTAAATTTTCCTGCATCATATTAATATTTCTCCTTTTCTGTATACTTACCTAAAACCAGTTTCTGTCTTCTCTTTGGGATGATGATTATTATTATTGATATTTTTCGTATTTAAAGCATTGTCTCTAAACTCTTAATAGTGTAAGAGTCTTGTCTTCTGAAACTGCATGTCTTCTGCTTCTCCCTAATTGCAGTCCCTGTTGGTGGTGAGGCCACCACCAGTACCACCCCAACAATGGGACGTCAAACTCAAGGCTTGACACAAAGTCAGAACTAGCAAGGTTGAATGCTAGGCTTGTGTCTTATTCCCTGCACTACCTGATGTGACCAGGCAAAATTTGTTCTGCACCAGCTGCTCTTGGTGTGCATCTGCCTCATCTCTTCCTCTACAGCCCTTCACTTATCTGGCAATAAGAAGGGGACAGGCTGGGGATAGTTTAGGCTTCACCTTCCTGTCCATCCCTGTTCCTTGCCCCCTCCATGGGGATGTGCCCCAGCCTGCAGTCCTTCACCTGAGACTGGGCGAGACAGGACAGGGACTCTTGGTGCGGCTCTGCTGTCGGGAGCTGCAGTCCCCATCAGGGACTGCTTCCCTACTCCCCAGCAAGACCAGACCAGCCCCTGCCCCATAGCTTGTAAAGCCCCATTGAGTCCTTCCCAGATTTTTGGTAACAGCATTCATGGTTGGCGCTATGATACTTTTTTGATAGAAGAGTGTTAGGAGCCAATATTATTGCTCATCGCAGGTCTTTGTCTATTTCCCAGAACAAGCATTAGAAGGGACTGGGGGCATTGCACCTAATATTAACTTTTCCTTCATTAAAAAAAAAAAAAAAAAAAAAAGGAGAGAGAGAGGTAAAGAAAATACTAGTGAAGCTACAGATGGAAGTGATTGTGACTTGCTAATTTGTTTTCCATTTTTGTCTCTGAATTTTTCCATGCTTTTTTTCTGACCAAGTTGATATTATTCTGCATTTGCCTGAGAAGCCACAGTGCCTTAAGGGATTCAGCTTGCTTCATTCCTCTGTGCTTTCCTGATGCCACATTCTGTGATTGGACTACTTACTCCCCTGATGCAGCATGTCAGTGCTGGTCAATGTAACGGTGGATTTGAGAGTCCTAGTGTTCTGATCCTTCAACTACTTGAAATACTTGAATTAATGATATAAACATGCTTAAAGATAGTAATAAACATTGTTACCAGGGTCAGGGTTTATATTTGAAATAAATATATAAATTAATTCAATAAGGCATAATTTCACCCTCTTTCAAATCTTTCTGTCACTCTGCTTGATGGCAGTGTGTTTTCACCTGGAATTGTAAACTATGTTTGAGGTTTATAAATTTTGCAACATTTTTGCTTGAAGCAAAAGTTAGAAACTCTTAGAGGACAACTCTGAATTTCCACTACTGCACCTGATTTCTTGACATTGCACCTTAGACTTAACTTGACATAGAGAAATCTCTGTTGTATGTCTGCCCACTGAATTTAGGAAAGTCCTAACATTTAACTCATAAATTAGATCATATGAGAACTGTAAAAATCCATGGAATAGGAGACTTTTAGTATGGTGTCCAGTGTGAATGGCAGCCTTCAGTTGCTGGGCACTTCTGGGTCTTTCTGGATGAAAAATTTTTCATTTTGACTTCATTTCTGTAGCTGTCCTTTCAAGGTTGCTACGCTTGACTGAGGAGTGGAGTTGTCTTTAAAATAAAGAGAGTATCCTCTAGGACCACACTTCTAATATTACCTTGAAAACTGAAGACCTGTTGATTGCTTTCATATCCTATTGCTTTTAGCAATATGCTATTTCAAATGACTGATTTTTGACCAAAAGCACATAACAATACTTTTCTTGAAAGCACCATGGTCAGATGGGACAACATGGAATTATTTGCAGTAACTGAAGAAGAATGCTTAAAACCACCTGTTTACATGTTGGTGTTTGCTGCAAAATGGTAACTGACAACTAGTAGCAGTTATCCTTTTTCTTTAAAGGAGCTATGGATATTTATGGTATGTTTCTGACATAATAAAAATGAAACTAATCTCCTTAATATAACTTTTCTTATGTTAGCATATTTTGATATTTCACCTGTCTGAAACTCTAAAGGCATCTAGTTAATCACTTTTTCATAGGTTTTCTTCTTGCTGAGCTTTTAGTTGGGTGATTTTAATTTCCCTTATTAAAGCTTGTGTGCATGGTTCACTCTACTGCTGCTTTTTCATTAACCTGTTTAAAGTATGTGTCTATTCTAGACACACACTATTGCTGAAGTGCATACAAATACAAGATGATGAGTTTGAGTTCTACACCCTTCCAGAAGTATGAGTATCTTGACTTACTTGACTGCTGCCCCTTAAGTAAATGGAGTAGGTTAGTGAGTGCATGGACACAGTTCTCTCAGCCAAAATTTGTTGCTTACTTGCAAGGAACAGGGTATTTTCAATGTATGTTTAAGCGCACATCATCAGATTGCAGTTGCAAACTGCAAAAGTGAAAACAAAAACGAAATGCTCATGTCAGAAACCACTTGATAGACCCAGACTAGCCATTGTTAACCTTGAAAGTTCTGAAGTTGTTTTTTGTTTCAATCAACCTTTTAAACATATTTTTGCTAGTAGCAAGTAAGTCACACCTATAGGGTATTATGTCACTGTTCCTCAGAAAGGAGTTTGTGGCCTTCTCAGAAGGGCTTCATACTCCTCTTTTAATCTATCACAATGGTGATGGCCAGGTACACTTCTGCATTGGTAGTTTTGCAAGGGGGGGGTTGGAACCACACCTTGAAAATGACTTTAACTCATTCTTTCTTCAATAGAAAGAAAAAAAAAAGGAAAAAGAAACTTATGTCTTAAGAGTTCTTGTTCACATGCCCCCATGTTTGTTTTTGGGGCTGGGCTTACAGCCAGTTTTATTTTTCCTTTCCTTTATTAATAATTTAGTAATCCCTTAGTAGTGTCCATGCATCGCTTTTCAATTGTTCCTGCTTGTTGTTGGCTTATCTTCATTAACGTTCTTTAAACAATGCATAGGTATTGCAGATGTACCAAAGACATTTGAAGTTTTATTCTGTTGCCTCACTTGATGTTGTATACATCAGATATAGATGTGATTCTGCCAGCAGTTTGCACTCAGCAGTGATGCACAAGTGAAATCTTTGTGGGCAGAAATTTGGTTTTACCAGGTATTGCTGAGTGACTCTGAATCAAGTTCCCTCAGGGTACTCTAGTATCTTTGGAGTAAGAAGTTGCAATAGCTTCTTAGCAGACTTGTCTGTTTGGATTGAGTAGGGAGCTCAAGTATGTATGTATTTGATATCAGGAGGAACCTTACTATGAACTGAGCCAACATACAGTTTTCCTACCTTCAGCTACTGGCATTTGGAAATGAAACCCACACCATGGACATTTACCCAGATTTAAGCTTGATGGCTAATTCCAGGGTGCTCAGTGAATAAGTGTTTCCAGAGAAAGACATTTTGATAAAGTTGATGGCTGATGGCATGTGCTAACTCACTGTGCTTGCTCCTGGGTGGTAAACAAGTTTGCATATATGCTTCAAATAGATTTCTGGGAGCTAGAAACTTGTTTACATACAGACAGGCTTGCTTTTCCTTTGTGCTCCTACTATCATTGTCAGATTTTTCAGTATATAATCATAGACTTTGTCATTCTGTTAAAGACTTCCTAGAGTATTACAAGTTTTCACCAGAAAGAATTAGGAGAGCAGACGAGGATGAAAACTGGGGAAACAGCACTTCTGATCTGCTTCTATACAGTTCATTTGAAAAATCAGCTTGTGCGCTACAATTTCTCAGCTCTAGTTTAGAATTAATTAAAAACACTGTAGAAAGGGTACTCAGCTATGGTGCTGTAAACAAGGCTTTAATAGACTAAGATGTGTCTTCATCCATTAAAGGACATAGGCTATGGTCGGTGTCTTAGGTTATGTTCCAACCAGAGCAGCAAGTAAAATGTCCAGGGTGCCTTGTTGGTCAAATCATTATTTTGAACACCAAGAGCCTTTGCTTTGCCGCCATTGAATTTTCAGACATACTACCAGCATTCCCATTAAAAAACAAACAAACAGTAGACCTAAAGTACTTTGGGGTGAAATTTAAATGTCTCCCAAAGCAGAACAGATATAGGGCAGTCGGGTATACTAGAATGAGAGGTTTGTATGGTTTTGTCTTCAAAACTTGCCTCTGTAGAGTTGTCCTAGGGAGAGGGGGACACTTCTGCCCTCTTTTCCAAAGATCAGGACCTCTGCAAGTTCTTGCCTTTGAACCTCAGGAGCATCACCTGAGGTTTCCTCATTCCACCTCCTTTAGAGGCAAGAGAAGTGGCAAAGATTTCCCCTGTTGCAAGCCAGCTGCTGAGGTTGTTAGTTATGGGAATCAGCTGAAACCCTATGTTGTAAGCAAAGTTTTCTGTTGTGGTGGTGGTGGAATTAAACCAGAAGCAGAGTTAAAGCTGTGGTTTGACCAAACAGTTGTGGCTTTTCCTGGCCATGTGCTGAAGTTCTTCAGTAGGTGAAAGTCAACAGGTCTTTTGGGTGTTGCTTTTATTGCTCTCTAATACAAATAAAAAGAATTGAATCTTTCAAGAGCTATGTCCTAAGATATCTGTCTTAGGGGGGAGGGGGTGGGGTGGGGGAGGAGATGGGACAACAACAAAGGGTAAATTAAAGATTGTTAAATTTTGTTGCTTTATTTTGCATTAACATAATTGCGTAGTTAAAATCAGAGGGTCTTTACAGCTTACAAAACTGGTCTCTTTGTTACAATTTCAAGCTTAGGTTTGTAGCACCCATTAATACACAGACAAAACACCTATCTGTTTGGCTCTGTATGAGGAAACAACTAGCCCAATCCTACAAATACCCGCTTTGATAGGAATCTTCCACTGGCATGTGAAAATGCAGTTTAATATATACTGGGAAATTAAACCTACAAATTGTAGTATTTAAAACTTAACTAAGATATAGTACATTAAACTTCTTGAACAAGTCACTGGAATATTTGCAAATAAAATGAAAAATTATTCTCCCATGTTTCTGCAGAAACTAAGAGGTTTTTTTGGTGGGAGGTATGGCATGTCCTACCATTTATTACTTTAGGTTCACAAAGTGCTTTGTCCTTCTCTTCTTTTCTTCCCTCTTTCTCTTCCTCTCTTTAAGCCATAACTTTTGATCTGTACAATTTACTCAGACACTAATCTCAGAGGAAATCAGAACAGCAAATATCAATTCAAATAATTATTTGTACACAGTTTTCTACTAGATTATGTACTCTACTTCCAATTGAAAACAGAAAAAGCTTTCCCCTTCTTCTGTTCCTCTTAGCACACTTGCAAAATGAAATGTTGCAGCAAAATGTTGTTTCTCAGCTCTGATTAAAAGCATGAGTCACAATTTGTCAGGTCGCGTGGGTTAGAATTGCTCAGACTCTTTTGCTACATCCATTTCAGGACACATTATAATGGAGTGTGTAGCTGCTGGAATGAAGTCAGAGATGGTGAAAGAGGGAATTTCTTCTTTCTGGCCAAACGTGGACCAAAAAATTACATCTAGGAGCCTTTGGATATCTATAAATCAGTGTCATGAAAGAGTCACTGGAAAGGTAGAGCTTTGAAATGACTGACAACTGACACTAAATGCGTGTCTGAGCCAGTTCATGGGTTTGCAATACATTCATTATGCTTTGAGCAGATTAAGGCAATTTAGTTGTGAATTAAGGCTTTAAATACTGCAGAGAATTTGTTCAGCACTTACGTATAGACGGAGATTTCATGCAGCATGAAATTAGGCTGCATTCAGTTGCTGCCAAGTTCCATGGGGAAGTTTATTAATATTTTGTGTTTTTACAGTAGATGCTCTACAGACACCTAAATCTAAGTACTGTTTTATTGGTACAAAAGGCCTCGTATAACACTTATACTCAAGGTCTGCAGTTCCCTTAAGGCAGAATATTTATCATTTATTATTAAAATGTAACATTTGCACAGTCCGTGTATAATATGTTCCCAATACCCTATTCAGAACACACATTTAACTAAGAAAATATATCAACAAGATGACCATTTGTGCAAAATGAGAAAATGATACTGCTTCATACAGATGGCAACGGAAGAGCCTAATGGTAGAGGGAACAATAATGAAAATGGGATGTTTCATGAAAAAGAAATGCCATCTCAAACTTTCCTCCTTACTGATATCATATAATGTGTACCTGAGTGTATATGTGGAAATTAAAGTAAATCATTATTGTAAGTCTATTTCAGACCTTGTACTTTTACAGACCTTATCTGCTCTGGTTGCTAAGCTGAGCAGTCTAATATGAAAAGATATGAATACCACTGAGGAGTCCATGGGGAAATTTAAGACCTCTGGGTGCAGTGCAGGGTCTGCATGGTGCAGTATGAGAATGGATATAATCACATAGCTGAAAGTTTTCTCAAATTGTTGGCATGTAATGGAGCTGCTTAAGGCCGTCCATGCACTCTTTATACTGGCTTTTTTAAACTTTTAGTGCTCGCCTTGTTTACCTTAACATTCTTTTATTTATTCTCACACTTGTGCTCACACACACACATGCACACGTATAATTTTAACTTCAGTGCAGATGGTCACAACTGACATATAGAAAAATGATAATTTGAGACTGGTAAACATTTAAAGCCATGGGAATCCAAAAGCAATAATAATCCTTTTAGGAAATGCTCAGGACTGAGTTATTACAGTGGCAGATGCCTCATACATATAAATCAAGTATTTATTGAAGTGTGAACTGATTGCTGAGCATATATTTTAAAAATCAAGATAGCAGGTGAGAAGGAAATGCATTAAGGCATGAATGAAGCTAGTGGATACTTCTTTGGTCGGCACAGGTCTTATTAGGATCCAGTTTGATGGATTTATGATGCTATATTATATTTATCTGAAGGAAAGGCATATAACCCACTACTCTGGCAGACTGATCTGTTCCTAAAGGACAATTGCATAAAATCTTCTTGATTTCATACTGATTTAATTGTAGTCTTCTTTATTATTAAAATGCCTCTCCAAGGTAATTATTTTATGCTATGGCATGTGAAATACACTGTTTAAATAGCTCTCGAGTCTGACCTAGATAAGTAATTTCACAAGCCACTTTTGGAAAGTTCCAAAATCATTTTATATTAGAGATGTAATGGTTGTATTTGAGGACCCTTCAAAACACAGCCCACCATTTTTTTCCCGTCTGCTCCAGTTAATCCCTTCCTGCTGCCTTGAAGACAGAATTCTGTGAACATGTAGAAGTACACTAGTTTTCATATTCTGGAACAATGTCATGACTCCAAAGATGAGATGCTTGGAGAGGACATTCCTGATTGCCAGAGGTTCTTGTGTAGGATTTGGCTGAGAGGTTTCTACGTATTTTCCATTGCTTTGGACATGTGGGTGGAAAGTGACACAGACACTGGCAGTAGGCAAAAAAGATTAAGCCCAGGCCTGTAAAGTAAGGAGTCTGGGCAGTACCCTTTGCAAAATCGAAACTTTGCCAACAAGCTCTGAGAGGAAGATGATGAGTGATGGTGGTTCCCTTAGGGATGGTTTGCTCCCTTATCCTTCCCGGGTACCAGTCAAATGCCATACATGGGAACCCTTAGGGCAATCATTTCACCAGCCTCCTGCACTGTTGCTGTCAATCAGTATTTCAATTTATTCTTAAATCCACCACTAGTGGCCAAGGTTGTGGTAATGTGCAGTGGAAATGGAGAAACAGGTTAGATGAGAGTGTGATCAAGATGTTGCTGAAGTCTGACCAGTGGATCTAATTTAAATGAGAGTTGAAGGAATTCACTTAAATGAGAGTTGTAGGAATATCACGTGATCTTCCAGTGCAGAATTTATCTTGGCAGATTTTTAGCTATTGATAAGTTCTGGTGTTGCTGATGAAATACAATAAGGCAATGGTGAATGTTAAGGGTAAAGGGTAGCTTGTAAATGCTCTCTGATTTTCTAGTAGTGTTTTGGAAAGGCAATTTGAAAAACAGTCCTTGTAGATGCAAGAGGAATGTCATGATTTTTAGCTAAAATACTGCACACTTTCAAACATGCATTGAAGGTCTAGCAATGCAAGGACTTGATCTTCAAGTCAGCAGGTTTCTTTTCAGAATGTGGACTGCAAAATTAGAAGGGTGGTAAATGAAAGGCAAAAGGGAGACTGTAAATCTCTTACTAACAAGGAATNTCGTAATTTGCAGTGTTCAGGTTTTCATTGGTATTCATGTTCTTTGCAGTATCTATGTTAGCTGGTCTGTTTTGAAGATACTTTTCTTTATAACATGATCATGAAAAGAAGGAGCAGCAGTACCAACCTGTGTGTAATCTCTCTGAATGCGTGTAGACAATCAGATCTGTTGGCACATTCTTCCTGAGTGGGCACATGCCTGTGAAACCTCCTGGTGAAAGGAGCAGCCATCCTAGTTTTTTTCTGCAGACAAGGATGATTTAGTTTCACAGCAAAAGGAGGGAACGTATGAGTTGCCTTTAAACTTTCTACCCTTTGTGTCTGAGGTGTTGATGCCAGTTACCTGCCTGGGGATGTGGGCCACCTCGAACCTCCCTTGTGTCAAACCATTCTGCGATACTGTTTCCCTGGTATAGCAAACCTCTTCATTCGGGCAGTCTCTGGAGGCTATTTGCCTGCACAGCTACACCCGTATATAAAAATTCTTATCTTGCTAATGATATTTTTCTTTACATTTTGTGTTTATTATGAACACATTACTTGCTTTGAGCATGGTACAGATCAGTCATGGCAGAAAGATTAATTGTAGCTTCAGATGATGGGAAGCATTTCATTGCAGCGAAGTACCTAAATCTACCTGCAGGCTTACAAAACTCTAAACCTTATTTTTGTCATAGGGAAAAGGTGCTTCAGGTTTAGAAGGTAGGCCTTCCCTCTTTCTGGTGGGAGACAACTTATGAGCAGGGAGGGAACCCCAAAGCCCTTAAGCTGTTCAAAGGAGCTCAGCTGTTGGAGCCAATGAAAGAATGGTGTTTGAAGAATACCTTTTAAACTTTTGAAGCAGCCTCTGCTGTGAAGAGATGTTTGTACCGAACAACAATATACTCATTTCTTATCTCTCCTCCCAGCAGGGGAAGGCCCTGTTACCTTTTTTCCACTTGTGAAAGTGGGTTGTCCAGATCTGGTTGTCTTCTCCTGTGAGTGTCAGCCCAAGACCTCTCTGCGCAGAGGTAGGAGTATCTGCAGGGCACAGGACTCTGCGTGGGTCACTGGGTCTAGCCTCCGGCATTTCATATAACCCCTTTGGTAAACTGGGGAACCTTCACCTTCAGATAAGTGTGGTGGGAGTTTTCATTCTGGCTGCTCCAGCTGGGAGGCTTTTCCAGAGGCTCAGTGCTCTGGTGGTTAGAAATCTGCCAGCTTCCAAGTTGTGTTCAGGATCAGTTTATTTCCATTTGCTCCTGCAGCAACACTGTTCCTTTAATGTGCCCTGTGTCCCCCTCCACCACGGTGTTTACCTCTGATAACTACAGAGCAGTTGCAATCCTGTTCAGCTTTCCTTTTGCTCTGTTAAAGCAGCAGCTGCCTTATGGTTTGCATCAGCAAACAAGGAGAGAAGAGTCCTCTGAAGGGTAACTTACCCCACATGCTTGTCTTGCTTTTAGTCATGTCACATTGCTCACGTTGCAATTGTCTGTTGTCCATTGTGTCTATTTTTTTTTGCAAAATGTTGAATGTGAGGTCTTTGTAAACTCCCAATATGTTAGATCTACCATATTTGCATGATCACAGGGAATTCATTCAAGAAAAGAGAAACCAGGTTAATCAGCCATGATCCAATGTGATAAATAGATGTTGCTTTTTATTCCACTTCCCTCTTCTTTGATTAATCTTTCCTTCTCTCTGAGTTCTAATGCCTGGTACATTACCGAGATCAGGCTAATGAGCTTCTACTTTGTGAATCACTTCAGCTAAAGGTCCCTGTATGTAGTAGATCCCTGCTACCAGGCAGATATTTCTCTGATGATGATTTTCTGGATTCCTTGGATTCAGAGCAGTATGGTTTTGAATTTTGCTCACCCATGGCTGGGTGAACTTTCCCACTCTCAGCAGCCACTTTCTGCTTGCACCGATGTCCAATGTACGTTATACATGGAAAAATAAGGCAAATATTATTTTAATTTTGGGGCTTGGAGTGGAAAGGGATCTACATAATGTCCCAAAGCTAACATTTGTCACTTGGACTGCAGTCTGCCAGAGTTGGTGTGTTGAATAGCTCTGACTCGGCTATTCCTCTGCTGGCAAAAGCCAGTGGAGTGATCAGAGCTGGCTATTTATCCCCCACAGAAAGACAGAAGATGAGGAGAAGGGAAGGAATAGCACCTGGGCTCTCTGGCATCAAAAAGCAGTGGTAGCACTAAAAAGCAACAGTGAATCTTCCCTCTGTACAGCAACTTGGCATATTTTAATCCAAAAAACAAAAGAGGGCAAAAGTGGAGGTCTCGTTTATAAATGACTTCCATACTCTTTTCAACCTATCAAATTTAATGGTATATAGATAGATATTCCTTGACAGTCATAGATTCCTTTCTTAACACCAGAAAGGATAACATATGATAGACAATAATTTCTATCTTCGCTCTTTGTAATTTGTATGTATTGAATAGCACAGGGGGCAGCATTGGCCTATGTAATAAAATATACTTTGTGTATGAGACAAGGACAAGCAAAAATCCTCCCACTTTTACCTCAAACATATATGTAGTGATTAAGAAAAACCTTTGAGATGAGGTTGTTCTTGTTTTGAATAAACTTCAGTATTTATTCAATCCCTTTGGAGCAGGAAACTGCAAGAAAGTTGTTATAGAGGCTTCAGGTCCTCAAAAATGGTCTACATTGACTTCGTTAGATGTTTGGTGCTGAAAAAGGAAAATAATAGAAAGCCAGCTCTTGCTTAATCCTCTAATCAGGTATTTCTTTTAAGTAATTAATTGCTTGGACTATTACTCGCATCTCACCTGCTTTTGCCAAGACTTTTCATAGTTGAGTTTTCAAGCTCTCCTCATTATGTTTTGCAAAGCATTTTATAAAGCTGCTTTCCCCTCAGCCATCACTCCTCTCTCATGCCTACTTCCTAAACTGTCAGGTGTAGTAATACAGGTTTTAAGACTTTCTGGTGCTATGGGGGTCATTATGAAAAACAGACTTTTAACATGTCCTTCAGGCGTGACAGTGTTTTTGTCAAAGTTGCAGTGCTCCAAGCGCAGTATGGATTTTTATGGAGCTATTTCAATGACATGATTTAAGTAATAACTTAATGTCATCAGCATGGAAATTTTCTTGTTTTGGTAAGTGTCCCAAGTTAAAGAAGGTTTCTGTAAGTTTTTGAAAATCTGCCTTCAGAGAAACTGAGCAACCCTGGATTAAAAAGAACAGATCTCAAAAGAGGTATGCACTTGTCTTAGTGGAAATATTAGTCAATCTTATTTGACAGAAGATTTCTTGCCAGTCACCAGAGCTTTTGATCAAATCTGTCTGTCAGCTCAATCCACTTGACTAAAGGCAAGTTTAAATGAACAGCACCTTTTCTACCAGCTTCAGCAGCTGCATTTTTTTTTTTGTGCTGATGATTTTACTGTCACTTTTGCATTTTTTTTTTTTAATTTTCTTACCTTTAAGGTTTATTTTGCCTTCCTCTAAAACTCCTGGTTGAAGTTCTCCATAGTACGCCTAGTACTGGAGGCAGTCCAAGACTGAATATGTTGTTAGGATGCAGAAAATGCAGCAGCAGTCTTGATGTATTCATCTACTTCACTGCTTTTGAAACTTTTGGAAAGTGCAGCATTCCCTCAGTCAGCTGTGTCTGTGTTCATTCCAGACAGAGAAGCTAACACTATCTGTAATTATTGGATGCAGCAGAAATCATAATTCCCCTGCCCAGAGGGAACTGGGTGATTGCTTTGATTAAAGGCAGTTAGCAGTCCCTTCGATTGCTATTGCTGGGCCAGCTTTGACACTTGCAGCCTTGTCTTCCCGCCCTCAGTTATGCTGGTGTCGATGGCTTCACCACCATGGCATGAATCGGTTTCCATCAAGCCCTAAAATCTAATCTTAGGTAGGAAAATAAAAGACTGAATTTCTCTTCTAAACTACAGTTGGAGTAGTACTTGGTCTAGTTTAATAAAAATAGAATATGGAATTGCAACAAAATCAATGCACCTAATTTACACCACTGTAACTCCAGATGGTAACAGGGATGTTGCTTGTTCACACTGGTATAATACATGGTTATATTATGGCTCTTTAGAGTAGAATCATTACACTTAAGACCCTATGATGTCCTTGAATAAATGGGACAAAGGCATCTATGATGACAGTTTATTGCTATCAAAATACAAAAATTTAGGTGAATATTAATGCTTTTCCAGCAACAAAAAGCTGAATCAGGTACCAGCAATTGTTCACTACCATCTATTTTGTAGCGCAGTATGACAAAGCTAATTACGCTATTAGACGAATTCTTTAATTTATTTGCTTTCTGAGTCTTGTGTTTTTTTTTTTAACTCTTCATACACTTAGCACAGTGGTTACCTTTCTCAGAGTTCAACCTTCTGAAGTTATGGTTTGTTTGGGACAGCACTGGAATTCTGTTTTTTTTTTTTTTTCTCAAAGATAAATATAAAGCATCTGCAACATCTAAGTATTTCCTGATCACTCTCTTATATTTAAATATGAAGAATAAATAGGATAAATGCAATTCAGTAATACAATTGATCCCCTCTCCCTCCTAAAGTCCTCCCAAACAACAACAAAAAAATTGTTCTTAACTGAAAGCAAGCAAGAAACTTTTTTACTGCGGGGATAAAGACTGAGCAAAATCTACCCGGCTCATTTTGGCATTAGCAGCATTAGCAGAAAAGTCAATGTTTTACAAACTGTTTGGATATAGTGTTAGCATAATATTTTGGAATATGGTACTGGCAGACTCATCACAGCATTTGCCATAACTGAAGTTCAGAGATCCAGACTCTGACATGCAATGATGAAAACAAAGACAAATACTTTGCTGTAATTTTTGTTGGAGGCATTAGTGGTAAGATAATGAAATATATTCTGGATTATTTATGCGTGGACAGCCATATGAATACATTGTAGTAGTACTAATAATAGATCTTGTTGTAATGCTTGAAGCTTTCATTCTGTCAAATCACATTAATTGATGGGAGAAAATTCGTATTCGCGCAGGCAATATGTAGGAATAGAAATAGGCAATGTTTCAGCACACTTACAGTGCCCCATGTTACCTCTTTGGCACAGGATAGTTTAGGCTGTTTTTGCTGGAGTCCAGCAAAGACTTCAGACATCTTGCTGTTTGAAGTTACTGCAGTTCTGTTTTCTCAGCCTAGAAACTTCATCCCTTGGGAAACTACTCTTGCTCAGTAGCCATCCGTTTAAGGACAAGGCAAGCAATGATATGTATTCATGGTAGATACTTTCAGGACCAGTTCATAATGTTTTACAGACACAGCCATTGTCCTGGTGTCTGCTCTCTTGCTATCACAAAATCAGACTGATGGGACAGCAGCTTTCTTAAGCAAGCAAGGAAATCCCAAACTTGAGCTCAAACATTGTGATATCAATACCCTGCACGTATATTTTGACCTGTGTTACTCCCTCAGTACCTTAAAATCAAATGGGCGGAAAGAAAGTCATTGTGTTTTGTGACTGCTTTGCCTGCCGCCAAAAGGCAGAGACGTGTAACACAATAGCTGTTCAGCAGTGGGCATCAGCATAACGGGAAGTAGTACAGGAAATGAAGAATAATATTATATTCCAGAGATACTGCTGGAGGAGTTTAAGCACACAGCGTGCTCCAAGCTAATATGGGTATCTTCTCTCTTGTGGGAAAACAGCTGTGAGCACTTGCAAAGTGAGCAACAGCCACAATTGTGGTTCTTCGTATTCTTCAAAAGAGATTCCTAGAGCAAACATATTGGGTTGCACCTCATAATGCTTGAGAGGAAACAGGACCGTCTGGGGGAATTCTTCATGCTCTTATTCCCCATAACTTCAGAGACCGTTGCTGGACCTAGTTTTGCATGTGGCCGCATGTTGTCTCAAGTGCGTCTCAAAGGCACAGGTGACTGGATGGTGTGAAGTGCTAAGTGTCTGTGGATGCAGACAGCAGGTAGTGTCCTCCTGCTGCTCCAGCTGCTTGGGAATTCCTTGCTGTCTCTGACCAATCACTGGAGTTTCTGTTATCATGGGAGAAAATAAAAGAGCTACTGTACTGTAAAATTTTGTTAAAGAACGGAAGGAGACTTTATTTTTAGGAAGTCCCAAATGACTTTTTTTTTTCTAGTTATCTTCTGTACAAAGCAAAACCAATTGGAGGGGTAATGGAAATTGAAGGGGAGAGATTCTTGCTAATAGCTTGTTTTATTTTGTTAGCAAAGTGGTGCTGTTGTGTGGGATCCCATCAGGGACACCCCCCCTGCAGTCCCACATTACCTCACAGTGGGTAACCTAACTCAAGTGGGGCAGGAAGCCACCCTCTGTCTTCAGTGGCCTCTCTTCAGTGCCATCTCTGCCTGCATTGAGCAGATAAACTGGTGTCTTTGTCGCAACTTCCTTCAGCTAAGTGTCGGAACTGCAAAAATGTTTGACTTTGGCTGGAGTAGCATCCTCCGACATTCCCAATTCCTCTGTGGCTGCCTTTAGACTTTCCATTTGCTTCCATGGGCTATGACACTGGTGTCTCTCTTGCCAATGTTCTTTCCTCTCCCAGTTTGTGTTTTGCATATCACCTTGTTTCCTGCAAACACTGGAAGCCCTATCTCTGCCCATAATTCCTGTAAATATCATTGCTGTGACATCATATCAGTCCAGCCCTTAGTTTCCTCAGCAGTTGAGTGCAATGACATTTTTGTCTATATTGTCCTGATTTGTCCCCTGTCTCAACTTCCCACTTTTATTTATTTTTACAGTTAGCTATCAGAATGCAGTCTGTATTTGGTAGCTTATGATCTCAAAGACTCTTGGAGGTCAAACTACAATGGAACAAAATGTCAAGCACCATTCAAGTCTGGGAGAATGTCTGTGTTCTTCTGTATCACCTTTTTAACAGGATCCTATCAATATTTGCTTAGTTCTTCCAATCTGTGGAGGTATCATAGCTTAGCACAGAATCTCGTCTTTCTCTGTTTTTTCTTCTCTGCACCTTGCTGCCTTTATCCACCCAATATCTCTTTTGTGTATGTCTGCCTTCATAACTATGACATTGGCTCATAATTTTTCTGGTGTTTCTGCAGTCTGTAGTAACTTTTCTTTAACTCTTAGTCTCATCCCTCTGTATTTGCTTTAAGCTATCAGCAGAAAATAAAAGTTTTTGCTTTCTTTCATAACTTTTTCTCTTCTGTCATTATGCAGCAATTCTTTTGGGCACTACATAGTATTTCAAAGGTGTAGTTTGCTTAGTAAATAATAATGTGATGAAGGTGAAAAGTACCTGTGTTCTGCTAATCCTGACTGGCTGATTATTGCTGAGGAAAAGCATGAGTCATGGGCTAAATTGATAACATGGGTAAGCTATGGACACACACGTTACACCACCATCAGATTTTTGTTGACATATTTTACTCATAAGCTAGAGCTGATCCATTTACAGCTTAAAGGGAAAAGGTTGTTTAAAAGGTGTATGGATTGTGGCATGTTGGTAATACAATGATGATTCCTGGCAATAAATGAAACATCATGGAAAATGCTCCTGACTAAAGAGGGATGGGGAAAACACAATTCTGTGCATCCAGCAATAGAATTTAAGCAGGTATACAGGAAAGGATGAAGTATAAAAGGGGACTTTTGTTCTGCCAGCCATTTTATGTAGCTGTGATGGGCTTGAATGGGGTTGAATACCTGCCTCTGGTTTTCATGTGAGGTTTATTTTTAAATATCTGAAACCCTTAGGAGCTATGGGTGGGAGACCTGTGCCTCTTACAGCAAAATAGAAATGTCAGCATCTATGTGTTGACTGGAGTACTGAAAGCTACAGTTTTCTTAAATGGGATGGCTTACATATGGAGAATCAGGCCCAAAGTAGGTTTAATATCAAATGTATTTTCTGTGCTTTTTGGCAAGATGATGTAGAAATAGGGAAGGATGATAATGCATTGCTCTTAGTGTCCTTTCCGTCAATTTACTGTCCTTCCCATAGGTAGGTGGTAATGCTATGCTGTTTCTGAGATGGAGACACTGAGATTAGGAGTGGGGAAATGATTACCTGTCACCTATGAAACATGTGGCAGAGCTTCTGGGTCTTATGAGATAGTAAGATGACTGGGTCATCTTATTGACAAGATCAAAAGTGCCACAAAGTTGGTAAAACTCTACTGTATAGTATAAACTTTAATTCAGTGTAGGCTGTTCTCTTTCTTTAAATATAAAACTTTTTATGGAGCAGTGTATGTGTAATGTCTAATCTTATTCTGTGTATGGAATGTGTCTAATCTCACTAGAATTAAAGTGAACACTGGCATTTTTTCTCCTTTGGAAGAAAAGTTTAAAAATTTGTAGTTTTACCTGAAAACTTAAATTTTTTTTCCTGCTGAAAACTGCCTTTACATTAATGGATGTTAGGCTTCTAGTTTTCCTGTGTATGAAAATTACTCTGGAATATGCAGAAACAAGAGACTGAATCAGTAAACTGTTGCACAACATCAGCAGCATGAGCCCAGTTATGTACCCTCTTGCACACAACAGATTCCAAAGCTGAAACCCCTCGGATTTTGTACATATATATATATATTAGTGTGTGTGTGTGTGTGTGTGTGTGTGTGTGTGTGTGTGTATGTTCTCATGGGGTAGGTGAATGTCTGTGCAGGAAGGAATAGTCTGTTGTTACCTTGCCTATCTGGATTTTGAAGTCACCAAGTTACATTTCTAAGAACAGATTTAAGTCCTTTAAACAGGGGCTTGCTTGACTAGGCTAATTAATGTATTCTTCATATTTTCACAAGCTGCTCTGAGTGTCATTGTGTGGACTTGTACAACTGGCGTCAGAAATCATAGCCGGCCAATGTATTTTCACAGGAGCCTGTTTTCCCTCGCATGGCAAACTCCTCCACTGGGGGCTCTGCTTCTTAAGAGGCAACAAGGCAACTTTTGCAGTATGTGACAAAATGCATTAAGGCTAGCACAACGTTTTGATAGTTATTTTCCTTCTGTTCTCACGTCTTTGGGTGAAAACACCAAATCAATAACCTTAACTGAAGAGCGGCACGCAGGGGATCTTGGCAGAGTTTGGGAGGTGATTGATGGGGCTGGGGCAGTGAAGGACATCTCTGTCCTCCCGTCTCGCCCCTGCTCGGAGGAGTAACCCTGCTGATGTAAAGAGAAGTGTCCCGTATCCTGCTCCCTGCTCTGCCTGGGGTAGGTACGGGGGCACCCAGGGGACCCGGAGGCGGGTGTCCTGTTGCAGAACTGGGGCAGTAACCTCCCCTGTGCAAACCTCTGGAGTTCAAGCCATAGGTCCTGTTGCAAGCCTCATGCATTATTAATTGTCTTTTAATGTATTGTTTGTGGTTCTTGTTGAAAGGCATTGATATAGCCGTTACTAATATTTTGGGCTTGATCTCCTTTCAGTTTGTGGACTTCCCCCATCCTGTTTTTTGGGGCTTTAGACAATGCTGCTTTACCAATTTATTTATTTTAAAGTGAATTTTGCCCAAGTTGCAAACGAGAGCAGGCTGCCTGCAATGAAGCAGATGGCTCTTTGCCAGGAGCGAGTCGCTCACTTTCCGTAATTTACCCTTCCTTTTTTTTTTTTTTTCTTTTTGTTTGGCTTGGTTAGGTTTATAATCAGAGCCAGCCTTTCTCCAATAGCCCATTCCCTCGCGCGCGCCCGCGTTTGTGTGTGTGCGAGGGAGAGGGAGGCAGAGAGAGAAGCCGTGCCTGGGCTATGCTGACAGACGACTTTTCCCTCAGTTGTCAGGTTTCGAGCCTGTCAGCAGCGTTGCTGGTAAGTGGGGAGAAAAAACCATGCTGGGGCCGGGGGAAGTGATGCTGACCTGTCGGGGAGCAGCCCGGAGGGACCGCGGGCTGCCACTGGCGCAGCGGTACAGACTCCCCAGCTGCCCGTGCAGACGGCTCAGTTGTCAGAGAGGGATTTTCCTCCCCTCCTCCCTCGCTAAAGATCCTTCAATTGGTATTACTGGTTGGATTTTTGGCTTTTTTTTTTTTTTTTAATTAAAAAAAAAAGAAAAATCTGTGTGGGTTTGCAATCCAGAGCTGAGCCTCTAATCCCCTCACTCCGCTGGAGGATGGTGGGGTGCTGGCGCAGCTGCCCCCCGCGTACACCTGAGCGCTCACGGGCTGCCCACGCGGCCCTGCGCCTGGGGAGGGGGGAGAAGGGGCTGCCAAAAATGCTGGCTGCTCCTGGGCAGCGTTGTTAAAGGTAGAGCGTGTGCGTGGGGGGCAGCGTCCGTCCTCGCCGAGCTTTAACCAAAGTGGTAACCTGCAGCTATGGAGTCACCGACTAAGGAAATCGAAGAATTTGAGAGCAACTCTCTAAAATACCTGCAACCAGAGCAAATAGAGAAAATCTGGCTTCGTCTCCGAGGCTTGTAAGTAGTACTTTTCTTTCATATCCTTCTCCCATTTCCTCTCAATGTCAAAATTATCATAGCACTTTCCTTTTCCTTTCTTGCTGCTACCTTCAAAATCACTCAGGAGTTTCCACACCTGTTCTCCATAAATACAGTGACTTAATCATAACAAAAAATCCATTTGCTTCCTTAAATTAAACCTGCTTGTTACATTGAACAAATGTTTTCCAGCAAGAATGTAGAAATGTCATTAATGAGGCAGTGTAAGTTATCAGCTGTTAGTGAGATGCTAATTACTTTAGTTGCTGCACTAGGAAAGTTTTGTTATAGCCTGAGTGGTACCTAATTGGGTCCTCTGTTTTCGATAATCCTACCATTAGCCTCAACATACAGAAGAGACCTTTTTTTCTGCACTTGTACATCATTTCTGGCACTGATATGGTTAATAAGGACAAAATAGGCAGAGGAAACACAATTGTAAAACATTTCTAACAGCACTTGTGATAGCAGCAAATTCATGTTCCACAGATCAGATTGTACTTCTTGATTTATACATTTCTTTTAAGCCTGACTTACCATGAAATGATGGGAAACTGCCTCTTGAGTAGAAAAAAAAGGTACCTGAGCTTAAAGAAGAACTTGGGACTGCAGAAACATAGAAGTTTATAGACTGTGGAGCTTGTGTAGCTTATTTAGAGTTAATGTCTGGCATCTTTATTCAGAGTCTCAGTATGTAAAATGCTGTCTACCAGCAATAAGAGCCCACTATTGGCTGCAGTGCATGTATTTGCCCATCAGTTTTTGGCCAAACCAAAGAGGAACATTACCATATTAAGCTGCATCCCTCCCTGTGTTCAGAATTGTGTTGTTGTTGTTGTTGTTTTTTCTTTAGCCTCACATGTTAGAGTTATTAACATTTCAGCCCTCGGGATGTGGGGGAGGGAACAAAGAGGCTAGGAAACAGCAAAACCAAGAAAACATAGGAAGAGCAGGCTAAAAACTGAAAACAAGGGGGTCCCAGTTAAACTTGAGTTGCTTTGAGTGTCATTTCATGTGAGCAGCACTAGAATATTTTGTAAATCATATCCAAAACTTCTGTAGGACTCCAAGCAGTCTAAAAGACATGCATGAATATGTATTTCTTTCAAGGCGTCACACCAGGAAGCCTGTTTTGTGAAGGAACTTAATCAAAGTAGATGACAGCTGTCTTGTAAGCCTTCCAAATAGAACAGCTACACAAAACAAACCCTCTTATTTTAAAGTCTGTGCTATGCTGTAGTATTAGGTGTCCCTGAATTTCTGTATAATACAGAGTTTAGCAGCATGTTGATTTGGATCACACCTGAAGTTGTAGATAATTCTTCAGCAGCACCATAGTTCAGGATCTCTCCTGGTGTTTGTACAAGGCAGTGACTGCACATTATACATCGAACTCCAGGCTGTTCTACCTTTTGGACATTTGGCAAAACTGTTATTCTAGATATGCAATAACTAAACCTCAGGCTGTTTCTCAGTATAGCCCTCTGTGTTGGCACTATGTGTGTGTGTAACAAACATACTTTTTCTTTCTGAGTTTCAAGATTTCTTTGCTTAAAGAGGAGATAGATTTTCTGCAGAATTCTTGCTCACAAGATGAAAACTGAAATGTGTTCTGCTCTAATTAAAGACTGTTGAAGATATTCCATCTCCAGTCATTATAGATAGGCTTTTAGTGCATGCATATGCACACAGACTGGTTGCAGACTGAGGTTTGGCATCATGTTTCACAATTTTTCTTGTCCTTTTTATGCATGTCTGTATGTGTAAGAAGAATGAGTAGATGTGCACAGCCATCTTAAATACCTCTTAGATAAGGTGCTTCATCCTGGAGAGATCAAATATCACTTGAGAAGGTATCTCTCCCCTGCCTCTGGTATGCTGACAGCAGTATCATGCAGGAATTAGTTGCAAGGCACAGCGGTGCTGCCAGAACAGTGTTAAACAGGTAGTCAGAGACAGCATGATGCTGGCTGAAACAGCCCCGGGGACCTGAAGTCTGCAGCAGACAGGTGCCCGATAGGTAATTTGAGCCTGACAGTGCTTCTTCAGCGAAAAGGGCTGTGATGATATAAACAGTCCCAGGTGCTCAGTGTTGGGTTTGACATCTCCTTGGTAGGACTTCACCTGCGGCAAGTCTGGTACCTTCCTCCCCATCTTCCCACCTTCCAGTGCCAGCTGGTGTGTTTGCTCATAGTGACTCAGAGGACAAACCAGTGTCCCTTCTCACCACCTCTTGCAATACCCAGCTTTTCCAGGGGGCAGGGAGGGGGCTGTCTTAATTTTCACCCTATCTCAGCCTGCTTAGTTGAAAGGGAATGGAAACCCAAAGGCTGCAAAGGGGTGGTTAAACTGAGGCTCTTTTGAGATTCCCAAAATTTCATGTGTTTTCTGGTTAAACAAGTCTGGTGATAGCTGTTTTGCCATGTGCCTGGTACAGTTCTGCAGGTTGGTTGGCCTTTGGGGGTTTGGGCATGGGTGTATATTTTCAAGGAATAGAGGGGTCTTTTGGACAGTGTGCAAAAGGCAGGTTTTTGAGAGGCTGAAGCCAGGTGTCTGTTGCAACATGAGTCATACATTGCTGTAAGAGCCAGACAAGATATTGCATTTGCCTCTGGAGTGGATTGGGAGGATTTCCTTCTCATTTTCATTATGCATCTCTCCAACACACAGATTCTTGGTCAGGACAGCCTGGTTGCTTTATGAGGAGAGTGGTATGAGGCAATGGTCCTTGGGCTTTACACAAATTCCTTTTACTGTTTAAGAATGAGCTAAAATACTAATGCCGTAACATTTACAAAATGTTTTTACTTGGCTTAAACATATTCATGACTTAGTGATTCTGAGCAGCAACTTATAGGAGAATCAAGACTGGACCTGTAATGGGTTAATTAAACTCTGAGGTTTAAGGGAGCATGATAAATTGCTTCACTGGGTGATAATCCATCTGTGGCAAAAATTTTGGGTGTCTCAAACCAAGGATCTATGGAATGAATGTTGTCTTTTATACATGCCCTATTAGATATTCATTTAGATTTAATCACAGCTCAGAAATAATCTTTTAGTGTTTTATTATTAATAAACATTCAGGAAAGGTTTCTGAATAAGCTGTTTCCTGGGCAAAGGTACCATTAGAGGTATATGAAACTCCCTGGGGAAAATCTTCCAGATTGAGTTCTGGCAGCCTTGCCCTTTCTTCTTTATGTCGTGCAAGAACATCAGTAAGAGGTTTACTCCAGAGTTCTCCTTGTAGGAGCTCACTCCAGCAAAATGGCTGCCTGTACTGGACATGCAGCTGTCAGGGCCCTTTCTTCCCTGGGAATGAATGCACCAGCTTTCCCTGCAGCAGGGACCTCCCAGAAATAGACCTACTTCTGAGTTTCATTATCAGTGCCATAAATGAGTGAGGCTGGAGCAGCTTCACTTCCCTTCAGGGGTATCTTGGATGCTGGTAGTAAGAACAGAGGACTGGCAGAGCCACATGAGAAAGGATGTAGCAATACATGCTGACAAACTGTTATGTGAGGGTGCTCTTCTCTCCCTTTAGCCACTCTCCTGTAGCAACACCTCCAAGCTCCCTAGTCACGCCCCCATACTGGCCAGGGGATCAAGGCATGAGAAAGCAGATTGCAAAATATAGGGGAACGGGCGGAAAAGTTGTGGGGGAAGAGGATGTATGTGCTCTAAAGCTCAGGTGGTGAGAGGGCATTAAGTCCTGGAGGGGTGACTGCTCCAGAACTCCCTGTCCCCCTAACAGGGCAGCCCCTGGGGATTTCTTACTCCTGCATGTGCTTGTCCTGCATCAATCTGAACACTGCCCTGCTCTAATAGCTAGAGAAATCACCAAACATGCCTTGCCCAAGGGCTTCCATCTTGGTTGCCTGAGGGGTATACGTGCACTCCTGCTGAGCATGTATTTAATGCATGAGCAGATCTCCCCTGTTCCTTGGCTGCTACTTGGCTGCAGGGATGTCCATTTGTGTCCTCACATGGGGCCTGCCTTTGAACAGTTTCCTGTTATTCCCCAGCAGTGTTCACCCATGAAAGCTGACAGGCTCAGCCTATGAGAAAAAGCATTTAA
Source organism: Anseranas semipalmata (assembly GCA_013399115.1). Classification (NCBI taxonomy): domain Eukaryota; kingdom Metazoa; phylum Chordata; class Aves; order Anseriformes; family Anseranatidae; genus Anseranas; species Anseranas semipalmata. The sequence goes on from VXAA01000908.1 coordinate 482,124, forward strand.
GGACATGTTGATTGTTTATGGCTCTCAGAAGCTACTTCTGCCAGAAAAAGGGACTTGAGTTTCATGCTCTTAAGGACCATGCCCTGTCTTCTTTACCCCTAGCCCTCTCCAGAAGGCTGTCTTTTATTCAGACTTGCCTTACTTAGCTCTGGGCTTGGACACTGTATGCACAGGAGTTACTCAAAAGTCTGCCCTGTGCTCTCCTGCAATTGCTAATAACTCATTCTTTTAAGCATGGGACCTTCTGCCCTACAAAACATCAGTTAAGTTTAGACTGGGAGCATTATAGAGCACTGTCAGTGGCAGAGCTTGTAGACTCAATTTGAAAATATGCCTGCATGATTGCTTTTTAAGCTGACAGTTTCTCCAGGGAGCTATGAGCAGTGGTGGCTGTGTTGGGATGTTCTTGTTTTAGCACTTGGACTCCTAGCTGTGGGACTGTGAACTCCTACCTGCTAGTTAGAACTCCTAAAGTCCCATGAAGTGGCATCAGTTACCTCCTGACTTCTCAAACACAGAGAAAACACTAAAGCCCTTTTCAACACCAGGATTAGGTGTCGTGTCTGATGGCGTTTAAGAATGCAAGGGCACATATCCAAAGAACTCCACTAGTTTCAGCAGAGCTATGCTAGTTTAGGACAGCTGAAGACCCAGCTTTGGAGGTATTTTCAGCTTGATTTTTGGTTGCTTTTATGCAGAAAAATAAAATGTTGATTTCTAGCTGTTACAGTATTACCAGCATCTGCTGGTGCCCCTGCAATGCTTTAAGCATTGCAGAGGGAGAGTAGACAAAATGGACTTTAACCTTCTTCCCAATAGCTGGGATTATAATATTAAATTGCTAAATTCATAATAAATCCCTTCATTCTCAGTATAGTTCTTCCTTGTGCTGCCAAAGATGAAATTACAAACAGCAGCAATCTCTGAACTGTGACTCAAATGGGATGCTTGACTTTGACCTCATTTTTCAGGCTTCCTGCTCAAACCTGTCAATGTAGAATTGGTCTAAGAAATCTGACAGGGAAGGAAAATAGAAACACACGTAAATCAGTGTCTTTGAAAACTTCATGGTTTTGCTGAAGATCCAGAATGATATTTCAGCACTTAGGGCATTTCCTCAACTTCCTCTGCAAAGCACCATACATCCTATTGACAGTGAAGAAGTCCAAATGCAATGTTCATGGAAGATTCTGATTCAGATTTGTTCTTGAAGTAAATGGTGAGGCAGCAACTGATTTCAATGGGAAAACATGGAGCCTTGATGACTGAAGACAATTTGGCAAGTGATACAGTGCCGCTGCTCAGTTATCTGTTTCCCTGTCTTATCTGTATGTGCTCTGCAGTATTTTTAGGTTTTCTTATTTGAAAAATGTCACATACAGAACAGCTGGTTCTCCCAGTGACAGTACCCTGATCTGCTTCATTTTCATTTATGTAGCCATCGTAAACAGGAAAACAGAGAGCTCCCTTCAATTCCAGAGACGCTTTCTACACAGTGGGCTTTGTCCCCAAATATTTTAGCTGGCAGCAGATAGTAGAGGTTTAAAAAGCCCCTCAGAAAGCACCACTTTGTTAGGAAATGTGTAAATTAGTCAGTTTTCAAGTGGAAAATATGAATATGCTAATTCCTTTCCGGAGGTGAAAGAGGCACTCCTGCTGTCTTTGGTCTTGGTTTCAGTCGTCCTGAACCTCCTGAGAGTCTGGGTTTAAACTGAAGCCCTGTTCGCCCTGGAAGCAGAACTGAGCTACCTTCAACCATATTTCAACACAGTCGTTGCTACCCTGTTTCTAGTTTGGTTTTCTTGATGAGCATAGACAGGGATTATTTGTCAGAGAACCATGTCAGGAAACCACTCTATGGGCCTCTTAAGTCTGTATTTGATTTTTCTTGTGTACCACAAGTTGCTGCTGAAAGTAAAGTTGGGAACAGGAGGTGGAGGCAGGAATGGATGATGTTTGGCTGTCATGCTTCCTGGAAAGACTGAAAAGGTCTCACTGGTTAGAAAATGGGTGCTGGGTATGTGCTGGAGATGGCCGTGCTCTGTGAGCCTACAGATTCTTAGTTTGGGTGAGCTACTCTGCGGGTGTGAGTGACTTAACTAGTTCGAAAGTTTGTTGGGGTCTGGTTGATCTACAATGTAGTTCTCCCTGTGGCGTGACCATTAAACTGACCCGTAACAGCTTATTTCATGCTGCCTGCAGTACAGTGTTTGAAAGAACAAGAGGAACACGAGAAGTGCTGCCAGCTGCTAATCTCATGACTGAAGAATGGACAGATGAGAAAATACATTCTAATAAATAGGAGCACAGCAACTTTAGAATAAGATAATTAAAAAGTACGGTGTTTGGAGGTGTAGTAATTCAGTAAACTGATAAATTTTACCACAGTCTTTCAGTTACTTTGTTCCATCCAGTAACTTTTATTTGAATCTTAGATCAATAAATGAATCCTGTAGGTAACAAAAGAGAGAAGACTTCATGTTTAGTACTGAAATGTTGACTAAGAAATAATATACACTCTCTAGTTTTTACCATAATCATAAAAAAGCTTTTATTCTTCTGGAGGTAGTACAAATGAATCATACCTGCAGCCTAAAAAGCAATTATTTATTTCAGCAGTCATAAAAAGAAGACCATAGTCTGTTGTAGAAGAAAGGGTCTCCCTTTGTAATATTAAATTCAGTGCTTTTCAAATATCACTGCTATAAAGCTTGCAATCCTGCATAAGAGACAAGGATATGAAAAAAAGTTATTTCAGGGAAGATGAATTTAAACCTTGGCTCAAAGGGAAATTAAGAGTCTTTCTGGAATTCTCTTTTAAAAATGTCTTGGTGGGATAGGAGTCCATGCATAAAGAAATAAAATCCGATGGAAGACAGCACTGAAAAATCCTCTGCATGTTTGTGTGTTTTAAAGGCTGTGAGGCCAGCTCATCTCCTAATCTGCCAGCTTTTGGTGGATTCAAATGCTATATTAAACCCATCTCAGCCCTTGAAAGGATTTTTATGTACTGTGTTTCTCTTTCTTCCTGCAATTCACGTGAGATATTCCTGTTCCGTTCTCTTGTCTTGTTCTATCAAAAAAAATCACTTTGTTCCTTCAAAATACTAGAAACTGTCTGGCTCTGAGGGAAGATTGAGGTTCACATATTAGGGCTGACCCATTAAAACACTACAGCAGTTGTGAAACATACTTCTACAGATGTGATTTGCTCTCAAACCTCCGGGGATTTGGATAGACCGGGAGTTTTCTAGAAGGGCTTGTTTGGCTTCATAAGGCTGTTTTTGATCACATGATATGTGCTGCTAATACTGGGAAGAATGACTTCATTGATACCTATCCATTTGCGGGGGTGAAATTAGAATTCAGTTCATGGTCATTGAAGAATTTGGTTTTGTTTTCTTTGAAGAATTAGGTTTTCAAAGTAATTCGTGGCTTGAGAAAAGTTGTTTAGCCCTGTAACAGCGCAAAATATTCCCCAACAGTGCTAAGCCTAACTTCGTGTTTAAGTTTGTATTATAGCTGAACAATGGACCTTCCTCTAGCAGACTCAGCATTGCTCCAGGTCTCAGCCAGAGTTTGTCTGCAGTTTTCTTGGTTGTTCAAAAAACAGATTAATTTTGAAGGTGTGATTTAAAAAAAAAAAAAAGACTGGTGAAACTTCTTGTAATAAACTCAGCTGGTTGACTTCAGTGGTATCAGGATTCCTCTCTACAACTGGATAATTGGCAATGTCCGTGTTGGGGATGTTTGAATTTCCTGGCCAAGAAGGGTGCTGCAGAGCCCTCAGAGAGCCATAGTTCTACATGGCTGTCAAGAAGAGGTTTGAAAGGCTCTCTCTCTGCCAAGGTACCCAATTTATGCCACAGCAAACTGTCTCATCTTCTTTCAGAGGACCTCCATGCCTAGCAGTTGGTGACACTGGATGGAAAAGTCCATGTGAGCTCAGGCATGCAATGCAGAGGATTGTCATAATCTTTCTTGGAGAGAGAGATGTAGGAGACAATTTATTTATTAAGATGCATATAGATTTGTTTGACATATTCCATGCTTTTCTTCCATATCTGTCAAGTTGTGGAGTCATTTTGTTATTAATGTGACACTCTGAATGGCTATTAGTAGATCTGTGTCATCACTTTAGAAGTGATTTCTTACACTCCTGGGGACAGATACTATTCGTGCACAAAACTCTTAGCCAAGACAGAAAGTTGCACAATATCCATCTGCAGTACGAATCCTGGCTTGGCACAAATCTCATTTCAACACCAAGATTAGCACAAATTAAGCATAAGATCTGTGCCATTTTAACAGCTAAGACTGTACAGAGCCCTGTAGCTACAGCTGTGGCACACAGGGAGTCCTTACAGGGAGCATGGCACAAACTACAGCAAGCATCCAAGGGCAAAGGAGTTGAAGTAGAGCATAAACTCCCTTGCAAGGCTGAACAGTTCAGATGGTTGCTGTAAATGATGCTCAGATCACACTTCCTCCCATGCCTCCTGTGGAGCAGCTGGTTTTCTGGGATTCACTAGCTGTAAGCAGTTACTGGTTTCTGCTAAGCAAAGAGACTGAATACACAATTTAAATATGCTCCTATACACATATTGATGCAGCAGGGACAGCTACAGTCAGATGGGAGAACTCTTTTTTTCAGACTTGCTTGAAAAGTGAAAGAGGAAGCTGTGGGGGTTGAAGTTGGGTGGGGAGGATTGGGAGATCATAGACAAAAGACCATACTGACTCAGAAGGGGTGGAGAGGAGAACTAGAGAGCTTGAAAGGAAAAGAAAAGAAAAGAAAAAAGAAAAGAAAAAAGAAAAGAAAAGAAAAGAAAAGAAAAGAAAAGAAAAGAAAAGAAAAGAAAAGAAAAGAAAAGAAAAGAAAAGGGGGCCAGGGAGAGAAAGGAGATAGTCTTGTGGGTTCTTCAGGCCCCTCCATGTAAACATTTGTTAGATTTATTTACTCACAGCTTAAAATAGCTCATAGCACAACATGTACACAAGTCATTTAGGAGGTTGAGTTTTGCTGAAAATCACAGGAACAAGAGCTGCCTTTAAGAGCATTTGAAAATGCTGCCCAATCTGTAGCACAGTATTTTCTGCCTCACTAAAATTTTAATGGGAGGCCTTGAAGGAAAGCCTATATGTTGCAAGAATACTGCTGGCTATAAATGCTGCACGAAATACTGCTCTTATGTCATGTTCTGAGCATGTCTTCGTTCAGGTGAATGAGGGTCCCTTCTCAGGATGCTATTGCTTTTTTATTATTATTATTTATTTATTTATTTTACAGGAGAGCTGTCTTTGGTATTTTGGCCATGTTCTTGGTGTAACACCACTCAAAATTCTCCCTCTTGTTGTTCTTATTAGCTTTGTCTGGGCAGTCATCTTTCTTTTCCCCTCTTTGCACTTGCATTCTAGGTGCAGGGAGCCTACAGATTTGGATACAGTTTGACTGAATGTGTAGATAAAGTCATTCATGTCATATGGAGAGTGTCTCTAAAGTGCTTTGCAGAGAGAGGCTTTCATATAAATGCTCAGTGATCTCTATAAGACCTGTTTCTAATTAGCTCGACTGTAGTGAAGATATCTCCTTGCAAATAGAGAAGAATGAAATTCCAGAGTTATGCAAATTTGCCGAATAACTTAGAGTAAATTATCATAATGGTCCCACCTAGCCTCAAAATCTGTGAAACATCAAATTGCATTTTGAATTACCTTCACCTTATGGAGGCAGGGAATTTGACTCCACCCTTAAAACAGCCAAACTTTTAAGAACTAGAATAGCTATCACAACCACGGCACTTAGCATGTGGAAAAGACTGGAGGCTTTGCTTATTTAAATACATCTTCGTATCTCAGTCTTCTGAAGATCCCCCCCTTCCCACGGTTGCTGTGGCATCTAGATGCTTGTGAGACAGCTGGCGACAGCAGGGAATAGGGTCTTAAATAATAGAAATCTCGCACACCCTCCTCCATTCTCTGTGTGCATGTTCAAAGACTGTTCCCATCTGCCCACCCGTCCATCCCATTTCCTTCTACCGAAGTTTCCCCTGTGTGGTGAGGAATTCCGATGCCCTGAGCACAGGGCAGTGTTCCTGAGATGCAGACAGTGGCAGGCAGACATTGCTATGGCTCCTGCTCTCGTCCTTCCACTCTTCCTTTGTTTTGCTATTATGTCTTATTTGGTAGAGTCAGCTCTATGTCATCACACCATGTTTTGCATGCCTGAGGGGTGAAGGAAGGAAAGATAGGAAGTCTTATTCCATACAGAGAATAACACCATAGTAATGCAGAAACAATGTCGACAGCATAGCTCCCAGCTTGCTGAAGGTGCTGAGCCATACTGTAACAAGCAATTTAGAGGATAGAAAGGCAGAGGTTCAACACTAAGGACCCTCCATGAAACCACTTCTCCTCTAAGCGGGCTTCTGCAGGCCATCTCAGAGGCATGTTGTTATTCAGCCTGCTCCCCTCTATAATGTCACTGGAGTTGCTGGGGGAACATAGAAGAAGAGCATCGGCTGTTCACAAGAGGTTTAAATGTTGCCTTTTACTAAGGGTGACATTTAATAATTGGTCTATTAATGAGGAGGCACTGTCAGGACAATAGCCGTTCCTCCCTCACGGCACAAAGTCATGTTGCAAGAAGCCTTGAATCATTTCTAAATACTATCGGCATGCTGAAGGAGGGGGTGGCTGGGAGGTGGGGAGTGGGGATGGGGAAGGGAACCTTATTTTGGAAGGGGAACACTGCATCTTTGTGCTGCAATTTTTTTGCCCCGTGTTTGGGCTTGTTAAACAGTAATCCAAGTGTTTCAGCCTGTAACCCAGAGTCAGGAGAGGGCCTGGCACAAAAACCATGAGATTTAAAATTCTGCGTCACACCAGCTGTCTACGAGCAGACAGAGGGGGTGGGTTGTGTTCAGGGGGAGGAGGGTTAGAGAGGGAAACAATAACAAGCAGCAGTCTGATAGATTTACTAGAGCTTAGGGAAAGATGCAGATTTGTTTAGTGACTTCACGCACACGGCTGGTCTGGTCTGATGTAATTCCAGTCCCTGTTTCCTGTCTAGATATTTAATCCAGGGTATGAACAATGATTCCCCCCCCACCCCGTCCCCCATCATCGTGCATGCTGTAACTAATCACAGAGCTGCCCTGCATGAAACAAACTGGACAGCTGCCTGTTTGGCTCCTGCAGAATCTGAATATGTTCATTTTACATAGTAGCAGTGAGTAAAATAAGTTTTTAATCTGTACATGCTTGTTTCTTCCAGAGTCTAACAGCTTTTTCCCACTGGGGGAATGGAATTCCAGCTAAACTATTACGTGCTTCGAACATACAGGATGCATCAATATTGCTACTATAAGTGCTCGGCAAAATGATGTTTTACATTATTCCAAAAGGAACAGTCCCCTTTTACACTTCTTGATCTGACTTGATTTCGTAAGCTCTTTTTGTAGGAAAATGAACAGGATACAACTAAAGAACACACAGGAAATGTTACATATATGCTCCCTTTTTGAGACATTATAATAACAAGGAAGCAGCATCCCACTTGCAAGGTCAGTGTTGCCATGTAAACACAACGTGCAGCACATCCATACTTAGAGCAGCGGGGAGACATTCTTCCCTCCCAGCCCTCTGATCCCATTTTGCAGTGAGTGTCACAATCTCTTCCAGTGGGAGAGGCTTCAGGATAGGCATGTTGAAGAACCACCCATCCTGTACTTTGCGGGTCATCCCCTTTATTTATTTCAGAGCCAAATGTTCCATAAGTCATTTGGAGTGGCCAGCTAGAAAGCAACACTTGGTCATACTAAGTATAAATGTATTTTTAAACAGTAAATATGCAAAGGTCATACAGTGTTGTGACTTAATTTTTTTTATTATTATTTCTTTTTTATTATTATTATTTTTTTTATAAATGTGAATACTGAGAACTGCTTTCTTCTTTTCAGACTTCAGAACTTTATTTTCCTGAAAAGTACTTTCCTGTAACTGGATTTTTATGAGCATGCTCTTTTCTTCGGAATGTGATATGTATGAAGCACAAGATGATTTGCTGGTTGTGTAATAAAAAAAAAAAAGCAAGAGTGAGCTGTAGGTCATATTCCTTTCATAGGGCTAGATTTTCAGAAACAGCCCCATTTTACTTTTTACTTAATATTTTTCCTCAGCTAAATCCATGCCAACTTCAATGGCAGTTTTTATTTATTTATTTATTTATTTATTTTTATGAAGAGTGATGGAAACTTGAGTAAAAATAGAGGAAGAGCTTCAAGATTTCATTAATTGTATTGGTTCTGTACAAAATCTACATGAATTATTAGAAACCTTTAGAAAACTTTTTCTGACTTTTTTTGGTAGCTAAGATGCCAACACATTAACATACCAGTCCGGTCTATTGTCCAGTACAGGATAGTTCCAAGACTGAATTTGAGTTAGCCCTTCTGATTTGCTCTTATTGATTTTACATTTTGTGACGAAGCTAGAGCACTCAGCTGTCTCCACAGGGTTCCCACTGTTTCCTGCAGATCCTTCTGCCTCAGACTGTCTTGCTTGAAACTTTTAGGCCTTCCTATATACACACTGTTCAATGCAGACCACTTAAGTAAACTTTTCCTTTGCTTCATTTTCTTCTCGTTTGGTATATGTACTGTGTCATGGAGAGATGCACAGCAGTTAACTTTACCTCTTCTGACAGCCAGCACTGTTCATTGAAGTTTGAGCAAACCACGATTGCCCTTCGTTAAAATGAAGCTAAACAGAATCACGACAATTGATCATGGATCATCTTTATGACAACAGAAAATAAAATACTTTTAACTAATACACCTCTCACTTCCCAATGTCTGCATAAAATTCTTATAGCTGTATGAGATCCTACCCAACCCTCCTGCTCGAGGTGAATAGGTGGCTGCGTTTGCAGTAACCCCGGGAGATGAGATCAAGACCTGGGTTGAATTTGTAGTGTCAAGCAGGTCAAGTCAGTTGGATCCTCATCATCTGCAGGAACAGATCCTAAGAATGACTTCCCTCTTACTGTCTCTCCTTTCCGTCTTTCTTCCTTCCTCCTCCTCACACTTGAATCCCTGCTTTGCTAGTGAATTGGTGCCTGGCACTTCAGTGGTGTGAACCACCGAGGAATTTGGGCCTGAGTGCGATTTAAGGTCATCAGCTCTCGTAAGAGCATTTAATATAGCACATAGTTGTTATTAATGTCAATTCACTCAGACCATATGAATAACTCCCACCTGTAACGCCTCCAGGCTCTGTCCACTCTTTACGAAGTTTCTAGAGAAGGGATTGCAGCTACCTAGAGCTGCACTGCAGAAGAAACTCCTCACAGCTTGTGCTGTCACCGAGGCTTTTCTATAAGGAGAATTTAAAAACATTGACTCCTCAGTTACACTTCACACAGACTCAGCAAACACATTAGACCCCAAATGACCAAGTGGGAAACTGGTTGTTTAACTGCAAATAAGAGCCTTGTCATGGCAAAAGGTTATAGAAAATCAGAGGCAAGATGAGACATCCATCGATTTTTCATATGGCCTAACAATGGCCATCCACTTTGGAGATGAAGCTGTAGGTTTCTTGAAATACTTGTTTGCTCAGTTGTTTAGAAAACTGAATAGCTAAATCGGTGAAAGCTGATGGTCAGTCAAATCAGCTACATATCAAAATAGCATTTTCCTTTTGCAAAAGCAGTGAGGATATTTGTTGGCCTTGAATTATTTACATTATTTAGTTTGAGAAACTGATTGCAAGTTGAGCACAAGTTTAATTTACGCTTTGTTTCCTCTTATTTCCAAGATGTGATGCTTTTTCCCCTGATTTTTTGGCTGTAAATCTGTTGTCCCTCTCCACTGTCTTGTCTCTGTTTCGTCTGAAATCATCATACCTATTTCAGGTTATGAACGTTTCTTGGTTTTGTGTGGTTGTTTGGCACATGCCTGTGCTTCAGAACACGCAGACTCTTATAATCTACTTAAAATGAGAAAAATGACTGTCTCATCCTCTCATGATTTCACTGTGTCCCCGTGTAGGTCAGGGTCCAATTTAAAATGACTCTTCTTGTTTTTTTAAAGCCCACATAAACCCTCCATCACGTTTTAAGTACCAGCTGTAATCTTTTCTTCTTTCCTCACCCACTTCTTACCATTTCTTCTCCTCTGCTGTCATTAGTCTCTGTGATTGTATTGTTTTTAACTTAGCACAGTATTTTGCTAAACAGCCTGTATGGAAGAAACAATAAATTACATTTGTTATTGACTAGAGAGTGAAGAAAGCAAGAAAGCTGGTCTTTCTGTTTCAATTAAGCAATTAAAAACCCAATAGCAGTTGATGGCATCATACCCTTCAAAGTCTGGCAATCTCAATATATTTCTGAGTTCTGGTCAGGGCTCCCATGGGATCCTGAGCTTTGACAGATGCCAGTCCATAGTCTGTGCTGAGATTTGTTTTTTGTGAATTGATTTATACATGGTTATTAATATAGGCTTTGGTAACATAATGTAAATGCATCACTAATCCTGTGATGATGACGATTAATTGGTGATGCACTGCATGATTCAGAATATCAAGCCGCTGGGAAAGAAGATTTTCAATTTAAGTGATCCCATCATTTGGAAAAACTAGCTTTATCTGAGCCCCCTGCCTCTGATTCTTGGCAGTGATGCAGAGGGAGATGGTGCCTCCCCCCGTTATGAGCTAATATGCCACTGTGATATGGCCAGGGAAGGCACTGGGGCTTGGGATCCAGGAAATGGTTTTTATCCTGCCACCCAGACATGGCCACTGAGGGGAAGACTTGGGGATTCTGGACCAATGAATTGAAAGGATCTGGTGAGAAAAGCAGTAAATATGAATTATGGCTGGCTGCTAAAGAAAACAGCAGGGGAGGGGTATCAGCCAGTATGGCTGCAGATTCACTGGTAGGTAACACAAGAGAAGGAATGATCTTCTGAATTTGACTTGTAGAGAGACCTGTTTCTGTTTTGCTAAATTTTGTTGCTTATCTCATTGTTGGTTTGCTAAACTACAAAACAGACTTTCAGAAGTGTTATCTTAACACCTGTTCTAACATCAGAAGCCCCACTCTGACAGGAAAGAAAAAGAAGACCTGTCAGAATTTGCATGTGACAAGGCAGGTGTTTCAGTGTGGTGAAGTGGCTTCATCTGCGTGCTTCTGAATGAGCTGGTCAGAGGAACCTGGCAGGGAAACAGAGATGAATAGCCCTGGCTTGCTTAGGCTACAGGCGTGATGGAGCTCCAATACTAAAGGACAGATGTTGTTGGGTTCTTTTGTTAATGGGTGATTAAGCTCCCACTCATATCTTAAACATGCTAATTATAAAGCTTCTAAATATAAAAGAGGAAAAGTCCCTCTTTCCCCTCCAGTCTATGAATAACTCATTTTAAATATTTGCTCGTGACGACCGTTTTCTTTAACAGCTGTTGTTGTCCTGAAGAAGTAGGTTTTGTAAAATCTTCTTCAGACAGGAGTTTCCTTTCTCTGCATGTAACTCCAATTATGTTTACCAATGTCAGCGACAAAAATAAGGGTACGACAGCCAACCACCAGTGAGGCTTGCTGCATCAGTTAAAGGAGTTAATGCCCCTGGCTGTTTCTTTTGCCTCTCTGCCACAGAGCAGGCAGCAGAAAGTGTGCCTCAGCTGCGGCAGCACAAAACCCAGAGTCTTTGCTTAAAGCCACCATCACTGGCAGTGTCAGCCAAAATGCTGAACTTTGCACTGAAGCAGCAGATGCCCAGAGTTGTGCTTGTGTGGGCTGGTTGTGCTGTGAGGATGCTGACCTGTGGCAGTGCACTATGCACAGGACAGCTGGGGGCAATGTCTTCCTAAACTGCTGTTAGCAGATTCACTTTAGCTAGCCTCTTGGTTCCCCAAATAGTCATTGCCCTCTTTTTCCTAAAGGAACATGGATCCATCATAAAAGCAGATACTGTATTAGATCCAGGCTTGTGCATTGTCAGCTGGAGGAACAAATGGGAGAGCACAGGCCACTGAATTTCAAGGACTTCAAAAGATATATCTGGCTTGCTAAACTCCTTTGACCCACCAGGTGTCCCCTCCAAATCCATTGCAATGCCCAAGCAAAACAAAACATGTTAGCTTAAGCCACTGTGGGTGGCAAATTATGAGCTTCAGCCAAAAAATTAAGTTGTTTGACCATCTCAGCAGGCTAAGGACATGCTTATGGCCACTTAGCTGAGAAGCATTAATTCACTAAAAAGTGTCACCTGCACTCACCTGTGTGTACCTCCAGTTGTTAACAGCAAGTCCGTCAGCTGGTGGCCTAATGCTGATCACTGCACTGGAGGTTATGAGCATGTGGAAGTGTTGATGAGCCAAGGGCAGATACGACCTACTAGCCTCTAGCACCTGTGTGTGAGCAGAGCATAATGCTCATTAACTTTTAGATTTCAGTGTAAATTTCCAGGGATGAAGCTAGGCAAAAATTCTTCTATTACTTCTGCATCACCCACAGTTTTACTCCACGTGCTGAAGGGATGCAATTAATATCAAATCCCATGGAATAAACATGAAATAACACCATTTTAACCAAGCTGCTGTTATGAGTAAAAAATTTAAGTGATTTAGGTAATTCTTCAGAGGCTGTGTAGGAGTGAGAGAGCATTTCATCTAGCTAGTTGATATTCTGAGTTGTATGATAATGGGGCAAAAACAGAACAGTTGGCACAGCTGTTTAATTCCCCCATCCCTTCCACCCTCACTCCTCTCCATACCCACTCAGTCTGTTAACTCACCTCTCAGTAGAATAAGGTCTGAGGAGGTCATTATGGGATTCAAACACCATTTTTCTGTGTTTCTATTAAATTCTCTTCATCTCTGGGCTTCTAGATGCTCAAGAAATGTGAGTTTTTTTTGGAACATCTTAGAAGTCTTGTTACTTGGGCTTTGCCCCATTGTGATAAATTTATGTACAAACCCATTTATACAAACCACAACCCTGAAGAGCTAACAAACTAAAAGAAAAGGGGTCTGAAGGGGAAACATAGGAAGAAAGTGATTTGCTTAAGGGTACACCGGCATTAAATAACAGAGGGAGAAAAAGGATACTTAAAGAAGTTGACGGGGATGAAAGCACACAAATTTTGCGTGTCTGTTTATTTCAATGGGAGTTGAGTACTTATGTAGCTTTAGCTATCTACATCATGTTGCTTCATTAAATACCATGCAAAGTGTGGTCCTAGGCCTCAGTTCTCATTTTATGTCTGACCAGCATATTATATTATTTCTCTGTCGATACAAAAGATTCATTTATCTCTGGAAAAGCAGATACTGCAATAGTGGGCTCAATTCTCATATTGGCTTCATCTTGTTTCAGGCAGAAGTTTTCTCCTACCCACCGCTTTGTTTGATTTTGCTTGTTACAAAATATGTGTTTTTAAAACTCTTACTGGGTTTATTTTCATTAGGCTCCAATACCCTGCTTGTATTAGAATTGGTTCTGACTTCATACTACACTTGTGCAGGTGTAATTACATGAAATTCAGTGAAGTTATTTCTAGTTTACACTAGCAATATAGGACCTACCAAGTGTGAGTCACCTGTTAATTCTTTTCAGCATGAGAAAAAAGAATCTACATTTTAATTTATTTTTTAAATACAAGCTAAATGTAGACCTATGAGTAATACATTCCACAACAGAAAACATGAGTTGAATGGATGTGGTGTTTCTTCTAGCATGGCACATGTATAGCAGGAAAAGAAACTGAACTTAAACAGATTTGGTAATATTTCAAAGCCTTATGCAGGCATGAGCACTGGACAGCCCACAGGTGCAGGAAGCTGTAACACTGCTTCCTTTAGCTCACCATCATTCTTTCTCTCTGTCAGTTTGGTTTCGTTATCAGAAAATCATGTGTCCCTTGAGCTTGGCTGGAAGATGTGTATTTCCAGGTTTATCTCAAAGCCTCTGCTAAAGGCAATTTAGCAGCCAGTTCCTCCTAGCATAGACTCCTCTTGGAGAGAGAAACCAGGATAGCTTGTCCCACATGTTCTACAAACAACAAACCAAATAAACCACTCCCTCCAGGTTCCTCCTGTTAATTCACATGGTGGCTGATTGCAGCCATCCATTGATGATGGCTGTGGTATTAAAAGAAGCACCTTCTGATTTAATTGTTTACAATGATCTTATTTAATGGAAGGTGGGTGCAAGTGGTGGCTTGCAAGCTTAAAGAAGCTAGATGTTGACAGTCTACTTTTTCTAAAGCAAATTGAAATTTATGTTTAAAAACAGCTTTACGGTGACAACATCATCTTTTCATAATGTTGGTGAGTACCGTTGTCAGAATTTTTGTGTGTGTGTGTAAGGGGATTCTAGAAGCTCGGGAATACAATAAATTTTTTGCTAGATGTCAGCAGTAGTATGGACGCAGCTGCTAGTGGCATTCTTTTTAAAGCAAGTATATGCAATAGTGATGCTGAATCTATAAACAACAGTTCCTTTCTTTATATTGTCTTCAACTGTAACATGCAAATTCAGTGCCTGCAAACGCAGTCACTAACTCAGTACACGTAAACCTTGACTGTAATTGGACTGCAGGTGTGGAAACAACAATAAAAAACAATAATCAAAAATGTATATATGTTTCTCAAAGCTCCTATGTCTATACTTATGCCTTTTCCTAGTGCTGTCATCTAGGGTATTACACAGTTTTCTAATGCAGTAAAAATCTTGAAAATAAGGAGTGTTAAAGGTGTAACTGATAAGAAAAGTGATGTTATTACTCAAATGCAAACAGCACCCTAAGGCTGGGTCACCTCTTTAAAATATACAAGAAACTTTTAGCTAATTAGGAGTTTATGAAAGGTATTTTTGCTGGAACGTGACAGTTGGCTGAAAGAGAAACACTTTACAAAGTCACTGACCGATAAAGGGAAAAATAGTTCTGACAGTACTGCAACATACCATAAAATACTTTCAAGGGAAAGAAGTGAATTGTAAATAACTTAATTTGAAATTTTAAAATGTCATATTTGTATAGCAGGAAAAAAAAATGGAAACAAAAAATTTGGATTTCTTGGGAAGAAGATATTGTAATCAACCTGGACTAAAATGGCCAAGCAAGCAGGAGGTTTTTTTTCAGCATTTTTTTTTTTTTTTTTGGCAAGCAAAGTTAGTGAAGGTTATATTTGTCAGAATACAAACTTCCAACTCCACAAAATGAAATTTCTGTTCTTCATCCTTCTGTAATTAAAATAAAAAGTTCCCTTAGAATATGGGTCCAAGTGAGCTTCTGCTTGTATATATTAGCATTGTGAACATCAGTGAGCTAGACTCTCGATCCTGCTGTGAATGTTTGTTCTTTTACTCTTTTGCAACTGTTCAAGTTTAAATAAGTAATTCTTCACACAGTAAAGTGTAAAAGAAATATTTTAAAATCTTTCTAAAGTAAATATCTAGGACTTTTATGGTTCTAACATGGTCAGAATACAGAAGCAAGTCCATGCTTGAGTACTATTTCTAAAGGTAATATTGAATGAAACATTTGACAGCCAGGGTATACTATTCATGCCTCTTATTAAGCATAAAATAGCACTACTTTCCTTTTTTTTGCCATGTTTTTTTTTCTTCTTATTTTTAAGAAAGAATACCCCTTGTTTGGGTACTATTTGGGTACTAAATTTGGGTACTAATTTTGGGACTATCTGACTTAGCCACAGTTTTCCATTTCCAGTATTATCAGAGATTAAAAAGTAGAGCTTGATGCTTACAGCAGTACACCAGTTATAACAACATTACCTACACACTCAAAAGGTGGAGACCACCTTTCAGTGTCTGGCTGAATAACAGGATGTTGATCTTGCACTCCTCATGAAGGTTCACACTGTTTTCCCATCACTGTTTGTTTAGTTTAGAGCTCATTAGTTTTACTTTAAAATACAGAAGCATGGCTGAACTCAAGTGGGAGTTTTGCTCTATTTTGCCAGGCACTGTGCAAAGCCATTGAACGTGGCTTTTGCAGGATAATGAGCTCATAGTCAAAGTACAATGCAGATATACCTCTGCAGCTGACTGTATAGCAACACAGGTAATCATGAAGCAGGGCTTTTCGTTGAGTGTTGACAGCTTGTGCCATTGCCTGCCATAGAGGACAAAATCCACCATGCTAGGAAGAGAAGGGGCTTGCAGCCTTTACAATAATTGGTGTGGTGGAAGGGTTGGATCCTTGGGCTAGGGAGGTGAAGAGGTGCTGTCAGTATGCTCATTGCTCTTGCCATTCCTAGTCCTGGGCTCAGGTCAGTTAGGTCCCAAGGTACATGCACTGAGGTGAAACTGTGGTGTGGCATCTGGGATTTGGCAGAGTAGAGAACTTGCTATGATCTAGGTTTTCTTTACAAAGCAAGTTTGCTGTAAAACCACTGGGGCTTTGCACTGACTGACCACAGCCAATATGGTTGGATGCATCACATCACCACCACTACATCTTAGTGGGCTCTCTACAAATAAAGTCCCATTTCTAGTGGAAAGTGTCCCTGCCCATGGCAGGGGGGTTGGAATTAGATGGTCTTTAAGGTACCTTCCAACCCAAACCATTCTATGATGCTATGATTCTATGCAGGGTGGAGACGTGAAAAGTACACCTCAGACTGAGAAGTTGGTTCCTGCTACTTGGATTTCCTGCTAAGTCATTTAGAGTAGAAACTCATTCTTTTCTAGCTGTTGTGGCCCTGTCTTACAAGAAAAGGGCAAGATGCACACAGACAAACACACTCCTCTTTCTGCTGGAGTTAATGGCAGCATTCACTGAGGTTAGCAGAAGGAGATAGCTGCATCAGTTTTGGGACAGTTTCATGGCAAAAGTGACATCACTTAATTGTACCTGATTTCTGATCCTTTCCTTTTCTCATCTTCAATAGTGGAACTTTCTTATCTCAGTTGTATTTTGTTCTTTTCCTGCAGGAGAAAATACAAGAAAACATCACAAAGGTAAGACTAAATCCCAGAGGACTGGAATGTATTTGTGAGTCATCTGTCTCTTTTTTGTTAGGGGGTTTGAAGGAGGATTTTCCTGTTACCAGATTGGTTTTGTTCCCAAGGAAATGCCATTCTACTGATTGTTGCCCTATTTGAAGGTCCATCCTACACTGCTGCTCCAAATTCCCTCTGGCGATAGTGATAGTCCTCCCCTTTGACGTTAGTGGTGGTTCTCCCTGAGTAAGGACAAAAATATTTGTCCTTGAAGGTCATACCCTAACAAACATCACTCTGTTCCTTCTGCACGATCTGCTGGCTCTAACTCCTATCACTTACTCATGCTGTAATAAAAAATGGATTATTGGCTTGTAGTGCTGCTAATGATCTGTGGCTTTACAGGACACTGAAGGAAAATGGGGATCCTGTTGATTAACGGGCCCTATTACAGCTACCTGATCTAGTTATCTTACTGCCTCCTTGCAGGAGGGAGGACTAATGGGGTTCTTTGACAGATTCATTTTTCTCTCTTTGGAGCCCTTTTGCTTGCTTGCTTCGGACCACACTCTTCGCTGTGCAGTTTTTTTGGTGCTGAGCTGCCTCCCCCTCCCCTGCATCTGGAGTATTAATTGGTGGCTTAATTTCATGGCGTGCTGAGCATCTTTAGTTCATGTTGACTTTAACAGGATTTGAGACTCCTGCAGAGTGCTTCCTAAAGACTAAACCATGCAGCTCTGCTGAATGTGCCTTTTCATGTTGTGTGATGATGGAGGAAGCTGGCAGACTCGCTATCACCTTGTGCTGAAGATGACCACCCCAGTGCAGCGTTGGTGGGACAGGCTGTGCATGTGCTTGTGTGTCACAGCCACGAGAGACTGAAGTATGGTGGGCTGAGTCGCTGATGAGGTGTGTTTGAGCTGTGACAGGTCAGTGGAATGCTGATTTTGAGATTTCTGTGCTGAACTGTGCAGGCAGGTATTGCATAGTGTGAGATGCAGAACAGGGAGAAGGTAGATATGTTTCCAGTTGTCTTCCTAATTGTGGAGCTGACACTAATTCTGCATGCCACTCTGCTTTTTTCCCCATGTTTCCCTTGCTGTTACCATGTATGTTAATTATGAAGATGTCGGTGGCCAGAGGTGTAGAGTTGCTGCAGGAGGACTTGTTCTGGGCCTGAAATGGTTTCCAGAAAGACTGATTCTTCTTTGTGTGTGTGTCCAGCACTGCCTGCATTGTCCTGAGTAACATTTCTTATTTGGGTGTATATTCTGTGCATATAACCATAACATCAGAGAGGTTTGTGTTCAGCATCTCTTCTATACTGGAGAGTTTCTGCAAGCCTCAGAAGAGAGATGAAGTATGTTACAAGCTCCTATGAACCCAACAGTTTGATCAACGACATACAGAGAATTAAACACATCAGAAATGGCAATCTTTCTAAATGTACCATTACAGGGTTAAGCTTTGTGCCCTGTGTGATTTTGAGCTTTCTTTTTGTCACTCTCTCCATGCTTATTTTGCGCTTTGTGTCTTATGCTGTCACCTGTCTGGCTGCTGGGTGGATGGGTGCCGCAGACCTCTCTTGTGAGACAACTGGTGTCAGCTCTGTGGGGCAAGAGGCCACTGCAGGAACCTGCACACAGCAATTGCAGAGCAGACACTCGTGACAGGCTTGCTCGGCTGGTGCTGGCTGCTGGCCAGAGGGCTGGGTACCGCAGCGAGGTAGCTGCTGTGCCTGGCAGCCACACTTTGCATACACCTAGGGCAAACTCCTTGGCTACTGAGCTTCTCACTTGAATTCACCAGCTGCTGTGTGGTTAAGGTGTAACACTAAATGGGGAAATTGCATGTGTTGCTCTCTGATGCAGAAGTGTGGTGTCCAGGAAAAGGAGGTGGCAGTGCATTGAAAGGCTGGTTTTAAGCAGCATCTCTCTGATCTGGTAATTCTAGAAATACACATAAACTGTTGATTTGACTCGGGTCTCTGTCTTCGATTCCCACATTCATCTGTTGTGGGATTTCCTTCTTTTTCCTTCACTATGTTTTTTTCAAAACAATCTCTGCTGTTCTTATGTCACCAGGCTCTGGAGGGTTATTGGCAGCTCAAGTGAAATGGTCTTTTGTTTGCTTTTGCATCTTCTTCCTCTCTTTCTCTTTGGGGAGTGTTATTAGTAATCACATAATGATGTATAAGAGGTAGTAAACAGCACTAGACTATGCAGGAGAAAAGCTGCTGCGCTCTGTACCTTGCAGTGTAAAGAAACAATTTCCACTGAGTGCAGATCTGTTGGGAAGGAAGATGTGCAAGAAAACTTGAGGAGAAAGACAAAGTAAAATCTGAGTGGTACTAAAATTGTAATTGGAAATGACAGACAGTGACTTCTGCATTGATCATTCTGTTAACTGAGTTGACTGAAATGCTTTTGTAACAACAATATATTGATATGATTTTCCTCATAAACTTGGAGGTTTCACAGCTGTCTAGACAACCCTAATTTCATTAGTCCCAACCTAGTAATTGCATCTGAACCACTGAACTGCAATGTAGATTAATCACAGCAATAGTGGAGAAGCAGGATATTTAATCACAACTCAGGTCATCTATCATTCTTCCATCTCGTTCACCTTGAGTAAGTGAAGAGTAGATCGCTTATTAAGTAGTAACTGGAGAGGTAGTCAGCAAGAGGGAGAACTAGATGGGAAGCTGAAACTCTCATGAACTTCCAGGTCCTGAGTTGCTTCAACATTTTCTGGAGCACCTGAGACCTGTGTCATGTTCTGCTTGATTGTTGAGACTCCCAGTTAACCTGAAGACACCCCGCTGTGGGGTGCCTGTGTTTCCTGAGAGGTACTCAGCACCTTCAGCTCACTGGGAGATTAAAAAGGAAATGAGCTTTTCAAGTAGCCCTTTGCAATCCCCTCCTAGATTAGGTTCATCTGCTTGGGTGAAGTTCAGCCAGTGCAGTAAGTTTAGCACTTTTAAGGACTCACTAAAGTTCTGTTTATCTTCTCAGAATTTATCAAATGAATTATCTATGCATCAGCTTACAAGGCATACATTTTTGGTTGTTACAACCCACAGTAATGCATTTGTACTCAGCCAGTAACACAGAATTGCATGTGTTGCTGTTTTGGTTTAACTGCATGTTGGTTAATTGTACAATTTAGGTTTCCATTAAGATGCAAATACTTCCCTTAAAGCAAATTCATTTTAGATAAAAGTTGAGTAAAAAGAGTCCTGATATTTTATCCATCCACTGTGGGTGGATGTATTTTTTTCCCTCTACCTACCTGTTAATGTTATATATAAAGCACAAAACAGAAAAGGAAATGTAGTCAAAGTGCCTTTGAAATATAGCTGTGACACTGAAAGAAGCATTGTAACAGGCCTCGCAAAACACTAATGTGATTTCTTTAAAAAAAACTTGCACCCTAATTAAAAAGTAAGCTTGTGATACAAACCACATGGCCTGAACATTGCCTTCCTTAATTTTCATAAGGATTTTGTTATTTCTTCTTCAGACAATCAGGCAGCAAACTTATAAGCAGAGGTGTTCTTGTCCATCTCTTGATGTGAATATGAACATGTCCTTCCTTAAAAAAAAAAAAAAAAGAAAGAAAGAAAGAAAAAAGTGATATATATGTTAGTGTGGAGCACAAGGAGAGAAACCATGCATGCACAAATGTCATTACACACAAAATAAGTGGAAAAGTGTATTTTTTTTCCCCTCCCAACTTTAGTTGATGAGCATCTTTAGGGTTGCTTATACTGATACCTCTTTAGATGAAACCAATCCACTGTTTCTTTTGGATTATTTCAAGATTCTGGTAAATTTCTAGCCTTGCAAGTCTCATTTGAGATAGTCTTTAAGTTATGCATTTACTTGGGATCAGATCCTGTAGCTTTACCATGTGAGGAAAACTTTCTGCTGGGATTAATTTTGTCCTTTAGTGCTATTAGGACACACTAAAGAGATCTTTATTTGAAGGAAGCACCAGTGCTCTCTCAAAGCTGACAGTCATAGTAAGGGCATTATGTATGGTGGTCGTTGTCACTGCCATTGATAGAGAACCATCAAATAACGTAGACTGGAGGGGACCTCTGGAGGTTGTCTCTTCCAGCTCCCAGTGCTTTAGAACATCACTGCGTCTTTGATTAACTCTTGGCATTCATCTTCTGACTCAACTTGACAATATGTTTAGTCCTATAGTACTTAGTTCTGACACCATTTAATTTCCATAGCTTATCTATTGACCTTGCAAGGTTATCTTAATTACAAATAATAAAAATACCCCTAATTCCTTAAGCCCTGCAAGTAATTATAATACTGCTTAGTTCAAGTTTTTCTTCATTGCTGGAGTTGCTTGGATATTATATATATATAGGATGCATTAAAGGTTGATATCCTAATCAGTAGCATGCACATGCAAATGCATAACTTGATATGTCAAAATTCTTTGTAAAGTATAAAGTCTTTTGGGTACTCAGACCTCCTCAGCTCACTATTACTTCAGTAGGACTTCATGAAACTCTGCATTTCAGGGAAACTGATGTTAATTTTTCAATTCAAGACTGCTGGGCATTCTGCAAAATGAGATTACTAACTTATTTCTGTAATATTAGAGGTGGAGCTGGTTCTGTTAAATTTAATGAACATTTAATTTCAGTAAAAAAGGTATTGATTTATTGAGTGCTATTTATTAAGTGCACTGCAGAATCATAGATGCACTGGAGAAAAAATGAAAATGGTCATTTAAGTAAAGCTTATAATTTATCTGTACGTAAAGGGGCCAAATTAAAGTGGCATTGGCAACCTTAATTTGGTATTTCTTAGCTTTCTGGGTGCTTGACTTTGCAACCTGAATGATCTTCTAATGTAGTTTATGGCAGCGTTACACTGCTCTGAGTAAAAAGCTGCGGTTCAAGTTAAAAAAAGCTAAGTGGAGTTTGGGCTTTAATTCACAGAGGAAGCTAATATTACTTGGCTATGTGTAGGGAAACTTTATGTTGAGAGGAGAGGAGGAAATTTACCTTCTAGAAAATCCCACCTTTTGTTCTCCTAACACTTTCTTTAAGAGGGTAACATTAAAATGACTGACACTTTTACATACCCACCCTCTTTCTGTCCTCCTATTTACCTCTGTTTAGGAGAGCTGGAAGGTGCAGTGAGATTGGACTCCATACAGATACGTGCACTTTTTTCCTGCTTTTGACATCTTGCTCAGTTTTTCTACACAAAATGAGGCAGCTGTTACTTAATATGATGGCTTAATATGATGGTAGAGGAAGGTATACATTTTGGATTCCTGACATGAGTAATGTGACTTATCTTCTTTATCTAGAGTAAGAGTAAATTCAAAATAATTCTGAAACACGACTAAGTAGTGACCAGATCTTTCTTACTGGTATATATTACTACTATTTTATCAAGATCTATTTTATTCTCATATTACATAGTGTTGAATAATTATCAAAAAAAAAAAACAAAAAAAAAAACAAGTTCTTAATGATTAATGACTATTAAAGTATTGAATATATTGAGCATATTTTTTTTTCAGCTGATTTATAATACATAAAAAAATATTGGTTGTGCAGAATTTATTTTAACAATAACACATCTTGCATGATAAAGAATGGACTCTGCCAGATGTGAAAATAGCAAATGTAGCTTATGCTACTGAAATACCGTGACAACAAGTGTCCTTCACAACAGAAAAAAAATTATGTTAAAGTTTTTCCTAAATGTGTTCATGCTTAGGTGAAATTCAGTCACAGACTTCAGTATCTTTTCAGCAGAGCTGATAACACACTTTTGCTTTTGCATTGGTCCTCTGTCGATATATGACAGATTTTCGTAATGTAATTCTGGTATCATCTAGATTGAGGTTTTACAGACACTGTACATAATTGTTTCAAGATTTTAGATCACATTTTTTGCTGGACTTTGGAAATATATACTATATACTATACTAATACATGCTGTACTATACTATATTACATTATTACTATATTACTATATATACTATATTACTACATTGCTACATACTATGCTATACTATATACTGTAGTAATACATACTATTCTGGCAATAGCTGAAAGGAAACCAGACTATCTGTTTGTATCAATTTATAAGAAGTTATTTGCAATCCCTGCATTTGCAAGATTTGTTCCCTTTTTGCTAGAGTAAGACGGGTGTGAAATGAAAATGAGGTTCAAAAGTCATAGACTTTAATAAAGATAAACTGGTATCAAACACTGTTTTTTATCAAACACTCAAGCCAAAATGACTTTGAGAAGTACAGATGCTTTCTTTTCTTTTCTTTTTTTAAATTTTTAGTGTCTGACAAGTTTTCCTGATCAAATCCTGGGGAAAGGGCAGAGCAGAAGCAGTCTTGTTCCTTCTTTTCCTTTTCTAGGCTTTGTTTTGAAAAGTTGTTTGGAAAAAAGCTGCTGGAAAATAGGTTTTTCAATACCTAGGCACCCAGGTGATTAGCAGTCTAAAGATAGGTGAGATATATTAGGTAGACTATAGCCTTATGATACTTTGGCACTTGTTTCTACCAATTGGAACCAAACAAGATAATGCACGTATGAATTTGGAAAGCTGCATGGGAGGAGAATAAACCCAGTCTCTTGACACCTTCCCATTGGGTTAGTTTGGCTTCTTTCAGTGACATCCAACACTCTTCACACTGACTTACTTTTAGCTAAATTAAAGTGGCTTGCTTTTTTCTTTAGTATTTTGCAGTTTTCATTCTTTCCATGCAAGGAATGTAGTTCTGCTAACCCTGCTACCGGTAAGTGTTCATTTAAATTTTATCTAATCTCAGATACTTTACTGAATGTTCAAAGAATTAGATTAGGATGTAGTGAGGGGATGTAAGAGGGAGTTCTTCTCCCATGATTTACACATAATTTGTATAAGGATAATAAAACAATGAAGAATTCATTTAAGCCCTATATTATGACTTATTAGACATGATCTGCCTGTAAAATACGATTGTTTTTTTTTATTTTTTTTATTGCTCCTGAGAAGTGAATTGCTCAGATTTGATGCATGAAAGCCAGTGAAACCTCCTTAGCAAAAGAGACATTAACTTTGGTGATCATGTTGGTAGCATAGGAGAGAGGAAGCCAGGACGATTGCTGCTCATGCAATCCCTCTATGTCTAAACAGACTGTTCATTTCCCAAGTCTGGATGAAAACAGTTTACACCACCAGGAAGGGGCCTTCTTCTGATGGACCTTGACATAACTGTTAGCAATGGCACAGATTGCTCTATAGAACTTCTCTTTTTGTCCTTTCCTTCTTATTTGCACTGTAATTTCTTGATAATTTCTCAATGTTCACAGATCTGTATCTGAAAAAAGATTCTGGTTTTATTTCTTAAAAACAGTTGTTAACACAAATGCTAACACATTTGTCTGCAGTCCTTCCTTTTCTCAACTGCCATTTCCCACTCCTTTGTTCCTCCTCATCCCTCTTTTGTAACGGCGTGCAATTTTTTCTAATTTACAACATAAGGAAGACAGGCGTTAGTCTTGACTCTCTGTATCCCTCTGGTCTTCTGCTCTCACACACTACATACACAAGTACAGAGTATTGTCTCTCAAAAAGCTTTCCCTCTAAGGGAAGGCTCAAGAAACAGGTGGGAAACCCTGACATTTGGGATTGCCACTTGCTGCTCCTAGGCTGTAGCACTTTGCCCTTCAGTTAAGTATCCAGAAGTTCCTGGGGAATAAACACCAAAAGAAGGAAGAAAACAAAAATAACTTACATGAGCATTTATTTATTTATTTATTTATTTTCTGAATGCTGTATTTTATCTGGTCAAACCAATAATCCCAACAGCTGCTAACAGGTTGAAGCCTCTGAACCAGTGCTTGAAGTAGTGTGTAGGTAATCCATTGATTTTCCCATCAAGTATTTATAATGTATGAACTGTAGCAACTTCTAGGCAGTTTTCAGTACGCTGGGTAATTACAAAAAGCTGGTCACTTAAATTATCCTAAGATGCAGCACTTCCATGACTAATTCAGAACCCCTATGTCTTAGCTGTGTCTCAAATTCAATTTGAATTGATAATGAGTTTTTTTTAATCCCTGTCTTTGATTTAGCGGTCAGACCAAAGGACAACATTGAAGGTGGGCAGAGGAAGGATGGAGAGAGAGAAAGAAAGAACTGTTAGTGACTGACATTATTTTGGCAGTTAATGTAGGAGTGAGCTTCTACTTGGGGAGCTTTTCTGGGGGAGGGCAAAATAACTGAAGTCCTGTATAAGCTTCCAGCCTTCAAAGTCTCCCACTTCCTAAATGAGTGTCTCCCTTGCAAATGACAAAGAGGGAATCCTCAGGCATTTTGTTAAAACTCTTTCAAATGCAATGGAAAGAGGCATCCTTGCTGAGATGTTTTGCCCCAGGGGAGAATTAACCATCTCCTGGCAGACTGACTTTTTCTCAAGAGAAATTTCTCACTTTTAATGTGGATTACACTGGAGCCACTACAAGTCTTATCAAATCTGTATGAGCTATAAACACTCTTTCCCTGTTGTCACAACAGAGAATCTTCCTGTTTCATTTCTACTGATTAAGCTCTGTGTTTGCTTTAGCAAATTCTCAATAGATTATCCAAGAATTATGAATGATTTTTTTCCCCCCAAATGCATTTTGTTTGCCCTGTTGTCCTGCCTGTTTTGGGTTGATAACTTGGGTATGGTATTTTATTTAAATGACAGGTGAAGAAGTCATCTATATCTTTATGTCATATCTAGGTGGACACTACACTCTCTCTGGGCCAAATGATTTATCACACATTAAGGTGAAAACATCTGCAAGAGTCTCTTATGAAAACATTGACAGCTCCCTGCTGAGTGCCATGCCATCTCTACAGCCACAGGGGAGCACGGCTAGTAATGTATTCTGACAGGCTGGCTTCCAAGTGTTAACACCAAAAATGGAAAATAAGCCTTAAGTAGTAGCAAAGGACTTGGGCTGCCTTTGTGTGTGCATTAGTTTAAAAAAGAGTCATACACTAATATAATGAATACATGTTATTCACTGTGCTTCCTAACTTGTAAGATGAGTCAACATACTTATTGAGCACTATCACAGAGAAGATTAAGAAGTAATTTACTGTAGTTTTTGGCTGGTGTATCTTTTTCCATCAGTCACATCCATCTACTGATAAGTCAGGAGAGATGTAGTCCCTGATACAGAATTTCTTGTGTACTTTTCCAGGGTTTGAATTAATGTTATGCTCCTGTGGATGATGATGTTAGACTCTTATTGTGCAGAAGAACAGTTATTGTACTGGTGAGGAGGTTCTCTAGTAGAAACATCCCGTTGTTATGCACTTACCTGCTCATGCTATGGTTCACAGGGACTTCATAAAAATAGCCAAGCTGTTTATATCATGGACTTATTGTTTGACCATACTCAGTGATACTAGTATGCCTGGTTGCACAGATATCTGAATGCATATTTGTAGATTAGGCATGTTAGATTCATCGAGTTTAATAAAACTGATCTCTAGCTTTCATGAGTACAGTTAGGCATGATCATTTCCAAAGATGTGGGGGGTTTTGTTTGTTTGTTTGTTTTCTTTCCCAGACTGATTTTGGGAACAATTGTAGTAGAGAAGTGCTTTGTTGTTTATTTCACAAGATTTAGGGGCAGGACTTTGGAAGTCTGGGCCTTCAGTTTCTGGTCAGAAAACCTTTCAAGTTTGTGATTTCTTCCATATAGCTGCTCATTCCTAATAGTCTTACTGATTCATAGACTACTTAAACTCACATTTCCTCTCAGCTAGCCACAGCTGAGCCTTAAAAGAAAAGAAATACAAATTGTCTGAACATAATAGAAGTGGTATAGTTAAATCATGATTTCTTTCTGAGTTTATTCGTCTTAGTGGTGCATGTAATTAAGATTCATACCTTTGGAACACTTCCTGACTAATATTTACACAAAACATGTTTTCATCTTATGTTTAATTATTTTCTTGATTAGGACCACCTATTTTAAAAAGGGAAGAAGAAAAATAATTCTGTTCTCTTAAGTTTGTTGTCAGAAACTATGCTTCATTCAGTGCAAAAAGCTCTCTGTATACTTGCTGATCTGTGAAACAGTTATTCTAGGCTTGTAGACCACTGGCTCATCGTGTTGCTTTTCAGAGTCTGAGATGTTAATAGTAAAGAGTGGATAGGATGAAAGTGGTTGTTTCTCAAGTTCTTGCTTGTTCTTCCTGGGAAAATTCACAGCAGATAGCACTTTTTTTTCTTTTTCCTCTCTTTTCTCTTAACCAAAAAACAAGTGGAAGAAAGAAAAAGTGAGAGATGCTAATAACATTTCCAGTGAATTGGTTCTGTGCATGGAATCCATTTGTTCTGATTTTATCTGCTAAAAGATGGCCTTAAACTCTACTTTTTCTCTCCTGTTCTTATCAAAAGAGATAATACTATAACTGATTTCCACATGAGCTAATTCCCCTATTGAAGTTTTTTTCCTAATGACCTAATAACATACCTAATAACATCTAAACAAATTCTGGCAGTAGTTATCAATTACTGACTAAGGGCTTCTCCAGTTTTGTCAAGACAGAAATACTTATCTTCTACCCACTGCGGGAGAGGATGGAATCCATGCCCCAGATCAACAATGGTTTTGTGATTTATGTCTCATGGTTTTGTAAAATAAGTTGTTGGCATTGGAGCAGCTGGTTAAGCCCCTACAAACATGAAACAACATGTTGAATGCTGGAGGAATGAGCAGACAGAGACTAAGCTACTGTCTAACTGCTGCTGGTCCATGTTTATGTAGTTCATAATTACAGCGTAGAAATGAAATAAAAATTTGGATTATGAATGCTAACTGTGTGCATATGGATAAATAACTGAGTTTGATCTCCGAGGCAGTAGATTTTCCACCAGTAGATTTGCTTCCAAAAGGAAACCAAGACTGTCTCGTCTAAGTGTTCACCCTCTGAAAAGCAATCAGATTGTGATTACTTTCTTTAGACTGGATAAGCTGTAGAAATGGTTGCACTTCAGCTTTCTTACAGATTGCAGTTATGATATATATTTTTTCCCCTTGGCGATATAGTGAATATTTTCAGACTGTGATGACAAACATTTTGTCTGGGAGTTTCTGCACTAATGAACAATGGAGACAACATCTTGCTCTATTTTATATTATAGCTTCAATTTTAGTGACTCATGAGGCACAAAGAACTCAAGCACCAATCTGTTTATTGACGGAGCTTAAAGACACCAAGGACTGAAGTGACAGTAGCTGTCATTAAGCAGTATCCCCATTGCTATCTCCAGAAAAGCTGCATTTTAATGGCCATTAAAAAAAAAAAAAAAAACTCTAAATGCTGGACCAGATGAACTCCTCTCCAGTCCTATCCTAAAGCTTACCAAGTTGAGGGGCTAGAAGGCTGACAAGCACTATAGTTTCCAGAGGTGAAAACTTTATCCCCAAAGCCTGAAGGACTCTGTCCTTAGCACGCACAGCAGTCACATAGAGGAGAGCAGTGCTGGAGATCATTCAACATCAGGGTCTAGAAAGATTCTCAGAGCTACTTCTCATTACATATCTGGAAATAGTAAATGTCAGTGTGGAGATTAAAGGATATGTGGAATAGATGTGGCTGTCCTGTT